>PVJX010000075.1:98263-429309 GCA_004027295.1 Dolichotis patagonum
CATCCAACCTCATTCCTGGACCAGACGTTTCCAAGTGCTGTAAGTGGACGTGCTCTGCCCAGAACGCCCTCTCTCTCCACACAAAAAACCAAAAACAATGCTCATCTGTCTTCTACCATGTGCGTTTTACCTCAAATGCCATATCCTCAAGGTGAGAGACCTTAAACTACCCCCGCTGAGGGACTTCAGCCACCCAGGCACTCTCTTTCCCATTTTGATTTTCTCTGCCGCACATATGACTCAGACGTTTTCCTGTCTGGTTTGCTTACTGCCTGTCTCCTGCTCAAGGTCAGTCCCGTAAGAGTGGAGACCTTGCCCACCTGCTCTCTGGTGACTCCAGTGCCTACAGTGGGACACAGAACGTAGCAGGAGCTCGAGTGTCGGGCGGGTGATGGGTAACTGCTGGGTGCCTGGATAAAAGGCTGGCTGAACGGAAATGGGTGGAAGGACAGAAATAGAGAAAGACGGAACTATGGGTGGATGGGAGACTGGCCGAGTGGAAAGCCTGGATGGATGGCAAGACAGGTGGCTGGAAGGACAGGTGAATGGGAAGATGAGTGGGTAGAAGAATAGGTGGACGGAAGGATAAAAAGATAGCTTGCTGTTAACATGAGAGGATGGATAGAATGATGGAAGAATAAAAAGATGGTAAATAAAACTGCTGCTGCAGGCAGCTGAGTTAGTTAGAAATATTATAGACAATGAGACAGGGCTGGGTCCTCAAAGGAGCCAGTGCAGACACCTGGCAACTGCACTGGGGGAGACAGACACCTCCTGCTGTGGGCCAGGCCTTAAGTCAAAGGATCAAACAAATGCATCCACATCCTCAGGACTGATATTCTAATTAGATCCCTGTCACCTTGAGGAAGCCTGGAGTCACCATCCCATCCCCCTAGGGAAGAGTCACAGGTCTAAGAATGCCTGCTTTCTACGTGACCCACTTCCCCATTTATCCCTAATATAATCAATTTTACCTAAACTATTGATCTTATTGGCTAACGATAGTTCTGTCCCACCTTATGCCCATCTGCCTTGTGAGTTCCCAGTTTTCCCCACCTTAAACCCATCTCACCCCATGATTTTGCTCTATAAAAGTCCCTGGAAAAGACAGAGTCCTGGGTAACCCACTCAGGACCCCTTCTCTCAGACAGAAGCTTTCTCTCAATAAATATATTCTACTCTTAGAATTGTTCCTAAAAATTCATTCTTCTATCTTAGAGAACACGAACTCGCGGACATAGTAGGTCAGGAGTTTCATTCCCCTAGATCACTATGAGTTTATGGAAGACTAAATGGATAGAATTCAGTGCACGATGGAAGGGTGGTGGAGGGAGGATGGAGGTGGGATGTTAGAAGGTTGGGTGACTGAGAATGGGTAGATGGGAGGATGGGTAGAGGAATGGACTAGGGTGTGGATTGATGGGAGGTTGGATGGGTGGGAAAAGACGAAGAACAGATACAATAATGGGTGGGTAGAAGCATTCAGGTGGAAGAATGAATAGATGCAATGTGATTTGTAAGCGGAACAATGGATAGAAGGATGGGCATATGGAGAATGGAAGAAATGGAGAGATGAGTATATAGAACAAGGAGTGGGGGAGAAGGTAGATGCAAAAAAGGATGGAAGGGTGCGATAACAGGGCAGAGGAAAAGAAGAAAGTCCCCGGGATGCACCTAGCAGACTGAGCAGGGCAGGTGCTGCCGGTGCCAAGCACCCACTCCTCCGTGTTCAGCAGGGTGGGGCTTCTCTAAGACTTTTGCTGTCAAGTGATGGAAGTCAACGGGCTGTTTGCACCTTCAGTTCTCTGAACCAGATACTATAATCGCCTTAACTCCTGAGCAAATATCTATATTTAATGAACTCCCCACCTGATGCGGCTCTGCCCCACAGCTGTTGGCTTATCTGCTTTATCACCAGGGCTTGATAATCCCAGTTCAAAGCATTAGCATTCACTTCTCCCACCACCAAGGGGCTCCTCTGGGCTCCCACTTCCTTCCCAAAAAAGACTGGCTCCAAATCACTTCCCTGGTTAGAACTCTTAGAAATCTGTGGCTCGCTGATCCGATCAAGTGTAAATTCCAGGGAACTCAAATCCCCTGCCTAACTCACTAACTTCATTTTTCATTTTTCTTCATTTTTCATTTCTTTTTCATTTTTCATTTCATTTCATTTTCATTTTTCATTTCTTCATTTTTCTTCTTCTGTCTTTAAATCCCATGTGAAATCCCACTTGCCAGGCTATGAGTACCCTAAGCACCTCTTTGCCCTTCTCTCTGTCTATGGAAGAGCACTTCATTCGCAAAGCCCCATTGTCCTGGCTTGGTGCTGGCTTGGCAGCTCCTCAAACTCACGCTCGCCCTGGGGCCATCACAGTCTGTTGCCCAAAGCTGCATCTGCACCGTCCATGCTCCTTCCAGAGCCACCCTGTCACCCAGGAGGAGCCCGGAATGCTGCCTCCCTTGTCCTTCCCAGCCATCAGCACCAGGTGTCAGCACCTCAGCCCTCCCAGGACTCCCATCCCTCTGCCACTGCTGAGCCCTGGCCCCTCCCACTGAAGCCCCAGCCCCACCCATCCTTGCCCCTCCTGCCACCGCCCTGCAGCCAGCAGGGGTCACCAGCCTGGTTCAGTGGGTCTGTGCTCCAGGGCGCATCTGCCTGGGCTTGGAGTAAACCCATCTCCTCACAAGGCCTCCTCTGCTCTGCCTCCCTTGAAGCCTGGGATCACTGCCCAGTGCTGCCTTGTATTATATGGGGGAATGAAACTCCTGACATACTATTGTAGCAGGCAGCTGAGTTAGTCAGAAATATTATAGGCCATGAGATAGAACTGGGTCCTCAATAGAGCCAGTGCTGGCACCTGGAAGCTTCGGGGGAAGCTGACGCCTCCTGCTGTGGACCAGGCCTCAAGACAAAAGACCACACAAATGCACCCATATCCTGAGGATTAACACCCTAAATAGTTCCCATCCCCCTAAGAAACAGTCACTGCTCTGTAAGAATGCCCACTTGCTATGTGACTGGCTTTCCCATTTGTCCCTAATGTAATCAATTTTACCTGAACTATTGATCTTATTGGCTAACTATAGTTATGTTCCACCTTATGCCCATCTGCTTTGTGAGTTCCCAGTCTTCCCCCACCTTGAACCCATGGTTTTACCCTTTAAGAGTAGAATATATTTATTGAGAGAAAGAAAGCTTCTGTCTGAAGAGAGACAGAAGGAGTCCTGAGTGGGTTACCCAGGACTCTGTCTTTTCCAGGGACTTTTATAGAGCAAAATCATGGGGCGAGACGGGTTTAAGGTGGGGAAAACTGGGAATTCACAAGGCAGATGGGCATAAGGTGGGACAGAACTATCGTTAGCCAATAAGATCAATAGTTCAGGTAAAATTGATTATATTAGGGATAAATGGGGAAGTGGGTCACGTAGAAAGCAGGCATTCTTAAGAGCTGTGACTCTTCCCTAGGGGGATGGGATGGTGACTCCAGCCTTCCTCAGGGTGACAGGGATCTAATTAGAATATCAGTCCTGAGGATGTGGATGCATTTGTTTGATCCTTTGACTTAAGGCCTGGCCCACAGCCGATGGGTCTGTCTCTCCCACAGTAGCCAGGTATCTGGGCTTCTGCACTGGCTCCTTTGAGGACCCAGCCCTGTCTCACTGCCTATAATATTTCTTACTAACTCAGCTGCCTGCAACATGTGCAGACCTGGGCAGCAGGTTCTCTCATCCTCTGCTAGGACCACTTCCTCACTCCACTTAGCCTGGGTAACCTCCCACCTCTTCCTCCTCCTCCTCCTTCTCCTCAACTTCCACAATCACAGTAACAGCAGATAACTCTTGAGAGCCTACTACATGCTAGACACAGTGCTTTACATGCAAATCCCGGGGAATCCCTATAGCCAAGAATTTCTAAACCCATCTTACAGATGAGCAAAGCAAGGCAGAGACATCAAGGGACTGGCCAAGCTCTTGGCAACTGATCTGAAATCTGACCTTGGGCAACCTGACTCTGGAGTTCCCTGGAAAATCTCTCCCTTTCCCCCCAGGGTGAGGTCTGCTGCTGCCCCCACCTCTGGGCACCCACACAACCTGCACTCAGCCCAGAGCACCTCCCCTCTGCCTCCTCTATCCCGGATGTGGAGGGTCGCCTCCAAACATGGCCTGCAAAGTACCTCCTAGCCTTTGGGCATAGGCCAATCCCACCACTGCAGACTGCACTGACCTTCCCTCCCCACGGTTTGGCCTTGGGACTTGGTTTGGGGGACAGAAAGCCATAAGCCCAGGCCTTGGAAGATTGGCATCTCATTTCCTCTTGGATCCCAGCTGCCATTGGGTGAGGAAGTCTGGGCTGCACTGCTGAGCAATGACAGCTTTGCGGACAGATACATCCAGGACCAGGCCACTTCAGCCATTGCAGACTGGGCCCAGATGACTGCCAAACCCCCAGCTGCATGACAAGGGCTCATGAGGAGCAAGAGGGATGGCCTCAAGGAGCCCAGCCAAGCCACGAGTTCGAGGCCATATCGAAGCTATGGTTGTTTCAACCCCCTGGCTTGGTTCACTGTCCAGCCTCAATTTGCCCAGCTGAAAGGCGGAGGTAGTGACTCCGGCCTTCCCAGCTCATTGTAGGACTAGGTGAAGGCTCTCCTAAAAGAAGATGGCCAGTCTCTAACCGGGGTGCAGCCAAAGGCCAATGGACCCCTGTCCATCCACTGTGCCCCAGGTCCGGGCCTCGGTCTCCTAGTCTTGCCCTTGTGTCTGAACCATCCAGGGCCAGGCTCTGGGCTCTGGCCAAGCAAATGGTGGCCATGGGATAGATGTGGTCCATTCACCCAGAGCAGCAGCCATAGGGCCCAGGGGGCTATGGTGAATCCAGGAGGACATTCTCCAGGCCACCTGTGTCAAAGTCACCTGCAGGGGCCAGGCAAGAGAGACGTGCTCAGGCCGGCGAGCCTAAGAATGGGCTCTGTGTGACACCTACTAGGTACACGGGCTACATCAATAACGTGTTTGTTAACTTCATATGCAAATCAGGCATCTGTAAGTCGTTCAGAAAGTGGGTTCAAGGTTGCTGGGAGATCGGATCTCTGAGGAGTGACCTGCTTTCTTCTTGAGATGGCAGACATGTTCCAAAATTAGTTTGTGGCGCTGGTTGCACAACGCTGAGTGCACTGAAAATCAAGCACAGAACCGTGCACCTTTACAAGGCGTTGATGGCACGTGAATTACGTCTCAGTAAAGCCTTTCCAAAGGCGATGACAAAACGGGGAGAAAAGAGCCCAGCGCTCAGGGAGTTCTCACGGTAACCTGGCAGGGCAACCTCCCCAGGGTTGGTCACAGAGCCCAGCAGGTCTCAAGCCTGCTCCTGGGCTCCATTTCATTTCTGCACCCCTCCTCACTCTCAGAACGTGAGTACTTCCAACCACACAGACGCATTCGCCTGCCCTGTCCTTCCAGCGAAGGGAATCACTCAGTGTGCGCTCCTGGGTGTCTGCCTTCAATGTGTTTGTGAGATTTGTCCAGATTCGCGGATGGCAGAGATGCAGCTTTTTTCATTGCTGTAGAGTATTCAGCTGTAGGAACAGCTGCTAACCAGCTTCTCCGTGCCTTTCCCGAGGCTTAGGTGCAACGCCTGCCAGCAGGGGTTCTCAGGGCTAGCATGAGCATGCTCACGCGCATGCGCCTTTCCTGAGTAAAGATCCAAGTGAGCGACAGGGTGGGCCAGTGCCCTGCTCAGCAGAACGTGCCAGGTTCCCGCATAGCTCCTGCTGTGTTTGCATCGTTTGGCCGCCCCAGACGCGCCTTCCTGGGAGCTGCCAGGGTCAGACGCCACGGCAACCTGCTCCCTCCAGGGTCCCTCCCACCCAGGTTCGCAAAGCACGTGACCCGGACTGCACCACGTCATCGAATTCGGTTAAGCACGATGTCCTCATCCGTGAACCGGGGCATATAACAGTGCTATAATGCCGGACAGGGGAACATGCTCCGGAAAGCACTTGAAAGTAAATAAACAAATATTTTGATAATCCCATGTTTTCTCTATTTTTTAAAAATTGCTTTTTGTTAATCCCATGTTTTCTCTATTTTTTAAAAATTGCTTTTTGTTAATCCCATGTTTTCTCTATTTTTTAAAAATTGCTTTTTTTTTTGAGACAGGGTCTCATTATATAGCCCAGGCTGGTCTTGACTACAGTATGGAGCCCAGACTGGCCTGGAACTCATAAGGATCCTCCTGCCTCTGCTGTCGGAGTGCTGGGATTACAGGTGTGCACCTCCTTGGCTGGCAGTTACACTGTTTTTAAATCACACATTAGCTTGTTGTTTTAGCTTCTGGTTTTTGGATTGTCTTAAAGTCAAGCTCATATGAAAAGTGAAAACAGCTGGGTGTAGGGATGCACAGCTGTAATGCCAGCACTCAGGAGGATGGGTTAGGAGGGTCACTGTAAATTCAGCCTGGGCTATGTAAGTGAGTTCAAGGCCAGCATGCACTACTTAGTGAGGCCCTGTCCCCCAAGAAAGAAGAAAGAAAGAAAAAAAGAAAGAAGGAAGAGAGAAGAGAGAAGAAAGGGAAAGGAAAGGAAAGGAAAGGAAAGAAAGAAGAAAAAAAGAAAGAAAGAAAGAAAGAAAAGAAAAGAAAATATATGTGCAATTATATTTACAGTTTATATTAAAGTAAATAAAAGCCTTCAGGCGTATTAAAGTCAAACTGATATCAGAAGTAAAAACACAGGCCTTGGCTTTGGGAGCTTCAGAAGCTTCCAGGCCCAGAGCACGGTCAGGGTGTCCTTCGGTGAATGTTCACAGCTGGCACAATGTCACTCTGGTGATCTCAGTGACGCTGCATGGTCTGTTACCTGCTCGGTGGAGCCATAAATTTTCCCAAGGCACTGTTTTTGCCATGGAGACCGGTGACTTGGGAAGGGAAATAGGAGGCTGGAGGGTGAGATGCCCTGAACCCCGCTCTGGGGTGCTGGGCAGAGGAGGCTCGTGTGCACGCAGGGATCCCCTCAAGCAGCCTCGGGTGACTGAGTCACAGGTGCACCGTGGAGGGTGGGAAGATGCAGCGTGCTCCAAATGGTCTGGGAACTGTGGGTGCCCAGCTTGGTTCCTATTTCTTGCCTTTTATTTTTTAATTCTCTTTTGATGAGGCTTAGTATAATAAAAGTGGTAGCTGGGGCTGAAAGATAAAAGTTATTTGAGGAAGGGAATTTTTCCTGCTGAGATGGAGGATCAATGAAATCCCCAACTGAGATATCAAATCAGTAGCGCCTCTGTAATCCAGAAGTGATGCAGCCCAGCATCGTGCTGGATGGGGGACCAGAGGCACCCCCTCCTCCATACACAGCTTGAGGGATTGAAGGGTGCCAGGCAGGAAGAGAAATGGGGAAGACGCTGGGAAATAGAAATGTCATGCATCTGCTGGCCCCAGGGCAGTTCATGCTGGCCCCAGGGCAGTTCATGCTGAGGCTATGTTAGTCAGCTTTCCTGTCACTGTGACGGAGTACCTGAGGAAATCAATTTAAAAATCATCTTCATGGGAGGTCGAGGCAGGAAGGTTGTAAATTCAATCCCAGTCTTGGGCACTTAATGACTTAGCAAGATCCATTTCAAAATAGAAAGGGATGAGGATGTAGTTCAGTGCAAAGGCCTTGAGTTCAACTCTCAGTACCGCCAACAAAACAAAACAAAACAAAACATTTTATTTTGGCTTATAGTTTCAGCCCATGATTTTGGCCTCATCACTGCGGGCCTGAGGTGAAACTGGCCATCATGCCACAGAGTATGTGGTGGAACAAAGCCACTCCCACCATGGTGGCTGCCAGGGGGCCCTTTAAGGCCACACCCCTGTGTCCTACTTCCTCCCACTAGGCCCCACCTCCGGAAGTTTCTGCCAGCTCCCAGAAGCACCACCAGCTGAAGACAATGCCTTGGCCCCTGAGCCCTGGGGGACACTGCAGATCCAAACCCTAACAAAGAGACTTGGTGACCTTAGCAGGACTACTGCCCTCGGAGGCTGATTCTTCCTCTCACTTTTTGTCTCTGAGTGTTGACAGTTGCCTGGCTTTACAAACCGGGCATGGATGTAGGACCCCAAATCCCACTCATCTGCCTTCAGGTAGGGAGGCTATGTAAATAAGCTCCTCAGATCACTTACCAGCTGCCAAATCCTGAAAGTGGTGCTCAGTGTCTCTGGGCCTCGGTTTCCTCAGCTGCAGAATGGGGAAAAATGACAGTCTAGCTCCACAAAGCTATAGGAATTACAGGAATTTGACAGCCAGGCTCTCAGGGCTGAAGCAGGTAGGTGCTCAGCACCGTCACTTCTGCCACCTCCACTTCCTACCCAGCTCAGCTTTGCCGTGGATGTGTTTAACTTCTGCAAAGCCAGCTTTGCCGTGGATGAGTGGGGAGTTACAGGACTAACACTTCAGGCTCACTCCTTCCTGACCCAAGCAGCCTCTGCTCGAGCTGACGTGTGGCCCATGTGTACCAAAACGGCCATCCTGGCCACACAGGTAAAAGGGTCTGTTCCAGCCAATTAGCAAACAGTCTCTCCTATTACCTCTTCAGGACCGCATGCCAGCCTCCGTGGTCCTCTCTCATCGTCCATGGTCCGCAACCAAAGGGCCAAACCTGGACAGCAGGGTCTTGGGGACCTTGCAGCCCAAGTCCTTTTGAAGGATGTCCACCGTGTCTCCATGGGGTCGTACCATGGATGTGCCTCACTGGGCTCACCAATGCTGTCACCCCACCATCTTCAGAGCAGGAGAAACCGAGAGTCTGAGATGGAAAATAACCACTCAAGGTCATCAGGGGTGAGTGGTCGAGCCAAGATCTCCAGAGCCTCATAGATGCCTCAAAATGAGGCAGAAATGAGACAGAGCACTGCAGGGGCAGAGGACAAACTCACTCCCGGCCCTTAACCTGTTACTCATGAAATCCATGACTTGTGTTTTCTCCCAAGACAGTCAGGCATTTAAAAGCTGTTTTTTCTTTTAAAAAAGTGTGACTCATGGGACCAGGGATATAGCTCAGTGGCACAGCACCTGCCTGGCAAGCATGAGGTCATGAGTTCAATTCCCAGAACCAATTAAAAACATTTTTTTAAAAAAGTGACTTCATTGGACATACAGATTCCCAATGGGTAACTAAAAGCAGGACAGAGCTGGACTTTCATTGTGTATCTGTCTTCTTTATTGTCTGCTGACAATTTTGGGTCCCCTTATCTCTGCAGAGAGGCAGGTTAATCATTCAGGGAGTGTCTGTCTCAAAGCTGGCCCTAAATTTACATAACTTATCTCATCTCCCAGCCTGGGGACACCAGGATAAGAGATTTACAGGGGCATTCAACTACCAGTGAGCACCCAGGAGCCTCTAAGCCTACGGTCACCTTGGATTCCAGCAGAGCCTCCGCAGGACTCAGGCTGTGTCCAGCAGAGAGGAGCACCTTGTGGATTAAGGGAAAGAACTTCTTTGGAGTCAGCTTGCAGAACCAGAAGCCAGGTAATGGTGACCCAGACCCTGGCACCCCTCGGCCCCGATATAAAACCTGGCATTGTTCTTTTGTGAATGCAGCAGTTAGGTCACCTCCGTCAGAACTGTGTGCCCTGTAGCGGTGCAGGCTCCTTGTTGTTTGACTTCGTACCTACTAAGTCAGCCTGTGCCTCTCATTGTCCCACCCTGAAGTGTTTTCCTGTGATGAGACATAAAGAACCCACCCAGAGCCAAGATGAGGCCTCTATCTCCTCTTTAGGGGAAGTCTGCAGACCTCATCTATGGCAGGAGCGAGCAGAATGTGTGGAGACGTGGCCGTGTGTATCCCATACCTTGCCTCCTGCTATCTGCCAGCCCTCGCTTCTAGGACAAGACCGGGCTTCAACTCTCTCATGGACAAGCTGTGTCCCTGCAGGCACCTTTTGGGTTCAGTTTATTCATTCTCAGGAAGACAAAAATAAAACAAAAACTAGGGCTTTTCAACCTCCATACTAAGGTTACTAGAAATGTTCATTTTTCGCTATGAGACCACCTGTGCTTGCAGGATGTGCGGTAGCATCTGTGTCTACTCTGCTGGCATCAGCCAGGATGCCACCCCACAGCCACACAAGACTCCAGACAGTGCTTTGCACCCCCTCGGGGGTGAATTTCCCTCCTTGCAGCTGAGAATTTCTGCTTTATAGGGTTGGTCAGAGGACTACCAAGTTTAGAGAGAGAGACATATAGCAAGTCACTCATCAGTTAGAACTGGGTTTGCCAACAAGTAACAGTAACCCCAATTATTAATGCCTTCAACCAGAGAGTGGTTTGGGCCACTTTCACACAAAAAGCCCAACATTAGCAGTTCAAGGTGGTCCTGCTTAATCTCTATCATTTGGCCCCATTTTCAGGATCCAAAGTGACAGCTGCAGACAACGGAATGGGGGAAGTGGGGTGTGAAAGGCGCATTGCCAGCCTGGTAGATTCCCAGATGGGGGTCATATGGATCTCCCACTGACATCCCATTGGTCAGGACTTGGTCACCTGGTCACACAGCTGCAAGGGAGGCTGGGAAATGTAGTCTTTATCCTGAAGAGGGGGACGTGTTCCCAGTCAATATATGAGTGTAGAAAGAGAAAGAATTGGCTGCCTGAGATCAGGCACATTCAGGCCTGCTCAGTCAGGAAATGGATTAAAGACAAAGGCTTTTATAGACTCTAGGGCACCAGATGATATAATCCTGGGAACATCTGGTCCATCATGGTTAATAAATCATTCAACAAGAAATATTAGCAGACCACACAGGAAATAAATACACAGGCTACTACTCATCTTCCAGAAGAAATTCTGGGAAATCCTGTGGGATTTCCCCCCAAGCTAACTATCTTTTATCAGGCATTGTCTCCCAACACCGTTACCCTGGGGTCTCCATTTCTAACAGATGAACTTTTCAGAGGCACATTCGCATGATAAGACTGTGCCTGAAAGATTAAAAACAGAATCACCGTGCGATGCAGCAGTTTCTCTTCTGGGTACGAGCCCCAAAGAACGGAAAACAGACACACAAGCCACTTGTACACCCACGTTCATGACTGCATTGGTCACAGTTCCTGAAGGCGGAAGCCACCTAAGTGGGTACCGAGAGATGAGTGTGGGGACGTGCAGTCTGTCCCAACAGAGGTATATTCGCTCTTGAAAAGGAAGCCAGTGCTGATCTGTACCACGAGGGGGACACGCTAAGCAAAACAAGCAGGTCCCAGGCCGATAGGAGCTCTAGGTTTTCGTCTATATGCCACCCGCAGAGCAGTCAACTCACGGAAACAGGAAGTGGGTAGGGACTGCCGGGGGTCAGGGAGGATGTGGAGAGTGATCGTTCCACCGGCCCAGAGTTTCAGTCTCGCAGATGAGAGCACTTGTGGAGGTGGACAGTGGTGGTGGCCGTGTGACAATATGAATGCACTTAAAGCCTCTGTAGACTTAGACGTGGTGAGATGGGAAGCTTTATGTTGTGTTAGGTTGTTGTACTCCTTTGTGCAGTGTGTATTGTACCACAGTTTGTTAAAATTACTTTAAAATCTTTCATTAGTATATGTTTACAGTACATAGCCATTACATCATCGCAGGGAATTGGTGCATGTATCTTGTTATTTTTATGTCCCTTTTCCCTCCTCTTGATCCTTTTGCAAAACATGTATCTCTGTTTCCTATTATCTACCTTTCGTTTTGCTCTTTACCATATTTATATTTTGTGTTTCTCATATTAAAGAAAGCATGTGCTATTTAAGCTGGCGTGTCTGGTTTATTTCACTTAACATTTTGGTCTGGGCTGCATCTATTCTCATGCACCTGACAGAAGTTTAACCTGCTTTATGGCAGAGTGTACCGCATCGTGTGTAAAGACCGCATTTTTCTCATCCACTCATGTGCCGAGCCTGAAGTTCCTCCACACTGTGAACACTCATCCCACGGCCGGCTGAGGTCTCACACCCGGGGCTCCGCACAGGTCCTGAGAGGTCAGAGTTCCCAGCATGCATGGTGGAAATGCAGGCGCCAGCCAGGGCTTTGAAGAGTCAGGGCTCCAGCGCCTCTCAACACCCTTGAGGCCTGAGAGGGCTGCAGGCATGAGCAGCCCCGAAACAGTGTAATAGCTGCGCTGAATCCAGGGTGCCAGAAGAGGCAAACGCTTGGGAGCGGACCCCTTTCCCGTCTCCTCCCCAGCACTGTCAGGACCGTAATGCAGGTCTCCGTGTTGCCAGAACACACTAAGGAAAATGACAGCGGTGTGGGAGTGAAAGCTGGCCCGGCCCAGGGGGCAGCCCTGGGAACACTACTGGCTGCAGACGAGGCTGGTTCCCTGCCCGTGATGCAGGTCAAGGCTGGAACTGATGCTCAGAACATTTTGTTTGGGCTGTCAGATGTGCTATTTTATTAGCTGCCAACAGTGAAAAAATTGTAACATTTTATTATTTAAGTAATTAAGCTTATTGGTACATTTTAGGTATACATAATGGTCACATACATCATGGGGAGTGTGTACCTGTACATGATATGACTCGACTCTTCTGTTTTTCCCATTCCCCTCCCCTCCCTTCAACTCCTCTTCCCCTCTTATTTACCAAAGCTTTGTTTCCATTTCTTTCTTCTTTTCTCTTTTTTATTTTCCCTTCCTTCTTTTTCCCCACCCCGCTCCCTGGTTCTCCTCGTTTGAACATTTTCTTCTTATTTCACAGTATCTATTACATATTGTGGCCCTTATTTATACTTTCAGCTTCTCACACTGGAGAAGCAATGTGATATTTACACATGTTTATTTCCATTTATTTCACTTAAGAGTATGGTCTCATCTATTTACCTAGAAGTGTCTCAAGTTTATCCTTCTTTATGGCAGAGTAGTACTCCATTGTATAAAAACCTCACATCTTCTTTACCTATTCGTCAGTAGTTGGGCATTTGGGCTGTTTCCAGGATTTAGCTGTTACAGACTGTGCTGCATATATCTCTGTGGTAGGATGCTTTTAATTCTGGGAGTGCATATATTGCTGTGGTAGGATGCTTTTAACTCTTTTAGGAAGATCCCAAGTAGGGGAACACCTGAGTCTAATGGAACCTGTAGTCCTAGTGTTTAAAGGACTCTCCACACTGATTTCTACAGTGGTTGCACCAGTCTACACTCCCACCAACAGTGGAGAAGGGCTCCTTTTCCCCCACAGCCCCTCCAGCATTTGCTACTGGTTGATTTCTTGATGACAGCCATTCTTTCTGGGGTGAGATAGTCTCAGAACATTTTATTTAAAGTCTGAATTTCCAGTTTCCCTTGGACCACGAGGAAGATCCTGAGCTGTGCATCCCCGCTGGCCCTGGGCGCCCTGCTCACGGCACTCCCCTCCCTGGTGCCCACGTGGCATGGCTAGCCTGCTGCTCTGTGTGTGTGAGCAGCTCCCGCTCCACTGGCGACGCTGTTCCATCCGTGTACGGTGGGTGAAGATTTATGGACTCTGGTGGCAGCTTCAGGACAAGAAGGCTACAGCCAGCCCACACTGACTCTGCTTTGCAGACAGGGAAGCTGGCACTCAGAGGGGATGAGCAACTGGCCCAGGAGGTCAGTGCCGTCGGGCAGCTGCGCTGAAATGAGAAACCAGGTTTCCAGGGCTCCACTCCTGTGAACTAGTCTCATGGCCTCAAAACATCCACTTACTCCTGTGCACATGCATGCACACACTCATGTGTGCACGGGTCTCCACAGAGGTCTCCCCAGCCACCTCTCCAACCCCACCGATTCAATGTCTGTGACCTGAAGGAATGTGGATTCTAGACCTGAAGGAATGTGGATTCTAGACCGTCACTTTGTCAAAGCCACTGTCCCCAGGGATGTCTTTCTGGCAGGCCAACTTGGTGAGTGGCGGACCACACATCTGGCTTTGCTCTGAGGCTACTGGCCTGGCCTCATGGGCGTTCTTGTGCCCAATTCATGAGGCCAAATAGCTTCTGTACCCTTGAACTGTTGAAGGGCTTCCTTGGCCCCTCTCTCCTGGACCTCCACCCAACTCCACTCTGCCTGCCCTTTTCACTCCTCCAAAGAAAGCCCAAGAAACAGGATGAGAGGAACACAGTGCCCTCAGGAGCCATGCTCAGCACATGAGTGCTCATCAGCGCACAAAGATGTGAGCTCTTTTCCCAGAGGAAAGGCCAAGGCAAAGAGCTCTACATGGTGCACAGGGAGGCCAACTGCCAGGACCCTGCCTCATTTCCCAGACTCCATTGGCCTCCTGGGTGTAGTTAGGTCTGGCATGGGCAGAGGGTGAGCTGCTTCTGCCCTGCTGCCACCCAGGAGCTCGAGGGCCTGGACCCAGGTCACAGGCAAGAACCGGAAGTGCAAAAGTAAAGCTTCAAAGGCTTCCAGGACAAACCGGAAGTGCACAAGTACAGCCTCAAAGGCTTCCGGGACGAGACACTGGGGCAATGCGCGTTTGCCCTCTGAGTCTTCCTGAAGCATCTGCGTGCAGACCCCGCTCACCGATGCTTCACACAGAGCCTGGAATTGCAAAGCAGAAGGGACTTAACTGGAAACACTGATCTGTCCCTGCTTCCTTCACTGAATGGGAAGATCCTGCTGCAGAAGAAGGCTGCCATGTTATTTTTAAGTGCTGTATAGTATTCTATAGTATGGCAGCTAATGGTATGTATCAATTCCACTGAGTTATGGGGTGCCCAGATATCCAGTCAGACAGGATTCTTGGTGGGCCTGTGGGGGTAGTTCTGGAGGAGATTAACATTTGAGTTGTGAGACAGAAAAGCAGATGGATGGGCCTCATCTCATCAGTTGAAGACCTGGGCACAGGCTAGGTAAGAAGGAGCATGTCTTGTCACGTGTCCTTGAGCTAGGGAGTGGGTCTCTTCTTTGGACTTTGGACTTTCTTTGGACTCAGAGGATACCACCAGGATCCCCATCCCAGGGCAGATTCCTCAGGGTCCCCTTTCAACCCACCACCCTTGGCCACAACAGTTACAGTGGTGACATCTGCTTATGGTTCAGGCGAACTCAGGAGGGGTACAGCAGGGTCCCCGCACCATGGCCCTGGGGAGGAGGCGTGACCAGGACCCTTCCCACCTGGGGTCTCCCCTAGGAAGAGGCTGAGCTGTGTCTGTTCAGTTTGTCCAATCACCTGGTGCTTCGCTGTCGGGGCAGGTTCTCCACATTCATTGACAGCTAGCATCCCACCCTCGCAAAATCACCTCAACCCCAGTCATTTAATGACATGGAGCCCGTCACGCTTATGGCGCAGAGCCCAGACGGGATCCTGGCTTCTGCCCTGCGTGGGGACCAGAGTTCCACAGTGCACACTGAGTCGCCCTGCTGTGGCCATCAATTGATTTCATGCCTAATAGCCCAGGTCCTGCCCATGGCAAAAATGAGCCCTCAGTGTCATTCCTGAGAGCTTAAGTGTCCCCACTGGGACTTATTTTTCTTTCTAAATACCTTTGCACATGGTCGTGTCTTAGCCTCAAGTTGATAATCACTGAATAGAAAAGTCCAAACCACAACAAGCCTCAATGAGTTTCTCCAGGAACCAATATGTCGTTCTGTTGAAAAGGACCCAGAGGTCTCTGAAAGTCACAGAGACTTGGGTTCAAATTCCTGCTCTAGTCTTTGGAAGCTTTGTGACCCTAGGCAAGGTGCCCAACCTACCTGTGCCTTGGCATCATTATGCACCCAAGCCAGGTAAGAGTGCAAATGTCGGTTGCTTGCATCTTTTGCTGAGTGAGACGAGGCTGCTGCTAACAATCGACAATTTGGACCTCTTGGTTTTTAATCTAAGCAGTGTGCCCCAGTTCAGGCCCATTTCCTTAAATAATTAATTTATCTTCATACGTTCATCTTCAAAGCCCGGAGGGCCTATCAGCTTGGGAAGGTGATGGCTGAAAGCAATTAAACTCCCAGCAGGGTGGACGGTGGCTGGTGGTTAAGAGTCCCCGGGTTGGAGAACAGAGCAGAAGGTGCTGCCTCTCTGAAAAGGCACTTGGAATCACAGCCAGGGACCGGCAAGCCCTGGCACAGTAGACCTTCTGCCCAGCAGGCATTTAGGCACTCTTGAGCCACTGAAGCGGAACCCTGAGCTTGCTGGGGCCAGGTTGGTGTGGGGCTGGGTGCAGGGCCAGTTGCTTATCAGCATCTTTTTTTTTTTTCCTAAGATAGAGTCTTGCTGTGTAAGCCTGGCTAGCCTCAAACTCACTGCAATCCTCCTGCCTCAGCCTCCTAAGTGCAGGGATAACAGGCGAGAGCCATCAGGCCGGGTACCAGCACCTTGCCTCTGGATGAGACTTCTGTCTGTTGTCATTGCTGGCAGCCCGGGCCCCAGGAGGAGGCTCCCAAGACACTGCACAACACCATAATGCTGACACCACAGGACACCAGGACCATGAGGGTAGCCAGTGGCTGATATGTGGCCCAGAGGTGACAAAAGACAGACAACCTGGGAGCCTGGGGGGACAGGGGTTGGAAGAGACCAGCCATATGAACCTAGGAGGATAGAGGATCTACCTCAGCTGTGATTTCTGTGATGATACCCAAGCACTTGCAGGGTCTCCACAAGGCCCCTCTCAATGGGGACTGTCACCTCTGCCAGGACTGTCACAATGTCACCCAGTGTGAGCCAGCTGGGAATCAAAACCACCTTCGCATCTTTCAGCAGGCTGACATCCTCACCTTTGCTCACATGAAACAGAACGCATCTTGTAAATCGCTGAAATACATCCACATTAGCTTTGGTATCTTTGTAAGAAAGGAGCAGCACAGCAGGGAATTTAAGGGCACGGGCTCACGCAGCCTGTGTTCAAATCTCAACCACACTTCCCTTGCTGCTGTGTGACCTCGGACAAGTCGCTTGATGTCTCTGAGCTTCTGTCCCCTTGCTGCACGAAGGTAATATGAAGCATCCTTTGTCAGGATGGTTGTTGAGGATGAAAGGAGGCTCAACTATTTACTGCTACATGGGTCTGGAAATACCCACAACAAGACGGGAATGGGGATTATTTGTTTAGGGGGAAACGTGCATTTAGAATTGTGTGCATATATGAAAACAGCTGTTAGGGGCTGAAGGCTCGTGTGGCCCTTCAGATTTATAGGTTGAAAGCCTGACCTCCTGCAGGGGGGTGTTGGAAGGAGCTTCTCGGTCTCTCTGTGCCATGTGAGGGCACAGGAGAAGCTGGTGGCTTGCGACCTTAGACCCTGGCGGTGACGGGACCCAGATGCCACAGTTCAGCCTCCGGAGCCGTGAGAGACAAACTCCTGTTGCTCACACACCACCCGCCCCATGGTGTCTCGTTAACTCAAACTGTCTCAGCAGCTCGAGTTCATTATGGAAAACTATTTGGGAGAGAGTAATTGCGGAGAGTTACATGCTCAGCCTCGTCTCCTCAGTTGCTTGTGTAGACAGCATTTCTGGAGAGGCAAAGTTCCTTGAGTTTGTACACGGACATATTTTTCTTTCAACACAAACAAGATGACACGATATATTCTGTGCGTGGTTTTTGCTTCTGTTTTGTTCTGTTCAAAGAGTTCCACCTTTGCCTTTCAGTAAGATCTCATCTCATTGCATATCCACATGACATTCAAGTGACCTTGATATTGACCCCAAAATGTCCCTCAGCCCAATTGTCCCTAGTGTTTTCTGATTACTGAGCAGAAAACTGACAGCTTATGAGAGTACCAAGATCTACAGGTGGCTTGGAGCAGCAGACAGAGCACTAGTCCCACACATTTGAGTGTCTGTCCACCCGTCCAACCATCTGTGCATCCATCCATCCATCCATCCATCCATCCACCTTTTCATCAGTGGCTTACACTGTGCCTGTCCCATGCCAGCCCTGATGCCAGCTGTGTAACCAGCCCCCTGCAGTGGAGCTAGATCTGAGCCCAGCTCTACAGACCCAGGCCCTCCCCACCCCACAGAGCCAGGTGCCCAGACCGCCTCAGTCGGGACAAGGACACCCCCTTCCCAGCACAGCATTCACATCCAGACTCGCTCTGACTACACAGAAGACCTCCCGTCTGTCCTTCCTAAGCATGGGGCTAGGCTGGGTGTTTGTGGCAAAAGCCAGCATTTCTGCTGGCAGCAAAGCAAGCCAGAGAAAATATTCTGTTTTACAATAACAAACATTTGTGTGTTCCAGCAAAGCACAGAACTTCTGCATTAGAGAATAAAACAAAACAAAACAAAAAACCAGGTCAATGGTTCTGTTGCTTTCAGCTCCTTGCTCTTGCCTGAGTCCTTGCTCCAGAGCACTGAGGAGCTGGAGGACTGCAGACTTGCCTGGTGACTTTCTGGATCCCAGAGGAAAGTCGCTGTCCCAGATTTGCCAAATCTTTAGGAAGGCAGGAGAATGTGTCCGGCACAGACAGCTCTTAGAAGGTGTCAAAGCAAGTTACGACTTTTTTCTCAGAAAAAACTCCAAGTTTTGTGCTCCCTGCACGGTAGACACGCATGCACACGTGTCTCTGCTCACACACAGGATGCTTGTGTGAGCACATGGGAATCCACTGTGACCGTTCATCTCTTTTCACAGTTATTAATCGCCCACGAAGCATAACCTCGATGGCTCATCTCATGCCACATACTATGGCGGGTGCTCACATGCACAGTCGCTCTTCATCCTCACAGCAATTCTACAGATGAGGAAACGGCTCCAGAGAACCCGAGACACTCGCCCAAGGTCCCAAAGGCTGAAGTGTAAAGGATGGAGATTTAACCGGAGTAGGCTGAGGCACAGGGAGTGAAGCACCACGTGACCCCTGGGCTTTTCGTGAAAGGGAAATGGCATGTGCAGAACCAGGAGAAAGCACGCCTCGGCCTTCCATTCAGAGAAAACCTCTCAGCACCCAGTTTGCTTCCCTCCATTTTAGTTTCCCTCTGTTTTCTCCCCTTACTGAGTGCAGCACAAACGTCCTCCCTGCCGACAGGCACGTTTTGGGGTGTCTTTTGAGTTCCTGGATGTGCCTTGGGAAGCCCCACCCCCAAGACTGAAAGAAGCAGGAGGAAGGAGCTATCACAACGGGTCCGTGCATCAGAGCTGGAAAGAAAGACCAAGGTGAGGCTCCTGGCCTTCCCTGGGCTCCTGACAGTCTCAGGGTTCAGGAAAACAAGGACCCCATGTCCTCTGCCCTGGGGAGGCAGAACAGGCAGCAGTGAAAGGGAGAGAGCAGTCCCTAGAGACGGCAGAGGGGTGGGGGAGAGGACAACGTGGGCACAGATGGAAATGTCAGGTGGAGCGCGTCAGCCAGGTGTAGAGGTCACACCTGGGGCCCAGCACTCTGGGGGGTTCAGGGGCGAGGACCACAGATTTGAGCCCAGCCTGGGCTGCTTAACAAGTTAGTGAGAACTTGTCTCAAAAATAAAGGAATAAAAAATGGGCTGGGGATGTAGCTTGGTTCAAAGGTCTTGGGCTCAACCCCACGACCACAGAAAAGAGGAGGAGAAGGGGATATCAGAACATAATTTCAGTTAAAAATTCCCTCTCTCACAAATAGAGAGCGAACGCACATCTAAACTACAGCAAGGGACCCAAGGCAGGACAGTCGACTGGCTACTGAAGCACTCGAGGACCTGAGCAGAGAGCAACCTTGTGACCGGAGCTCTGGAAGAGACGGACGCTGGCAAATGGCCTCGGGGGCGTGGAGCCACAACCTGGGGCTCTTCCTAACAGAAAACATTTTTCTCTCCCAGGCAAAACTTTGCAAGCTAACACGTGAACCCAAGAATCTGGGCCCTACTCCGTGATGGGAAGAGAGCAGAACAAGGGCATGATCCCCAAGAGAGCGGAATATAAATAACTGCCAGCAGGCCCGCATGCAGACGGGATGTTTTGCAAGGACACACGGGCACTGTCTGCCTGACTCATCTGCCTGATTCCTGGATTTAGGTCAATTTCCTTTTTCTTCTGATTCTTCATCTTCTTCGTCTTTTTGGGAGAGGTTTTTGAGTCAGAGTCTCGTTATGCAGCCCAAGGTGGCCTCAAACTTATGGTGATCCTCCTGCCTCAGCCTCCTGGGAGCTGGGATTGCAGGCATGCACTACCACACCCAGCCTCAGGTGACCTTTCCTATGAAGAAGCCTGGCCACAGTGCTTGCCACCTTGACCATGCAGGCCAGAAAGGCACAGGACCCTGGTGTCTTCAGCCTATCTGGGGGGTCCTGCAACCTGGACACGGGCATTGGACAACTCTGACCGCTGCCCTAATTTCCACCTCAGCTGTGCCTTCCTAGAGGCCTCAGGCCCTTGCCCCTCCTGCCTTTAGGGCCCCGAGTCCCCACCCTCATTGTTCACCTCTGAGCCCCCAGGCCCTCAATCTCCCCAAAGAGCCACAAAAACACAGATGCCTCTGAAAACAGAGGCTTCCAAATATCAGAAAAACCCTGCTGCTCATATAGATTTGGGATTTAACATGCCCGTCCGTTTGTGGGCCAGGGTGCTGGACCTGTCTTGCCCCACTGGAAGGCACTTTCTCCACGTGAGAAACATGAGAAGTCCAGGAGGACACGAGAATCGTCCTGGACCTTTGTTCCCCACAGCCGTGTCCCCCTAGGTAAACAGTGCTCACTTGCCACCTCCGAGAGACTTAACTCCTGGGGACTGATGTGTCCCACCGTCATGTCATGAGCGCCACTGCAGCTCCAACTTGTCCTCTCTTCAGAGTCTGGCACCGGCTGGAAGCCTCTTCCGGGGCCTGCTAAGGCCCAGAGCCTCACACTTGCGTACAGGGACCCAGCCTTGGGGAGCAGAGGGGCTGCAGCTGCTCCAGCCTCCATCCATGGCCCACAGGAGAGTGCTGTGCATATCACAGTGACACTGAGTGTCCCCTGTGAAGGGAGCATCCTATACTTGCCCTTCACGGAGAGAATACAGCACCCTTTCCCTGGGCACCCAAGGGAACGCGTCTTCCGCTGCAGCGCAAGGGACTGAGGCCGCTGGGCCAGCCTCTCAAGGACGAGGTTTCCCGGCTGAGGAAAACAGGAGCAGGCCATGGAGAGGGAAATGGGAAATGTTGACAGCTGGCCAGATGTGGCTACACCCCACCTGCCCCTCTCGAGGTCCTTCCCCAGTGGGTCTTCCATTCTCATGCCTGCCTGTCCTTCGGCACCCTGGAGGCCTCCAAGGCCCGGACACAGCGCAGCAGCCGCCCTCAGAGCACAGCGCAGGGCTCAAGAACCCGCTTGGTGGACAGCCCGGGATGCTCTGGGAAACCCCAGGACTGGCTCCGCGGGAGGCCCTGTTCCTGGGGGGCCCTTGGGGATTCAGACTCACTGAGAGAAGAAACCCTCGTCCCACTGTGCCTAACATCCCCCAAGTGCTTCCTGTGCCCCTCTTCCCTCGCAAGGGTCCCCTGAGTCACACCTGCTTCCTGCCCTTCACTCTCCGACTTCCGGGGCCAGGTCTCCACGCCAGCTCCCTGCCTCCCCACCCTTTACCCTGCAGCTCTTGGCTCCTGCCCTTCGTCACCATGGAGACGACTCTGAGAGGTGGTCACTGACCTTCCAAATGCCACAGAATAAGGTCCCCGGCAATGTGCTCCACCTCATGGTCCTTTGCCGTGCATGGTGAGTCCCCTCCCCAGGAGGGAGCTTTGCCCACCCTGCCTCCCTGTTCACCCCAGTGCTCCCCACTTCTGCACCCCTCTGGGGTGACATCTGCCCCCTAGATGGAGGCGCTGAACCCACTCACATCTATGCTTCAGACTCTGACCTCCAAACCCTCCTGCCAATGCAAGGGGCTAGAAATCTTGGGGTGGCAGCAGCTTCCTCTTGCTCCCCGCACCCGGTCCCCACACCTTGCCACCCTGCCCGGGTTCCTCCTGGAGCACCCAGCATGTTCCAGCCCCACCTTCTCTCGTCTTCTCATGGTCCCTACCAGTGGCCATCTTGCCTCTGTCTTTACGGTCCACTCTAGATTCTGCTTAAGCTGCGTCCTGGCCCTGGTCCTGTGCTACTTGAGTTCTTGCCATGATTCTGCAATGCCTTTGGAATAACCGAGGATTCAAAGCCACTTTTATCCTGACCTCATTTTCCTTTCAAATGTAATCCCTTCCTGGCCTTCTGTGCTGACCACACGCTCAGTCCCAAGACAAGCCTCACCCCCACACCGGAATCCCCTGATCCTGCATCTCTCACTGGGAGGTAACAGACCTGGGTGCCGAGCTCGGCGCACAGGAAGAGGAAGCGCTCAGCACTCACTCGGTGGCACTGTAGGCCCTCTCTGAGGTGGGACAAAGGACAAACCAGGGGATGCACCAAGGGCTCAGCTGGACAGGGAACAATGAATCTTCCTCCTCAGCCTCCTGAGACCCCCGCAGTCCTGTAACTCCTCCATCCCAAGCCCAAAGAATAAAAAGAGTCAGGTCTAGACACCACACAGAAAACTTGCCAAGAGCGAAGGGACAGCATGCCCTTACAGGAGGGGGCACCCTGGCCCAGACTGTTGAACCTGAGCACAATGAATACTTTCAACCTAGTTTCCCAAAATGTAGGGACACTGGGGAATGTGCAGATAAATCGGGAAGGAGGGACCATCAGCCACAGAGCCGGCCTGAGCTCCGCAAAGGTCAGAATCACAGGAGGAAATGGACAGGCTGGGTCGGGTACAGGATGGTTCGAGATTAAAAGGTAAAGATGCATCCTCGACAGTGATCTTCCACTGCATCTTGGTTAAAAACGGACAGCCAAGCCGATGTGGCAGTGCACGCCTGTAATCCCGGCACCCAGGAGGCTGAGGCAGGAGGATTGTTGTGAGTTCGAGACCAGCCAGGGCTACAAAGTGAGCTCAAGTCCAGCCTGAACTGCAGAGCAAGACCCTGTCTCAGAAAGACAAACAAAACAACCGAAGACCAAAACCAAAACAAACAACAACAACAAAACAGACAGCCATAAGGACATTTTCAAGATAGGAAACTTAGATTTGGAGTGTTAGACAGTATTCAAGAATTATTCTGCATTGCAGTAGATACAATCATGGTTTTGTGGCTGTGTGGAAAGGTATCTTTCTTTTCCTGAATGTCCATAAGGAAGAAAGAATTGGAGGGCCAAAGGTCACATTGTCTGTCAGCCAATCTTTGGTGTGGGGAAGGGAGGAATACAGAGCGTGATCAAAAAATATAGTGAATATTTTAAATTTTTTAACATTATTATGGTAAACGACACATTGCCATTAATCTCTTTCAAAATCCTCCCCCGTACTTCAAACACTCACCTCGCCATTCTCGCCACCTTCTGGGCAGCCCTGGCAGGGAGGCCCCTGTCGTGTCTTGTTGGGCTGCAGGAGCTGCATGGATGTCCGGAAGCCACTGAAAACACTCACCTTTCGTGGTCCTCTGGACTTTAGGGAAGAGCCAGAGGTTGCAGCGTGTCGGGGCCAGTGAGTAAGGCAGACGAGGGAGGACACACTGAATCTTGTTACGAGCCCGACTTCCCTTTGGCAGCACTCAGCAGCGGCGGCCACCGTATTTGGGGTCACACCTTGTAATGTCACCCATGGAAAAGGACTTCCGGGAGAGCTTCAAAAGCTGCACAGTGATGAGATAGGAAGGTTTGAGGTGAGCGGGAGGGATTTAAGGGGGATCAATGGGAACGTGTCTTTTACTGTAGTACATTTTTTCTATTCAAATGTACCATAGTTTTTGAGTAGTGATCATATACATACGTACATATACAGTATGTGCACATCCATATATGCTTGCATGTATATACACACACACGCGTAGGACAAAACACTGGTGACAGGAGTCTGGGCACTGATTAGGGACAGTCAAAGGACTCTGTTGCTGCAGGTATCTCCGCCACCGTTCTTTGAAGTTGAACGCAAGGCAGGCCCCTCTGTGCGGCGGTGACCCTGACGAGCCGTGACCTCTGCACACTGCCCGAAGACAGGCTGGCCTTCTGAAGGAGCTGCTGTCTTGCACAGTGGATGCCTGCGTCTGGAGCCAGAGTTTTAAACAGCATAAACGGTGCTCAGAGGTTCAGTCGTGTTCCTTCCCCTCCTGGAAATGAGGCATGGCGGGTAGGAGGGCCAGTCTTGGACCTCTCACTTCCCTCCATCCTCGGGGACCTTAGAGTTTACAAGGAGGGGAAGGGTGAAGGCACAGGTGAAGATGTAGGTGCAGAGCTCACCACACTATGGGTTTCAGTGGCAACTGACAAAATATAGCTTGGAGCCAAATGTGGTGGTGCACGCTTGTAATCCCGGCACTCTGGGAGACTGAGGCAGGAGGATCACAAGTTTGAATCCAGCCTCAGCCACTTAGCAGCTCAATGACTTAACAAGACCCCATTATACACCTGATCTTAGCAAAAGGCTGAGAAGCAGTAAGACCCTGTTTTAAAATAAATAAATTAAAAGCGGCTGGGGATGTAGTTTAGCGTAAAGGCCCCGGGTTCAATCCTCAGTGCCACAAAACAACAACAAAGCAGCCTGGAAAGCTGGCTGCTTGGGAGTGGACCATCCTCTGCTCCCCACAGTGGTGATTGTTCAAAATAAAAAAACAAAAACGCTTAACTATAAACACAGCACACACAGTGGTATGCACACATCACCTGCCCAACTCGAGCCTCGAGTAAGCAGCCTGGCCCTCTCTCCCGAGCCCTCCAACACCAGGCCACCCTGCTATGAGTCACACCGTGAACAGTGGTGGCCGGGTTGCATTTTCCACGCACTTGCAGTTGCATAGCTGTGGGACCCGGCCGGGCGCAGTCTTCTCCTTGCCATATGGGAGTTCACCTGTTGATGCACCAGGATGATGTCAATAGCCCTTCCAACCTGTGGCTTAGTGTCCCTGTGCTGTGACAAAGCCAGTCTCCTTGCCCCTTGGTGAGCACGTGTACCCTCCCTAGCGAGTGGGATTGCTGGGGCACCAGATGCGCACACACAGCTCCAGCCACTGTGCAGAACCCCCAGCGAGACAGCAGCACAGAGGATTGCAAAATCAGCCCTGAGCTCAGGATGCCCGCCTCTTCTTCCAAGTGCCAAGTTACTGCGACGCTGCCCACCACCTTTGTGAGTCAGGGGCATGGGCTCCCCATTTTTCCAAGCCCACTTCCAGCCCTGAGTCACCTAGAGGCACCTCATCACTGAGACTCTAGTACTAAGTAATTGGTGTGTGCTTTTACTTCACGTCCATAGTGACAGTGACTGAGCTGCCTCAGTTTCCCCAGTGGGTCCATCTGCCTGACCCCAGTGGCCTGAAGACTGTGCTCATGTTGTTGGGGGAAAAACTGAATCAACAGTAGCCAGGAGTTTAGGAGAAGAGAAGTTTTATTGACTTTAGTGGGTCCCCCAGGGGTTATCTCCAAAGTCTGAGGTGAGATTTAAGAAAAATGTGGCTTTTTATAAGTCAGCAAACAGAAGTTATAAGAATGAGATAAGCTTTTGCTGAAGACCATGGTGCAGTGGGTACCTTGTGGTGAGCAGAGTTGTATACCTCGCGAAGTCGTGTTTAGCATATTCACAGAAGTTTCAGTTTGATGACAAATCATAGGATTTAGCCAAGTTCAGTGGCAAAGAGCAGAACGGCTGCAGTTAGATCAGATTCTTCAGTATTACTTCAGTGGGGTCTGTGGCCTTAATTGAGTCACATCTCCCTGATATCAGGTGACTGGGGCTAAAGTCACTGAAGGCAAGTCAGGGGCCACCAGCTGCCATCTGTCCCGTACATGTTGCCCGGTTCCTCCTGTCCACTCCAGCCCCTCACTCATGCCCTCCCTGCAGGCCTTACAGGCCAGCCTTACTCACACTTCCATGAGCCCGGCTTGATGAACGCCCTCTTCCTTCCAGGCTGGCTTCCACTGACACAGGCTGCCTCTTACCATCATTTCAGTATCACAATACATAGAGGAAATGAAATCGCCCTCTCTTCCTTTCCCCAAGATCCTTAGCTTCCATCACAGGGCAGTTCAGCTCCTAATTTCTTACCCTTTTGTCAGAAGCAGAACACACACACACACACACACACACACACACACACACCCTTCTTGCCTGTGTGGGCACAGCCCAGGGCTTAGGGTGTGATCTCCCCACAATGCACGCTACCTGGTTCCTCTGCGGCAGGATACACAGGCTCCCCTTTTATGACCACCATTTACTTCACCAGACCCTTCAGGAGGGACTGTCTGGTCATCTCCAGGCCCACACTTTTGCACACATCCACAAGTATTTCTGTAAAACACCTTCCTGGCCCATGCTTGTAGGTCTGAGGGCTCTGCATTTTCTCCGTGGCTCGGTAGCATGAGGGCCCCTAAAAGAGTGACCAGTTTCCACTCTCCGGTGACACCTGGGGCAGCCGAGCAACCTGCAGAGTGGGCACAGCTGATCATTCCCACACCTGGCAGCACACTGGGACCAGCTGGGGTCACAGTGGTCCTGTAAGAGGGGCCCCAAGCCCAAGATTCCAAGTTCGTCTGGATGTGGCCCAGTCACTACAGACTTCTTAGAGCCTCCAGTGATGCTGGAATGTTCCAAGTGGAAACCGCGGCTCTGAACACACCAGGGGCTCCCCACACCTGGCGGCTGCGGTACAAACCCACACTCCTTGCAGGACACAGAAGGCCTGTCCTTCTCTGATTCCCGCCTGCCTCTGTTTCTCTTTCTGGCACCGGCTCCTCCATACCAATTCTCTGCTGAGGTCAGATTGGCTTCACTTTCCAGGGTGCACCCTTCTCCAGCCCAGCTGCCCCTCTGCCAACACTGCCCCACCTTGCAAACCAGTCCAAGGTACAACCAAGTGTCCCACTATTGGGACCCCTTTGTGACCTCGCTGGAAGCCACATGTGCAATGATGCACTATAACCGACAGGCACAGGAGCAAGAGCCTGTCCTTGTCACCTCTTCCCAATTCTGCATTCCGTGGCACTCTGCTGTTAGCCTGAAGCTGGTCACGGAGGGGCATTCACACCACTGGCACTGGCAACCATCACAGCCCAAGCAACAGCTCATCCTTGTTCCCCGGCTCCCTGCACCCTCTCGGCAGCCTGGGGTCCCTCTGGTGCCAGCTCTGTTCCTGCAGGTGGAGACTCAGGGCTCCTGTAAGAAGAGACAGTGATGCCATCCCACATAATGAAATCAACAAAAACAGAGTCCAGCCAATCAAAAACAAAAGAATGAAAGCATTATAGGGCTTCAGAACAAGATCACTGGATCAACAAGATCAACAATAGTTATCCTAATACATCCTGTTAAGAAAACGAAACGTCGTGGTAGCCATTGTTGATTTCCTATCATCTTGCTTTAAAGCCCTATACTGCTTTCATTCTTTTGTTTTGATTGGTTTGATTCTCTTTTATTTTATTGTATTGTGTGTGATGGTATGAACAGCTATTTTTTAAAAAATAAGAGACATTATGGTAGCCCTTGTTAATTTCCTGTAGTTTTGTTTCCTTTTTTTTTTGTTCTTTTTTTTTTTTTTTTTTTTTTTTTTTTTTTTTTTTTTTTTTTTTTTTTTTTGGTACCTGTTTTTGGACTCACCACCTTGCACTTGCCAGGGAGGCACTTATGCCACTGAGCTAAATCCCCAGCCCTTCATTTGCATTGTTTAGAATGACATTTTTATTTTATTTTATTTTATTTTATTTAAAACTTTTTTATTTTAAAGAGAATAAAACAAAACAATAAAGCAAATCAGAACAGAGCAATGCAAGTCACAATTAGAGAAGAAAGGTGAAGCTGGAAACAGAAGTAGGTAGATTGCTGGCCTTCAAGAGGGAGGAAGAGGCCACAAGCACAGGGATGCAGGTGGCCTTTATGGAGTGGAAAAGACAGGGCAGGGCGGGGGATGCAGCCCTGCCCACACCTTGGTGTTATCCTCAGGAGAGCCATTGCCAGCTTTTGAACTCCAGAACCGTAGAGTAATGCATTTGTGCTATTTGTTGCAGGGGCACAGGAGAGCCGTTGGGCCAGCGTGGCCATCCCTTTATCAGAGGACAAGGCAGGAGCCATTCTTCAGAAGGTGTCAAGGAGGAGCCCTGCCTCGTGTCCAGCATCTGAAGCATCTGCGTAAGGGTGGGTCACCAGGAGAAGAAAGATGTCACATGGGCAGGCAGGATTCTGTGAATGCCTGGGAGGGAGAAGCCACCCCGTTGCACGCAGGCTCAGTCTGCACAAGGGTGCTACAGCCTCGGAAGAGCTCTGGGCTGTGAGTCTTCACTGCGCCCCACCCACCCCAACCTCTGCGAAGGTCAGAGGGTCGCTCCTCCCTCGGGGCCCCAGCTTCTCTGCAGAATAAGCGAGGGGCTCTCGCTAGATCAGCAGGTCAGCTTTGCTACTTAAAAAGTTCTCTTGCCAGATGCGGTGGTGAGCACCTGTGATCCCAGCACTTGGGAGGCCAGGGCAGGAGGACCACTGTGAGTTTAAGGCCAGCGAGGCTGCATGGAGCGTTCAAGACCGGCCCAAGCTACATAGCAAGACCCTGTCTCAAAAAACCAAAATTTAAAAATAAAGCTAAATAAATGAGAAAGTTTCTTAGCAGCAGACGTCTTCCTGTGTTCTCCCCAGTCTCCCCTGAGACTTGGGAAAGGGGTGTGCAGCTGACACTCAGAACCATGCAGGTGCTCAGCACTCACATCAATGCGACAGGGGCGTCATGATCTTCAAGTTACAGAGGGGGAAAGGGCTGCCCAGAGCGGTGAAGGTGCTGGCTCCAGGGCACACAGCACGGAGGAGGTAAATGCTGGATTTGAAGCCCTGTACTGAAGGGAGTCAGGTGGGCCCTGTGTGGACACTGGCTCAGTGTCTTTGTTTGTCCTCTCAGCCACCACTGTCCCATGCCAGGCCCTCAACCATTTCTGCAGGGCCCTGGCGGCTCACACGACACTGTCTAAAAGCCACACTGGGACACCCACTGCTCTCCTGCCCGGTGCCTCTGTCCTTATCGCCAGTCCCTGGGGAGCCAGGAAGCACAGGCTCTGGTGTCCAGAGGGGACCCCGAGTCTCTGTTGTGTGAGGACCTTGACCTCCCTCAGATTCCAGCCAGCAAGGTGCCCTTGAGCAAGCCTCTTGGGGCCTCGACGGTAAACTGAGTTGTGAAAGTCACCTCCCTTCAGAAGCCAGAGCCTCTTAAGAAAATGAAGAAGAACTACTGCATACAGTGACGCCTGTGTCAGACACGGCTTTGCACTTTCAGCCTTCACCAACCCAACTGTCCTCATTTGACCAAAGAGGAGAAGCGACACACTGGGGCACACGGCTGGCCAGCTGGGCCCTCACCATGTACATCTCGCCTTCTCCCCTCCCCCACGGCCAACCCCAGAGCAGGGTTTGGCTCTGGTGATTGGGATTTGATGCTCCCTGAATCCCTCTATTCTGTTCCCCTATTTTTTGTGGACCAGAAAATTGAGGCTCAGAGGTGCTGATTTGCCTGCCCAAGATTACTGGGCAGCCTTTGGCATCAGAGCTGGGGACTGAGCATGGGGGAGCCCCCAGTTCACACTTGTTCCTACCCTCCTTCCCCAGTGCAGTTCCCCCATACTACCCAGGACTTCGAGGCCGGGGCATCCCCACCTGTCCCAGGCTGAGCTGGTTAAAGGCAGCAAACTGCCTCCGGCAGCCCTAATCCAAGCCCCACACATCACTGGCACCGGGGAGCCACTGGCACATGGGGAGGCGCAGATATCTGGGTCCGGCCACCCCTGCCCCTCCCGAGCCACGCTCCTCCAAGCAGGGAGGGAGGACAGCTCCTTGCCTTCCCAGCGGTGTTGGCAGAGCTGCAGCGGCTCCCGCCTGGCTGATGGAGAGATTATTCCTAAGCCCTTCCCATCCCCCCTTGCAGGACCACGCTGGCCGGCTGTCCTCATAGGACTTGGAGCGCAAAGTCCACCGCCAAGGCAGGACAGCTGGCCTCACTCCCTCTAGCACAGGCCTCCAGACCCTGGCCTCTAACAAGGAAGGGGCTTCGGGGTCACCCCCAAACCTGCTCCACAGCCCCGGGCTCATCTGCAGCTGCCGGAGAGAGATGCTGAATGAACGAACTTCTGGTTCCAGGAGGAGGTGAGGGTGGAGACCGGGCACTAACTCTGCCAGCAACTGCTGCACTGGGGAATCGTTCCTTCCCCTTCCCCTCCACCAGAGACCGGTCCCTTCCCTGGGCACTGGCACATGGGCTCCCTTCGCTCACCTAAGAAACAGCTGTAAGCAGACTCCCGGAGACAAGAGGGTGAGTTCAGCTTCAGGGGAGGGAGTGGGCATTTGTTCAGGGTGGGGGCACAGCAGTGGGCAATGCCATAAAGCATTCTGGCAAAAACACTGTTTGGAGCGAGCATCCTTCCTGGGCTCTAAAGCAGCTTTGCCTGCCAGCTGGGGCGTGTGTGTGTGTGTGTGTGTGTGTGTGTATTGGGATGTGTGTGTGCAAAATTGAGTTTGTTCATTGAGTGCAAATAGGGCAGTGCTCAGCTTCTGGAAAGAGCCCTACACTGGGAAACTGAGTCCTGGGCTGGATTTGGATTTGCTATGTGACCTTGGATAAGTCACACTGGCCCTCTGAGTTGGGGCTTTCGCACTTGGAAAACAGGAAAGCTTGAGAAAGCTCCTGGGATTTCCAAACCTTCTTCTCCCGCAGGCTGTGCTGCTCTGGCTGTTTGCTGTGAGCGAGGTAAAGCCTGCAGAATTCGAGAGTCCTGAGCGGGGAGCTGAGCCCCAGCTGTGACTCACCCTCCACTGTCCACAGAATCCACCTGGCTCTGAAATTGAGAGCAGCTTTTACTTCCATTCAGCCGCCGAGGTCCCCTCCTGATTGGACTGCGCCTGGAAATGTAAGGGGACAGCAGCTTTGGAGACAGCTCCGGCTGGAAGAACAGTGTAAGAAACAACGGCAGGATGCTGAAGGGGAGAAACACCTTAGAGACAGTTTTATAAAAATGTGTGACTGGGCTGCATCTGCAGTCAAGTGCCCCAGATAGGTCTGACATGGAGAGGGCATTGGAAGCCCCTTCGTTTTGCAGATAGGACAACAAGGCCCCCTCCCCAGAGAGGGGGAGTAACTAGCTCAAGGTCACACAGCAAGGGTGGCCGAGGCCAGCATGCAGTGAGCAGGGTGCAACACTGTCACCTCCAACCCTAGCGAGGTCTCCCCGAAGGAGAAAGTAATCAAGAGGTGAGGTGGTCACCATAGGTTGACTCCTGGGTGAGACGCCATGTGCAGCAGGCACAGCCTGTGTCCTTGGGCTTTCGATGGCCCTCGCTGAGTCCTGCAGGGTGGCAGGTGCTGGTTGACCTCAAGGGACCTCAGTTTCCTTGTCTCTGAGGTGGCAGTGCCTGTGCACTCCTTGGGGGGTGTTCAGATGAGTTAATTAGGGGATGGTGGGCACATGCCCCAGACATGGCCCTGATGTGGCTGTCACACTGCCCCAGTCATGCAGGGCAAGCAGAGGGCCTGGCTCACCTGCTGTCCCCAGCAAAATGGTGCTAGTCTGATCCTTGGAATGAAGGAGATTCAGATCAGAGAGGCGAAGCCATCAGCCCCAGACCACGCTGCCTGCAGGTGGCACAGCTTTGCCAGGTCCAGCTCAGAACCATCCTCCAGTCCCCAGCCGGGTGCTAGCATTGGTTCCAGGCAGACGCCTCGGATCTATCAGTGCTGTTTCCTCGTGCCGAGTATTTCACTGATATGCACCAGGCACGTGGTCGTTGCCTAATAACTGTGTCCAGGGAAAGTGTCAGCAAAGGCATGATGAGTTTGCTGGTGCCTAGGGTGTCCAGGACTCTGCCCTGAGACTCATTTCTCCTCGTCCCCTTGCTTTGCCTCCTATCAGACAGGTGAACCCCCAGCTGCCGGCCAGGAAGCCTCCAGGATGCCCACACTTTCCAGAGGCGGGGGCCTGCACCCCCGGCGCCATCTCTACAGCGACTGCAGCCCCCTGGGCCAGCCCCTGCGTGGCCCCCTGGAGCCGCGGGCAGTCAAGGGCCTTTACTACTGCAGGGCACGGAGGCTGGGCGCGCTGGATGCCTCCCCGGCCGCCGACCTTAAGAAGGAGATCCTGGTTAATGTGGGGGGCCGGAGGTACCTGCTGCCCTGGACCACGCTGGATGCCTTCCCGCTGAGCCGCCTGAGCAGGCTCCGGCTGTGCAGCAGCCTCGAGGAAATCGCGCAGCTGTGCGACGACTACGACGCGGACCGCCAGGAGTTCTTCTTCGACCGCAGCCCCAGCGCCTTCAGCGTGATCGCGAGCTTCCTGGCGGCAGGGAAGCTGATGCTGCTTCAGGAGATGTGCGCGCTGTCCTTCCGCGAGGAGCTGGCCTACTGGGGCATCGAGGAGGCGCAGCTGGAGCGCTGCTGCCTGCGCAGGCTGCTGCGGAAGCTGGAGGAGGCGGCCGAGCTGCGCCGGGAGGAGGCGCTGCAGCTGGGGCGCGAGGCCGCGGGTTCTGTCGTGCGACCCTCGCGCTGGGGCCGCTGCATGAACCGGCTGCGCCAGATGGTGGACGACCCGCAGTCCGGGCTGCCCGGGAAGGTCTTCGCCTGTCTGTCCATCCTCTTCGTGGCCACCACGGCCGTCAGCCTCTGCGTCAGCACCATGCCGGACCTCCGGGCGGAGGAGGACAAGGTGAGTGAGCTCCACGGAGCGCGGAGTGCGTACCCTGATCTTCCAAGGACTCCATGCAAAGGTCTTCATTTCTTAAAGCAAGCAGGAAAAACGGATAGTATCCTGTGGGCAGTATGTTCGTGGGTGGACACGCACAGTCATAGGAGATCATTTTCCTTCTCTTTTTGTGAAGGGCTCTCAAAGGCCCAAGTGCCTCAGCGCTCCAAAGTCGCTATGTGTCCTTGGCTCTGGTAAGGGATCCCGGATGTTGACAAAACCCTACCTGGTCTCAGTGGGCCAAGCAGGCTTAGCTAGTCTCACCCAGCTCTGTGACTGGGGACAAATCACCTCTCTGGGGCTCAGTTTCCTCCTTGGTAACAGGTACAGCACTGCTGGAAAGGTTCACAGCGTGCTCCCAGGTGTTAACTAAGCAGCTACTTTGTGTCAATTGCTAGCACAGATCCTGCCTCTGAGCTCACAGTCCCTCGGGTGCCCCAGCTCCGTTTTTAGATGAGGACGCTGAGGTCGGGGATGTGTTTGCCCTGTTGCACCATAAAGATGACGGCAGAGCCTCTCAGCCCTCATCGTCCTGTCTGTGTCGCAACCCCAAGTCCCTCGGTGAGTCTCAGTGGATGGGACTCAGGTGGCTGGGGCAGACGTGCTGCTTAACCACTCCTCTTTTCTCTCTCTTGGGAGCTGAGGGAGATGCCAAGGCTGCCCGGGGACAAGATGGTCTGAGACATGAAGCAGGAACCCAGGAGTTTGCTGGGAGGGTTACTGGAGAACCTCAGACTAGGCCGGGGTTGTTTCTCCTGGGAACCGCTGCTCCGCTTCCGGCTCTGCTCCGCTTCCCGCTCTGCATTGCCCCGTGGCTCACCACTGTCCTAGCTTGGATGCTCATAATGGGAAAGAGCCCCCCCCACACACACACACTCCTCACAGTGCCAGAGCTCCTAACTTCCCTTCCCTTGCAGACAGGTCCCAGGGCAAGCCAGTGGGGTCAGAGGACTTCCAGAAGGAAAACCAGCCTGTGCCTCACAAACAAGAGGCTCTCAATGAACAGCTGTCAGATAGAACATGTTTCATGCAATCCACAAAGATTGATGTGTCCCCCACAAAAAAAGATAGCCCAAATCCTTGGACTTTTCAGATAGCACTCCCACCCCTACAGTGCCCTGCTGGGAAGCATCTTTTCATTCTTCAGCACAAAAGCATGCGATTTCGAAGACTGCTTGCTCGCACAGATGTTCACCTGTGGACTCCGTAGTTGAAGTATTAGGATGGAATAAGCCATCTTCTCACCGCATTCCTCCTCTGCCCAAAGTCAGAGAGGAGGAATCAGGCAGCCTGGTGCCCGGGGATAGGAGAGAGTTATGCTCATATTGCGCTGCGGAACCTTTCTGTGTCCTTGCGGGGAAACCACCTCTGCACACGCTGCTGGAGATGCCTCGGAGGCGTAGGCCAGAGAGGGTCTGCGTTTGGGGCTGGGACAATAATTCAGAGATGCGAGGAGGTTGAGGAGCTTCATTCTGTTCCAGTCTGAACCTCACATTTACATAAAACTTGCTGCTCCTTCTGCATCTTTTGTATTTCATAGCTGCCTCAGGGGATGCTAGGCCAGCGCAGCCCTATTAAATGAGCCAGCTGCTTTGCTCTGGCCGCTGGCTGGCCGGCTGTTTCCAGGTGGCTCTGACGGCCTCCAACAGATAAGTTAATGTCACACCCAGGGGCACAGAGCAAGCCCGAGACAGAGGGGAGTGATACTTGTTGGAGGGAGAGGACCCTGAAGGGGACTGGTTCCTACCCACCTCTCCTCACTTCAGCAGCGACCCCAGCAGTGAACTGGGCCCTTGGGAAGGTGAAAGATCAGTGCCTGAGGTCACGAGTTAAACGGAGGAGCAAGGAGCCAAGCCAGGTGCCTGAGCATGCCAGAGGCACAGGAGCCCAGGGCACTGGGTTTCCTTGGGGTCCCTCTGATGGGCCTGGCAGAACCAGACTCAGGGTGCAGGGGACCGTGTGGATCTTGGTCTGAACTTCTCCCGCAGGCTGTGCTGGCTCCTCAGTGAGACGGCGCTGAGGGAGGAAGGAAGACCCAGGCAGCTTTTTGTTTTATTGTTTTGCATTTTTGAAAAAAACACAACCCTCCTGACCCCGGATCACAGGTGTGCAACACCACACCGGCTACAGGGAGAGTTTTAAAGCCCTCCCCCAAGACTGGCTAGTCCCACACCAGGAGCCGTGCCCTCCTGTGCCTTCTGATTTGGCCACCTCCCCACTGCAGTTTCCACCTGCTCACTGCTGCCTGCTCTTTCCAGAAAACCCTCTCACTACAGCCCGAACCCCCCCCCCCGCCCCTTCTCCAGGCGCCTGCCGCAGCTTCCTGGGGAGGCCCTGCTCTCTCCAGCTATTCGATGTTCACTGACATTTGGTAATTGCTCTAGCGATTTCTGCTTTACTTGGGTTTTGTGGATTTTTTCCCCCATCAAGTCTCCCTCTGTCCTGGCCTAGTCTCTCCTTGAAGTCCACCCAGGACCCCAGCAGCAAAGCAATGGAACAGTGAGATTTGGAGCTAATAGTGTCCTTGTGTATCCAGGGACTGGGTTTGAGACACTCCTCACCCACTTGGGTACCAACACCCACATCCCTTACATAAAGGTGCAGTGTATAACATCCCTCCACGCGTGTTCAGTCAGGTCTGGGTGATTTATAAAATCTAACGCACTCCAAATGCTGCGTGAAGAGCTGTTATGCTGGGTCGTAGAAGGACTAGATTTTTTTACAGGAAAAGAAATCTGAACATGTTCAGTACAGACCAAGTTTTCCTTCTGAATATTTTCTATCCAAGGTTGGTTGTAAAACCAGTGGATATGAGGACCCAACTGTGCTTATGAGACTCGCACTGTGTATCCAGCCCCATGCAGTTATTTCCCCTGGTTTCTTAATTTAATCCTCATGACAGCACCATTCCAAGGGTGGGAAGACTGAGTCCGACGAGGTTCCTGGCTTGCCAGAGCTCAGCAACTCAGGGCTTTTATATTTAGTAGAGTGGCAGCCACCTCACTGCTCATGGCGATGGGCCCAGGGCAGCAGCTACAGAAGAGGAGAAAGGAGGAAGAAGGAGGAAGAAGAGGGAAGGGACAGGGAGGAGGTAGGGGAAGAGGAGGAAGAGGAGGAGGAGGAAGGTCAGTTAGACCAGGAAGCACCTCTGCAGTGCCAGCCCTGGGACAGGGGTCCCCTGGTGTCCACCACTGCCCTGCAGGACAGGAATCACTGGCCCCATGCTACAGAAGGGGGGCCGCCTTCAGAACCCGCAGCCCACAGCCCAGGCCAGAGTGGGGGTGGTGGCTGGGAGGGAGCAGAGAGGAGTGTGAGGGGCAGGGCGGTCAGTGAGGGAGGCTTGCAAGGGCTCTGGGGAAGGGAGAAACCAGGGGAGGATGAGTCAGCACCTCCAGGTCCCAAGAAGCAGCCCAGGGCCCAAGGCCAAGGCCAGAGTCATGGCTGTGTGGGAGGGAGACAGGGAGACCAGGCTGCAGGGAGGTAAGGATGTGCCCCATCCTGGGGATTCCTGGGGGACACTACAGCGATGCTGCAGAGGCTGAAGGGCGCAAGCAGGCTCCCGTCGGCCCTCACCTCTCACAGAGAGACCTTGCAGAGCTGCCCCGCTGCCCACCCATGCAGCACCCTCGGGAAGCCCTGCGCTCTGTCCAGGTACTTGAGGAAGGGTCCCACTGGACCTACTCACTGTCATCCCCAGGCTCAGGTGAGGATCTTGGAGTCTTTTTTATTAAGATATGATTCATATACCGTAACAGTCACTCTCTAAAAGTGCACAACCCAGCCCAGTGTGGTGGTGCACATTTATAATCCCAGCACTTGGGGAGGCTGAGGCAGAAAGATCACAGATTCTAGCCCAGCCTAGAGATTTAGCAAGACCCTGTCTTAAAACAGACAACAGCAACAAAAAAATCAAGTGCACATTCAGGGGGTTTCAGGGTTCTCAGAGTAGTCCAGCCATCAGCACTGCCTTATTCCAGAACCTTCTCACCAACCCCCATGCAATGTCCATAGCAGCCACACCCGTTCCACGCCCCTCGGTTCCTGGCAAGGGCTGGTCTGCTCGCTCTGTCTGTCTCTGGATTGGCTGCTTCGGGGCACTCCGGGTAGATGGAGTCCTATAGTGTGGGGCCTTGGGCTTCCAAGGTTCTTTGTGGCCACCAGGTGGGTCAGAACATCATTCCCTATACAGCTGATGAGCATCCGTGTGTCACGAGCATGTGTCTGCCCGTGCACTTTTGTCACACAGTGGGTCCCACACTGATTCTCAGCCTCGCGCCTGAGGAGCTGCTGGGCTATGGCTCTTCCCGGCAGCTGCCCCATTACTGTTCTGCCTTCCCACCCACGGGCGTGAGGGCTCCAGCCTCCCCACAGTCTCACCAATACTTGCTGTCCTGTGTGTCATCCTGTTTTGTTTTTTCGTTTGAGACAGAGTCTAACTGTGTAACTCAGGCTGACCTTGAACTTGCAGGAGTCCTTCTGCCTCAGCCTCCCAGCAGATCACCTGTCTTCTTGATACTAGCTGTCCTGCTGGGGGTAAAGTGGTATCTCATGGTGGCTTGAAACGTTTAAAATTTCTTTTTTTTTTTTTTAACTTTTCATTATAGAATTCCAGACATTCACAAAGTGAACAAAATACTACAGTACCAGCAACCAATATCCTATTATTATTCTTTTCTTCCTCCCCCAAATCACTTTTTGTCATCATTACTATTTTTACCTAGAAGTTTTGCACATAACATGTACATACATTGAAATGCACAAAATTTTTTTTTTCGAGACAGGGTAAGTATTGGTGATGGAATCTACGGCCTTCACACTGAGCTATATCCACACTCCTTTTTACTTTTTTAAACTTTTTTTTAAAAAAATGGTCTCATTGAGTTTCCCAGGCTGGGCTCAAACTTGTGATCCTCCTGCCTCAGCCTCCTAGTGTTCTGGGATTTCAGATGTGTGCCACTGTGCATGGCTGTAAAGCACATATTTAATTGTATTTTGCTGTATCTTTTAACAGATACAGCCATGCAGTCTTCACTCCAGAACATTCCCTGGTGGTCTTTCCCCATCAATCCACCATACGCATGGCAGCAGCATCCTGACAGCCATTCCCGTAAGAAGGGACAAGGCGCACAAACAAGGACACCTACTACCCCTATTGCCTAGGACCGAGGGGGTTCCCAGGAAGATGGAGCAAACCAGGATGAGTTGTTCCTCTCCCTACAAAATACAACCAGAAAAGAACATCCTTGGAGAGACAAAGAGAAACTTTTCTTTCCTTCCTTCTCCTCTTTCTATTCTCTTGCAAATATTGGCTGGGCTGGGGTTATCCTCCAGCTGGAGCCATAAACACCAGGGCACCAGTGCAGCTGCAGAGACCCGACCCTTCCACCTGGTGCCTGTGCCGGGCTGGTTAGGGATGCAGAGCAGAGCCAGGTGCGGCAGGCCAGTGGCTGGTTAGGGATGCAGAGCAGAGCCAGGTGCTGCAGGCCAGTGACTCGGCACAGCCCACAGCCGCTTGCTGCAGTGTGGGAGGAGCTGGCCAGCCAGAAGGACAGAGCGGGTATGCATGGCTTGAATAGCCAAGCACCAGCCAGGCCTGCAGGCAGCTTCCTCAGCGCTGAGAGTCACCCTCTTGCTATTCCCAGGGTGCCAAGGTGGAAATTCCCAGATGCCACTGAAGAAGGTGGCCTGGCGGGGAGGCTTCAGCCCAGTCTAGAACTTCCATGTGTTCAGAGCCCAAGGGGAGAGCTGCCAAAATGCGCAGTTCTGGGCCCCACTCCAGAGTTGGGCTTGGTGATGGCGCCCCAGAATCTGCGTTTGTCACCAGCACCCTTGGGGATTCACAAGCAAGGTTTTCTGAACCAGCTTTGAGAAATCCTGTTTGTGTTTCAGCCTCTTCACTGGAAACAAGCACAGAGAGGGCGAGGAAATGCGGATGGCTTTGAGGTCACACAGCAAGTGTGGAGGATAGAGAGGACTAGGAAATTGGGGCCAAAACTCCTGAGCCCCCAGGATCCTGGAGCAAACTGTGGACACATGAGGCAGAGCATTCTGGCTGGGTCGGACGACTCGCTTGGCGCCCTGTAAAATCCAGCAGTGGGAGGCGGTAGGGTGCCCTCGCACTAACTGGGCGGGCATTGTCTGAGAGCAGGGCATCCAAGAGGGCCAGTGTGCTAATCATGCCCATGTGGCAAGCAGTCCTTCCGAGCGGAAACAGGCTAGAGTTGGAATTTGAAGCCAGACGTGGTGGTGCAGGCTCGTAACCCCAGCACTTTTGGAGGCTGAGGCAAGATCGCAAGTTGGAGCCCAACCTAGGCAATTTAGCAACAAAGTGAGACCCTGTCTCAAATTTAAAAAAAATATATTTTTAAAGGGCTGGGGGTGTCACTCAGTGTGAAGGTCCTGGTATTTTCAATCTCTAGAATTGAAAAACTAAAGAGTCAGGGTTTGAACCTGGCCCACGAGCCCTTAGAGCTGCCTCTCTCAACAGTACCGACTCCAGGCAGGAAGCAAGGGGGGAGGTGCTGGGCTGGACAGGCCAGCGGGCTCGGGGTGGAGCAGCCCCTTCCTCCTTCCCTAGCAGCCAGGCATAGGGAGCACTTTGATTCAGGATTCCTCTGGGCCCAGGCATGGAAATATTTCCTTTTTCTACTTCAAAGCATTTTAATCCAAGAAAAAATTACCAGCTGTCTCATAGGCTTTGGTCATTCACTCATCCATCAAGTGAGTGTGCGTGTGCGTGTGCGTGTGCGCGTGTGTGTATCTATATATATATACGATATTTTAACCAGATGCTCAACCCTGGGTTCACATAGAATCACTGGCAAGGGTTCTGGAAAATTCTACCACTCCAGCTAAAGCCTAGATCAATTAAATCAGAATCTTGGGATGGGGGTGTCCTGGGCGTCAGAAGTTTTCCAAGCCCCCCAAGTGATGTTAATGTGCACCTGAAACTGAAAATAAGGCATCAGAGCAGCTTCTCAAACTGGAATGTGCTGAGCATGGTGGTGTACACCTGTAAGCCCAGCACTCAGGAGGCTGAGGCAGGAGGATCACCAGGAATCTGAGGTCGGCTTGAGCTACAGAACAACAACAACAATAAAAACCAGAGGGCCGGGGATTTAGCTCAGTGGCTTAAGCGCCTGCCTGGCAAGTGCGAGGTCATGAGTTCGATCCCCGGTACCAAAAAAAAAAAAAAAAAAAAAAACCCAGAACCCAAACAAACAAACCAAAACATCCACAGCAAAAACACGTAAAGTCCCAGGGGATCTTGCTAAAATACAAATGACCAGGCTGGGTGTTCCTACCAAGGTCCCGGGGAGGCAGATGTTTTGGGCTCCCACCCACACTCTGAGGAGCCAGGGGCTGGGGGGCTCTGTGAAGAGCCAGGGCCAGGAGCCAAGCCATACAACGGTGACCACAGATCAGCTCAATATGACTGAAAGCTGTCTGTGTCCCTGTGCAGTGGGTCACAGCCTCAGGTTACTAGGCAGGACAATCGCCCAGCCCAACCTCCCAGGCCCCAGAACCGTGCTTTTCACCATTGACCAGGACCCCAGAGCTGGCACAGTGCCTGGCACAAAGTGGGTCTCAGAGGGATGAGGGGCAGCACATGAAGTTACTCAACTGTCTGGAGTGGCTCAGAGACCGGATGGAGCTGGATGCCACCACCTACTGGGTGTGAGTTCAGGCAAGTCACCATGCTGCTGTGACGATTTCCTGGGCATATGGTGGGCATGCCACCAGCTCACAGCATTGCTGTGTGGCTCAAGCCTCACCATCTGCATTTTAGCAAGATCCCCTGGTGATAAGAGCACATTAAAGTTTGTTTTTTGCTGTGGGTTTTTGGTTTGTTTTTAATTTGCTTTTGTTTTGCTTTGCTTTGCTTTGTGTTGTTTTGTTTGAGACGGGGCCTTCTTATGTGGTTCAGGCTGGCCTGGAACTCATGTAGCCCACGCTAACTTTGGGCTCACAGCGATCCTCCTGCTTCATAGCAGCAAACCAATGGCAGTCCCCAGAGATGTGCTGCATCAGTGCTAGCAGAGGTCACCTTATCACAAGGGGCCCCAAGATAGCCCCACTTTCCCACACAGTGGGTGCTGATCTTTGTCCCGTGTAACTCCCCAGAGGAGGGGAGGTGGGCAGCTATCTCTGTGAGACCCAGATTTTCCACCTGCATGTTTTATCACCCAGGGGTGCCTGTCCTGTCCGCCTGCTGGGGTTGGTTGGAGCCCCATCTGGGTTGTGCTGGCTGCCAAAGGGTTGGGGGGTGCAGGAGCTCACACCAATGTCTGACTCTGTAGGTGATGACTTGGTCATTTGGTCACACTTGGCTAGAAAAGGAGGCTGGACACAGTGGTCTCTGACCCAGCTGACCCGTCACGTACCTTCCTTTACCTACAAACCACACAAAAGCAGGTCGGGTGGACAGTTCAGCCTACGCACAGGGCTGAGGCCACACAGACACCTACACAGCTTTCTCCGCGCAAGCCGTCCCCTTTCTCCGGGCGCCAACCCCTGCTGCCTTCTGTTGCTCTCCTCCCCAGGGTGAATGCTCTCGAAAATGCTATTACATCTTCGTCGTGGAAACCATCTGTGTGGCGTGGTTCTCCCTGGAGTTCTGCCTGCGGTTCGTCCAGGCCCAGAACAAGTGCCGCTTCTTCCAAGGACCCCTCAACATCATCGACATCCTGGCCATTTCTCCCTACTACGTGTCGCTGGTGGTGTCCGAGGAGCCCCCAGAGGACGGCGAGGGGCCGAGCGGCAGCTCCTACCTGGAGAAGGTGGGGCTGGTGCTGCGCGTGCTGCGGGCGCTGCGCATCCTCTACGTGATGCGCCTGGCGCGGCACTCGCTGGGGCTGCAGACGCTGGGGCTCACGGTGCGGCGCTGCGCCCGCGAGTTCGGCCTGCTGCTGCTCTTCCTGGCTGTGGCCGTCACCCTCTTCTCCCCCCTGGTCTATGTGGCCGAGAACGAGTCCGGACGTGTCCTGGAATTCACCAGCATCCCTGCCTCCTATTGGTGGGCCATCATCTCCATGACGACGGTGGGCTATGGGGACATGGTCCCCCGCAGCGTGCCGGGCCAGATGGTGGCTCTCAGCAGCATCCTGAGCGGGATCCTCATCATGGCCTTCCCGGCCACGTCCATCTTCCACACCTTCTCCCACTCTTACCTGGAGCTCAAGAGGGAGCAGGAGCAGTTCCAGGCCCGCCTCCGCCGCCTGCAGAGTGCGCACGTGGCCAGTGCCAGCGAGCGGGAGCTCCTGGCCGACGTGGATGACCTGGTCCCCGCCGAGGGCCCCACTCTGCCCTCTGCCTACCTGTAGCTCAGTGGCATCGTGTGTGCGTGTGTGCATGAGTGCGGCATGTGGTTCCAGCCCCTCGCTCTTGCCAGAAACAAGCTTTGTCTCTAGAGATCCCGGGAGCTCTCCCAAAGCAGGCACTGCAAGGCCAAAGATGTCACCCGTGTGACCTTTGGTCGTCCTGACCTCGAAGACCTGGGACCTTATCCTGCTCTTCCCCTGCTCAGCACAGCCCACCTGACTGGCAGGCTCCACCCCCCCCCTTTACTGTTTCCTCCCTGCAGAGGCTGTGTGTTCCCATAAGGGGTTCCCTGTGCCCACAGCCCGGGGCCCCATGGAGTTAGTGTGACACCTGCAGAATCCCTGTCTTCCCCTCGGACTCTCTCTCTCCTGGCTCCCTGGGCAGGATTGCTTTCTCTGCGTTCCCCACCCCCGTGCTGTTTCCTAACAAGGCTGAGGAAGCACTGAGCTGAGAAGATGGCAGTGGCCTCTTCCCAGTTCATCCCAGGTCAGGAGCTGGTGGCTGCATGCCCGGCCCCCACCTACCCACATACCTTGGCCGGGCGGGATGCCTCTCGCTAGCATAGAGACTCCCAGGGCCGCTGCACTCCTGGAGGGGTGCTCCCCAGTCCCCAGCCCGTAGCCTTCACAGAGCCAACCCTCCTGGGGCTCCGCACTGTCCCTGCAAGGACTCAGCTTCCCCTGAGTGCAGAGTCCAGGGCAGCCTCAGCGTCTGCCCCACACGCTCTTGGACCAGGCCCTGTTCCTGGGGGCGGAAGTTCCATGCCATTTCCGTGTGTTTGTTCCGCCCTGCAGAGCCTGCAGAGGGCTCTACTGAGAGCAGAGCAGGGACATTGAGCAGCCAGTGCCCAGAGGGCTCCCCAAAGACACGAGGCAGGTGGGGTGAGGAGGGAATTTGGGGTACAAAGCTAGAAATGGGATTGGGGTGCAAGGATGGTGGACCTCAGTGCCTCGTGGAGGGCAGAGTGGCGTGGACAGTGTGGGTGAGGACAACGGTGATGCTCAAATTGTTGCAGGCTAAGGGAAGGGGAGGGACTGAGCATCCCAGGGAGACCTGCAGGGCCGGCTCCTCTGTGTTACTGACCACAGTACCTACCTGGGCCCTGCCTGGAAGACCTCTCTATGGCACTTCCCAGAAAGGATGCGTCCGTACTGTCACTTACCACTGGCTGGGAGTCCGTGGGGAAGGTGACCAGGGTACTAATGGGTGAGCTGGGGCCAAGGAGCCTGACCTGGATGGATGGGGTACAAACGCCTTTCTATTATGGGTAATGAGTCCTTGGAATTCCACTCCTTTACTAACTTACGTATTTGTTTTAGAACTGGGGATTGAACCCAGGGTGTTCTCACTGAGCCACAGCCCCAACTTTTTAAATTTTTTTGAGATGAGATTTTGCTAAGTCACTAAACTGCCCATGCAGGGCTCTACCTTGTGATCCTCCTGCCTCAGTCTCCCAGAGTGCTGGGATAACAGGCATGGGCCATCGCACCCAGCTGCTTCTAGTTTTTAGCAAGGGCTCCTGCATCCTACGCATGCTTCCCTAACCGCAGGGCAAGGCAAGGGCACTGGCTCAGGAAAGCACTGGCATCTAGCTTGCAGCTGGCCCTGGTCTCCAGGGAGCCCTGGCTTCCTCTGCCTCCTCCTAGTATCCCCTGGCTGACCTGGCACGTGGACCCATCCCTTTAGAACCCTGGAGTCCATGGGGCACCCCCAGACCATCCTGACAGTCCTCCGGGTAAGCTCTTTGCATAGTGGGTCCCACAGGGAAAGCTCTGCGCCCTATCAGGCCAGCCCTGGCCCCATGTCTCTGCTCTGGGAAGTGACCAGCAGGGTCTTGTGGGCCTCTGGTTGTGTTCTGGGCACCTTGGACAATAGCCATGAGTCTTGTTCCAGGCTAACTTATGTGTGTGTTCATATGTGTGTGCGCGCGCGTGTGTGTAGGGATCAAACCCAGGGGGTTTTTTACTGAACTACATTCCCTCCCTTTTCTTTTTTGTTTCTTTTTTGGGATAAGGTCTCAGTTGTCCAGATTGGGCTCAAATTGACAATCCTCCTGCCTCAGCCTCCCAAGAGGCTGAGATTACAGGCATGTGTGACTACTCTGGCTTAATTTTTTAAAAAATAACTACTCTTTGGCAAACTATTATTTCTGTCACTGGGAGTTGGACCATTTGGGTGCCTGCTGGGACCCCTGCTTTTCACTCCCTCTACAACTCCGGGCCATTCTGTTTCCCTCTCTGTGGGTTTGGCCAGCTGTGTGGTTTTCTGGCTGGGGTTCCCCCAGGCGCTGGCAGGGGCAGTGGCAGGTATAGCAGTCCAGCCAGGCAGAGAGCTCTGCATCCCGGAACTGCTGATGTTTAGAAGAACCTGAAAATTTCTGGATTCCCTGTGACCTTAGTCAGTGCCTATCCACAGCCCCAGGATCTGAGGAGAAAACTCACCTCCCTCCTCCCCGTGGGAAGCAGAGGAGAATCTTCCACAGCCACCAGAAGCCCCCGGGACTCCCCACACCCCACATTCACCCCTCTTCTAACAGAGGATGTTGTCCAAGATGTGTACCTTGTGCAGTAATTCCTAATTACCACTCTGCCCGTCACTGGAACTGGCTTCTACCCAGGCAGCTCCACGAAGGCCTGCTGAGGCGATGCAAAAAGTTTAAAATCAACACTGGGTGACCCCATCATCCATATGATAAGATTCCATAGTGTTCTGAACATCCCCAGGTAAAATTCTCTGCTAAATTAGAGGTGGAAAATTGGAATTGATTGCTTGCCTGTGGGGCTTAATTAAACGCTCTAATTTTCCTCCCGGCTACTGTCCCAGAGGACGGGTCTAAATTGCCTTGGTCTCACCTTGCTGAGCAGCCTCTCCTCCTTGTGGTTGATGGGGCGGGAGAGATGAACAGATGGCTGGCAGTGTCTTCCTCCCCGCAGGCCGGAAAGGTCCTATGATTTCCAGAGGTCCCTCTCCCTCTGAGACCAAGGGGATAAGATTTTCAGCTGAAGCCAAAGGGAAAATAACTTTTCCCCTGGCCACTTTCAGGGACAGACATGGCTCCCAGATGGAACATTTTGGTTCAGTGTATTTCTAGCCAGAGTTGAGCCCAAGCAATAAGCTGAGGATGCCTGAGTTCATGCTTCAGTGGGGTGAAAGGAATTCAGATGGTACAATTTGACTCTAGTTTGACGGCTTCTGGAACATTCTGAGGTTCTGTCAGAAGACAATCAGCCCATGCAGGGAGTACAGATGAGGAGCAGAGGAAGAGATTATGTGAATTTCAAAGGACTAAGTGTGTGGGGACTTCATTCGTTTCTCAAAAGCATCAACTACCCCTCTGAAAGAATAAGGATGCTGCAATAAACCAGCTCCCTCATTTTAAGACTGAAGACCAGCGCTCGGAGAGAGAAAGCCACCTGCCCAAGACCACACAGCTGGCTCAGCTAGTCGGAGCCAAGTATCCTGCTCCCCGCAGAGTGCTCTTCCTAGCGTATTCTGCTGCTGCTCTTAGGCTCGTCCAAGTCAAGGCCCAAGAGCTGGAAGAAAACATTGAAGCCGAGGTTAAAACACTCTGTGCTGTGTTCTCCTGACTGAGGAAGTGGGGTTGTCTTGGGGTGTCCCTGGCACCTTCTGTGTGTGACAGTGGACGTGGACGTGGAGTCCTTGAACCTCCTGACTCACTTGACTATAGAGAGGCTGGAAGTCCTTCCCAGCTTGGGCTGTGTGGGATTCTGGGAACAGTTTATACCACCAATGGGGGCAGCAGCAAACAAGGAGAGGGGTGAGGATGGAGCCACGCTGTGAGCCATGTCCCGCCCCCTGAGATGCTCCTTTGACATAGCGTGGCAGGTGGCTCAAGCACAGAGGGAAGTTCACTGCAGTCACTTCCTGCCCTCTGCCCCCTAGCGCTCCCCCTCCCCACACAGGTAGGCACTGTCACCAAAGATGGGGCCATCAGCAGTCTCTTATGAGTCTCTCTTTTCCTTCACTCTGATGTGCCAATAAGTTCACTTTCTGAATGATTGCCAGGTGTCGAGAGACCAATCAAGTCTGCCTCATTTTATTTGAAAACATCAAACTCACAAAAAAGTTGTGAGGACCATATGGACTGATAAAGCATTCCAAAACATCTTTTTTTAAAAAACATGTTTGTTTTGTGATTTTTCCTATCTATATTTTAGTTTTGTATCCATAGAGCATTCCACTGGACCACTTGAGAGTAAGTTGCCCACACCAGGGCCCTCTACTCTCCAAACCTTATTTATTTTACTTTTTTTGTATTATAAAAGATGTATTGCATTGCACAGTAAGAAGGAATCACAGGCTTGGAATATGCAAAAATACCAGTACATGATAAAATATTTGTTAATTTAGATTGTAAGAAGATCACCTATGAGCCTTTCATCTCCCGGAGAGAGTACAGTGTGGTTTGCATCCTGCCCTCAGAACTGTAGAATGTGCTTCCTGCAAGAACCAGCAGGCACCCTCCACCCAGGGATTCTTAATCAGAAGTTTTCGTGTGGTCCCAGTGGCCTGGAAACCTTACAAGTGCAACACATCTGACAATTCCATCAGATGGGAATCTATGACCTCCTCCTGCCAAAAGGACAGAAAGCTCAGAGGTAAACCAGCTCCCTCCCTCCTCCGAGGTGGAAGAGCCCCGAACACTGCAGTCTGTGGATTCCAAGCCCGTGGTCCTTGCCAGCCAGGGCCACAGTGAGGTCATCTGCCAGAGCACACTGAACGCAGGTGTGGTGTTTGACCTACCCTCTGCTCCCGTTTGTCCATTGGCCTGATATCCTCTTCACGGCCTTCTCCTTCCATCCTGCACAGAATCCAGGATTGGATGTGACTTCTCCTTGTCCCGTTGCAATCTGGACCATTTCTATGGCTTTTCTTTGACTCTAATGACATGAAACCACGGGTGACCACATCGTACACCTCACCCTGAACAGAACTCTCCTCCTTTTCCATCTGACATCTCCCCATGCTCGGATTGAGGCCACATGCACTGGGCCAGGACACTATGTGAGTGAGCTGTGTCCCTCCAGGTTGTCACATATAGGGGTACCATGTCCTCCACAGCCCTCTCTCTGGGAAGCAGCCCCAGGAAACAGGGAGTAAGTAGGCACTGAGAAAGGGGAGGACAGGGATAGAACAGTGCTGGCCTGGCCTAAAGATATCAAGAAAAAAACCAAAATGAACGCTGGTCCTCCTCACAGTGCAACCATCCAGGTAGAATGTGCCTGCCTAGCTGACCACATGCCCCTCCCCGGGCCGCCTCATGGGAGGACAGCATTTTCCCTGTGCAGATAGACCAGTCCCCAGGGCTCAGCCTCTCATCTCTACTGTGACAAGGAGGTGACTCCATTCTGCCCTTCCCCCAACCTGGCGTCTTCACAGATTCTTAGAGATAAGAGGACTGTAGTGGCCACTATATCCAACCTGCCCATTTTACAGATGCAGCTGAGAAAGCCCAGAGAGAGGATGGAGCTCACAGTATACACAGTCAGGGCCAGCCAAACCAGGACCAGCCTAGCACTGGGCACCCAGCCACGTGCTCTGGGAGACAGGTCCCTGACCAGCCTGTACCTCAGCAGGGCCTGCCACCTACCCAAAGGGCACCTCCAGGAATGTGACATGGGTTAAAAATAAAACGAAAGGTGCTCACTTCGGTAGCACATATACTAAAAAATAAAACAAAAGGAGCCAGCCCCACTCTGCAGCAGCCGTTTCCAGAGACACCATGTGACTATCACAGCTCACCTTTGCCGTCCAGAGTACAAAGCAGAGGAGGCACCAGGCTTCATGTGATGTGACTTGGGAAACCATCCCAGTGTCCTGAACTAAAATTAGCCCATCTTGCTGCTTCCAAAGTTCCCCTTGTCCTCGGCTGCTGACCAGGCTGAATAAGGTCCCCCAGGGACCAGTGGCAGGCTCACCTAGCATCTTGCCAGGTGAGCTATCGGCCCCCATCCCTGTGCACCCCTGAGAGAAATATTAAATGACACTAAGAAGTAGTGTGGTGGCTTCTCTGGTACACTGGGGACAGTCCAGTCAGGAGGCCACTAGGATTGACTCTGGGGACTTAGAAAGAGATGGGGAGTTCACTCTGGAAAGGGATGGTGGGGGGCCAGGGTCAACCTCTGTAGGTCTCCTGTGAGACCTGAGTCCGGAGCTGAGCAGGGCTAAGGTTGGTTTCAAGGCAGCGTTTCTTAAGCATCTACGAGTCCTCCGGAGGCCAGCCGGGCCCAGGACAGGGACGGGAGCATGGGTATTTTGTGTGAAGAGAGCTATTAACTTACAGAAAATTAACACGGAGGCATAAAGGAAATAGCATTTCTTTACTAAGCAAAGATTTGCAGTTCAGAACACTGACTGAGGGCAACCCTGAAGACTGTCCCCACCTAGGTTTTGCCCTGGTTTGGTTTGGTTTGCTGAACCCAGGGCCCTCATACTGAGCTACATTCTCAAGCCATATATATTTGTTTTTTTTTTTTTTTTTTTTTTAAAAAAACAGGGTCTCACTAAGTTGCTCAATTGCCCAGGCTCAAACTTTCGATCTTCCTGCCTCTGCCTCCCGGGGTGCTGCAATTACAGGCGGGCACCACCTGCCCACTAGAACAGTGTACACGGGGGATTTCCAGTGTAGCTGTTTTCCAAGGATGCGCATTGGCTGGGCACGATTCCTAAATCACAAAGCCCATCAAACAGGTTAGTTAATTAAGGTCCCTGGCTGAGAGAAGCGGATCCCTCTGATGTCCAGGTCCGTGGGAGGAGCCCACGGTGAATACACAGCACGCAGCACCTGTGAGGAGGAGTGCGGGGAGGACAGCAAAAAAGGCGTCTTTTCCATGTAAGACAAAGTAATGAGTAGTAGATGGAGGGGTGGAGGACAAGGGTGTGCAGGCTTCTGGCCCCATGGGATATATGGGAAGGATGACCTGATTGACAGCACAGAGGTCTTGTGCCAGTAAATGTTATCTGATACCTTACCAGGAGAACAGGTGCTGTAAGACAGGTTGATGGGGATAGTAGGTGAAAAGTAATGGGCTGCAATCCCCACACAGCTGGGTCAGGGAGGGGCTACTATCACTGAGCAGGACAGGAAACACGGAAAGCAGATTTAGCTTTAAAGGGAAAGCGAGTGGTTGTTGGGATGAAGCCAAGGATGGGATTGAGGTGTCCCAGACTCTGGGGTGGAGTTGGGGAAAAATGATGGGAAATGTGGGGGAGGGGCAGGGAAGGAAACATTCGGGCTGCTGTACATCTTGACTGTGGCCTGGAGATGGGCAGAGTAATTGATGACTTGATTGAGATGCCTCACTCTAATGGGGGGATGGGACAGCAGGATGGCTAGGAAGGAGTGTGGGAAAAGGTATTGACCCAGTTAACACCAGATGGGGGAGGTTTAAGGGTCCAGAGACTTTGTCATCAATGTCCACAACAGTAGTTGGGGCTGGAAAGGAATGATGCAGTGGCTTGTCACTGTAATAATCAGGAAGCAGATTAACCTAACCTCCATCCTGAGAGTTAGCTGAGGTTCTACATTTGAGATAGTCCAGGGGACCAACTGTAGTCCTCTGTGGCCGAGCCACAGAGTTCGAAAAGGAGCTGGTTGGGGTCCACAGGGACCTCCAGTGTAAGTTGTAATTGATTTGATCTGTAACAGTCATGTTTAAAGAAGGAAGCATTGGTAACGAGACTATCGATCCAGAGATCTAAGCCATTGTTTTTAAATTCTTTAGAGATAGAATGAAAAACTATCAAAGAGCAAGTTAGAAATAGTTGGAGTACTTTTATGCTGTAAAAGAGATCACCTGTAGAGATAGACGCAAACAAATGGCTCAGAGAAACTCTTCTGTGGGGCCTAGGGTGAAGAAGCCTCCAAGACACCTGTGCTGTCTACCTGATCATCTAGGCCACCCCTTTAGCAGCAAGACAAGGCTATGTTTTGTTTAATGTCCAATCTAAAATTTCTGCCTCTGAAGTTCACAAGTTGAATAGATACTTGTTACCTAGCAACCATGAATTACAAGTCAGTAAAGGTGCATCCATCAGTTTTTATACGCACATCAAAGAAGAGAAAGGCTGAACTGATAGAAGGGGTCCCATGATTTATTAATAGATGTGCACATTTTCTAAATATAAACTAGATTTAACAAGAAGACCCATTTTACAGCATCTTCTGAATTTATTCTATGGTTAGTATATAAGTCCACCAGATGTGCTTTTTGAAGTGAGTCTAAATGCAGCATATATAAAGCAGGAATATAAGACCTTGCCTGTAAAAGTAAAATATTTAGGTCATCTCTTGGAGAGTGTATAGACCTGGTCCTTTTGTTGTTATCTTGAGGCTTAGCCTCTAACTTATGCCTCTGTGCCCACAGTTGTCGTGTGTTTTTACCTTTTGTCTTGACTTTCCAGAGGGCCCAGTCCTACCTGACTTCCTATAACATTTTCATCTAACTTAGCTGTTTACAATATTCCTCCTTGTGAGGAGGTATCTTGGATTGCTGTGAGGGGGTAGGGGATGATGACCATTCTTTCTGATTCATGCTGAAGGGAGTTGTAGTTGTGATTGGCAGTTAGAGATGCTCTCCAGAGGGTCTATTTAAAGGTCCTCAATAGATGTTGTTGGGTGCTCTTTTCTTGAGTAGGCATATGGCTTTAAGTCTGGAAAAGACAAGGCCAAAGGAGGAGTTAAGTAAGTGTGTGCCAAATAATAAACTCAACAAGGTTATTACAAATATGATTAAAAATGTATTTATCAGGAAGAATCAGTAATAGCTTCCCAAAAATAGGATAAGAAGGCAGTCTAGGGAGTTTTAACTTGTCATTTAATATCTTGAATAGTCATTGAGTATTAGCAAAAGTATCAGGAATGTACACACAACATTTAGCCTTTATAGTTGTACAAGTATCCCCTTGTGCTGCTGTCATGATATCTAAGGCCATCTGATTTTGGAGGACAGCTTGTCCCATTAATTTTATTTTATTTTTTTATTTAGAAAAGAGGCAGACCAGTTGAGGTGTTGTTTAAGGCCAACTGAATATTTGACAAGGGAAGCAGGCCACATATCTAGCAAGATATTTGTTGTAATGACTCAGTACGTTTCACACTCAGCACCAGTCTCTGGTTCCTAGGGGTTGAGTCATGTGTGATGTATCCAGGAGTCCAGGCCGCTACCTTAACAGCACTGATGGCACTGACAGGCTCACAGGTGTATGGTCCTTTTTAAGTTGCTCTTTGAGATACTTTGTCAGCTCTTTTTTGGTGTCCCATACAGTAAATAACTGCTACTTTTGAGGGCACATAGACAGATTACAAAAGTTTATTTATCTCTTTCAATTACACTTTCCTGCTGGGTGTTTGAGACCAAGTTAACGTGAGACCTGTGTTAATCTGCATTGACCTCTTGCTATCTATAAGGTCAGGTAAGCCTCTTCGGGTGTTACTTTTGGACCCGTGAACAGAGATTCTCAGCTCCTCTGTTAGTGTCAGCTGCCAGGACAGGTCATGGTATTTGTTGACCATGTTGATTCCTGCAAAACCACAGGAGATTTTTGTCTCTTGATGGCCCTCCTTTTGCACACAGTACATGTATTGATCTATCCTCTGGGGTCCAGCAGTATCCCTGTTCAGGAGATTGGGTGACTCACCAAAATCATAGGATCCTGTAGAAAAGGGTCTCACATGTCCTGGGTCTTCACTGACCTTGGAGGGCCAGGGTCAATATATTGGCTGAATTTTGGCCCAGATATCTCTCTAGTTCTGGTCTCTATACTTGAGTTGTTGAATACCCAGAAGAGAAGATCAGTTATATCAGTCTTAGCATATATAAAGCACAAGTGTAAACTGCTTTTTGTTAGGTGTTATCCCCTGTTAAAGGCAAATAGTCGTTGTAAGCTTTGTTAGTTTAACCTCTCAGAGAGACAAGTAGTCACCAATCAAGGGGTTTAAAGTTAGCTTTCATTGAGTTGGAGAAAAATGGAGGTTTTCAGAGTCTGAAGAGGAAGAGCTCAGACATGGCTGACCTGGCAGAGGTCTGACAGAGAGAGAGGAACATGGGATCAAACCATGTGTTTTGTTCTTGCCACTCTGTAGAGCAAGTGTAGAGTGGCAAGGACAGGGGAGTAAGCAGTCTGGTCTGGTGGGTGGCATAATGGTGGAGGGGGCTGACAGGGCATATGGTGGAGAAGGAAGGAGCAGCACACAGCCTGGGCTTTAGCTCTGATGTTAGGTGAGAGACCTGAGCTGGGCTGATCTGTGTGTGGTGTGTAAGGAAGGACCCATCCCCATTCTTTCCGTGCAGATACCGAGGGAAATGAATGTTCTATAAATATTCTTTAAAATCACATTTCAGGTCTTTAAGTGCTAATTTGCTAAACCACGGAGCAGAATGATAATTCTCCAGACCCTCTTCTCTGGACTCTGTCTTCTCAGAAGGTCCTTGGTGAGTGCTTCTGTGGGAGGGATATTTTCAAAGGGCCTTCCCATCCCTTTTCATCTAGAACAGGGTTCTGTTCTCTCCTGACCCCTTCCGTAAGGAGACACTCCTGTGTGCTAATTTCCACTCAGTGCTTGTCTGTCAGGCACCTTGTGGGAGCCCCTGCGAGAGGGGATGGAGAGAAGCAAGCAACAGTCCCACCCTGGGGCTGGTGGCAGACAGGTCCAATGACGGCCACTGCCTGGGGACTTCTGGGAGCCAAGAACAGGTCCAGCCCACTTCCCACTGAATATCATGGGACCTTGCAGCCTACATATTTGTGGGCGGCTCTCACTCACTTGCTGGATGGAGAAACGGAGGTGAGAGGCCCTTTGGTCCCAGGTCTGCCCTTGCACTTGGTGACACCAGGGACAGTAAAGTGCCAAGGATGCCCAGGATCCAGCCAAGACTCCAGAGCCCCAGGCCACCCAGGAGGAAGGGCGAGGGCAGCAAGGCATTGAGGACACAGTGCTCCTGAGTGCCAAGCTGGGTCACATCACCTCCCAGTTTAAAGATGCTACTGTCGGCAAAACATCACCCAGAGGGGCTTAGGCCAAGAAGCCATTAACAGATTCTCCGTTGCAGAAATGGCCTTCATCATCACCCTGCTTCTTGATTAGAAGCTGAGTCAAAGAAACAAACAAATGCTGTGTAATGAAAAGACCATTTGGGGAGGAAAAGCTTGGCCAGGCGGATGTCTGCAACCTGGGGACACATCGTTCTTACTTGGCAGAGCACAGTTAATGTCATTTCGGAGAACTTGTTTACCCAGCAATTATGTGATTGATGAACACCACAGGGAGCACCAGGCTGGATGGCTGGTGTATTTCTTCACTATTTCAGTATTAATAATCAATCAAATTAAATTATCTCCCGGGGTAAACAATGGGCTACAAATGGGCTAATTGATAGGCTTGGGTATTTCAAAAACCCTGAAAAATTATAACCACGGGACGTAATTATTTCAAAGTTGGCCCAATTTTTAAGAAATACCCAAAGCTAGTTCAAGCCTTCCCCCTGCTTGTCTCTCCCTTGGCAGGAGCTCACCCACCCTTCCCCTCATAGCCCTGAACACTTGTCCCTCCTCCTCGGTGGCTCCCCCACTCGACTCCTCTCTCTTCCTCTCCCACCACCCATGCTCTCACCCTAGTGATCGGGTTCTAGCTCTGACGTCGCCTCCCCAGCCCAGTACCCTGCAGCCTCTTCCCTGGGTGGCATCTGGCCTCTTGTGGTTTTCAAGAAAGGGCAGAAAGTGGCTAAGCCAGAAAGGACTTCAGCAATGACATCACCCAGTCCTCTATAAATCAGTAAGTTGGGGGTCAAATAGGTAGAATTACATCAAAGGTTATGGAAGGGGATCCAACAGCAGACCAGGCAATAACAGGGGTGACACTCTGTGACAGAGGGGGTTCAGACACCAGGCAGCACGTGTGTGTACTTTGACAGAGGCCCCAGCCTCACCCTGCAGTTTCCTCACCTGTACAGCAGGGTGTGTCACACCTCTCAGGTGAGTGCAGGAAGATTCCAGCGAACAGCCCGTGGAAGGCCTTGGGCCTGGAAAGGTAGCGCCCCTACTGTCGTGTCTGCCATGCTGTTTCCTAGCTGCCACAGCGTGAGCAACCTTCCTGCACCACACCCTTCCTCCATGACAGTCCTGCTGTGGAGCCAGTCAACCATGGACTGAGACCCCTGAACTGTGAGCCTAATTAAACCTCTCCTGCTCCAAGATAGGGGTGTCTGGTATTTGTCCCCACAACAGGAAAGCTAACAGATGCATCCCACGTGGCAGCAGCTGTGGGGAAGTGGCCCTCAAATTCGCCCTCCCTTGATGCCAACTTGCATGGGGCCCAGGACTCCAGAGAAAACCAAAGCCTGAGGATTTCAGGTCCCTACATAAAACGGTACTGTGCTCTGGTATCTCCTGCCCGTCCTCCTGATTTTGTTGGGGTTTTTTTTTTTTTTTTTTTTGAGACACTGGGGATGGAACTAGGGTCTTACTCTAAGCGAATGCTGTTAGTGAGCTATACCCCAGCGATTGCCAAATACCTCCTGTCACCTCAAGGTTACTTACAGTATTTAACACAGTATAAATAGTCAGCATACTGTATTGTTTGACAACAAAAAGTCCTTATGTACACAGCACCCACACATGTTTTTTGAGTATTTTTAATGTGGTTCTGGTTGATTCTGTGGCTGCACAGGCACTGTGTCTCTCTAGATGCATTCACCATGTGCTGGCCATGGCCACACAGCCAGTGGCAGGGACAGAAAGGGAGAGGACCCAGTCTCAGGCTCCACATCAGGACTGATCTGGCCCTGCGTGACAGCTCTGAGGGAGCTATGCTAGTTAAGGTTCTCCAGAAAAACAAAACCAGTGAGCTGCACAGAGATCCATGGGAAGATTTATTATGAGAGGTCGCTCACCACTGTGGGGGCCGAGGAGTCTCGTGACTTGTGGGCTTGACAGGCTGTTCATACTGTCCTAGTCCTAATCCAAAGGTCCAAGGACCCAGGGACCACTGATGAGTGTTCTGGTTCCAGCCTGGAGACCTGAGGGGCAGGAGCTGATGTCCAGGGACAGGAGTAGATGGACATCCCAGCAAGGGAGATGGGCTAGTTCCTTGGCCCTTTGGTTTATTCCAGCTCTTGGTGGCTCTCGCAGTGCTCGCCACCTGGGGGACAGCTGTCTTCCTCACCCAGTCTGCCCATGTACATGCTGTGGTCTCCCAGAGACCTCTCAGGCCCCCTGGAGGTGAAGCTCTGGGAGCAGCCCTTGGCACAGTCACACCGACACAGGGACTGGTCCCCACGCCAGCCTCGGCCGGCTTCCCAAGGCCTGCCTCCAACCGTGTAACGTGGTTCTGAACCCTGAAACTGCTGGGGACCAGGGAACCTTAGATTGTAAGGCCGGAGCTTGGGGCTGACCATGGTCTTCAACCACTCCTGACCCCAGGGCCAGGGGTTTGGAGGCTGCTGGGCCCCCAGCTGGCGGGTTTGCAGAGCGGTGTGCTGCTAGCACCTACACCAGGCACCCTCTTCTGTCCCCAGCAAAGGCCGCAGAGTGCCCGTCAACCTGCTGGCTTGCCAGGCCCCACAGGGGAGGAGGAAAAGAACAGAACTGGAGACAGGAACAAGCGGGCTCTGGAAGCCACAAGACTTTACCAGTTCCAACAACTGGGTGATCCAGGGCAACAATGGCCAATGCCACCGCCCAGCCCACACCATTCAGCCTGGGACCACTCAGACCCACAGCATGTCCTCAGTAAGCCACGATGTGCCTGTGCCTCCCTGGCTGCTGCCCCATCCCAAGCTCTGGAAAGGAAGCAGCTGGCTTCTCCAAAGCACGCAGCCCTGCACCTGGGCTGCCAGTGGCCACCAGGACCCCACCACAGCCTGAACAAGGGCTGAAGGCAGGGGATCCGCCCTCCTCCAAGCTGCTTCCTTCCGCCAGGGTCAGCTGGGGCTCGCAAGAATCGGTAACTGTGTGGAGCAGATCCGGGTGAGTGCCAAGCAGACTTCGGGTTCTCAGAGAGGGGTAAAAAGTACTCCTCCCAAACTGACTGCCTCTGGCTACCCCCCAACATACACACACCCAGAAACACCACCAACTGGTTCTTTATTCAGGCCCTAAAGGGGCAGCATCCCCTATCCCCTCCACAGGCCTCTAATTCACCCGGCAAACTCTATGCTCTCCCTGCTCCCAAAGGGCCCTTCCCAGGGGTGCGGCCTTGCAAGGATCTTGGCCCCCTGAAAGTCCAGCTCAGCTCCTGAATTTGCCCACCAGTGGTTTGGATGGCCAAGAGCCCAGGCCTTGCTGGTCCAGGAGGAGGGACAGCTGCTGGCGGGCCTCCTGGTAGGGTCCAGCCTGAGCCGAGAGAGGGCGGAAGAGGTGTGAGGATGCTTGTGGGCACAGGAAGGTGGGGTGGGGGCAGGGGGCAGAGGACCCACCTTGGCAGCCTCGTATGTCTTTAGGGCCAGGAGCTGGGGCTTGTCCAGTGCAGCGGCAGCCTGGCGGAAGGCCCGCAGGAAGGCGGCCTTGCAGAGGCGGGAGGGAGGCCCAGGGGCAGCCCTGAGAGGAACACGTGAGGTCAAGGGGACATGAAGAGGTCACGGGAGGGAACAGTAGTGGGTCTGGCTCACCCTTCACTCTCGTCATGTGACAGTATCAAGTCACAAGTGTTGGCCACAGCCACCACCCATGAGGGACTAAACTACAAGGTGAGACCCACACACACCCTCACTGAGGCAGCCCAGGTAGGGAGTGGGGATCCCCAGACCCAGGCCTCCCCAAACCCAGCTCCTCGGGGCCCTTCTCACTCAGCCTTCACACGACCAGTGGCTATATCCACAACTTCCACGTCGGGGTCCCCCAGGCTCCAGTTAAGACTCAGGTCATGGGAGGTGCTGGGGACAGGGTTGGAGGGGGCCACAGCAGGGCCTGAAAACAGGTGCAGGGTGGTGCGGACGTAGGGAGGCGGCAGGCCCGACCCTGCGGTGCTGTCTAGGTTGGGCCGGTCGTGAATGGCCTTGTTCAGAGTCCAAGGGTCGTGACAGGTGTCCGCTGGAGATAGAGGTACAGGACAGTTAGCACCACCCCGAAATCCCTAGGGTCCACTCCGCCCTGGCGCCCCTGCTGCCCCTCACCCAGGACGAGGCTGGTGGCATAGAGCGGTGGCAGGAAGTGGGCCAGCAGGGCACCACCCAGCCCGAGCACGGCCCAGCGTGCCAGCTTGTCGCTGACCGACAGGCAGCCCACGTGGGTATCGCGCAGTGCGTGTGCCACATAGGACACTGGCTTCAACTGCCCACAGATGTGGGCCTGCAGGCGGAAGGAGCTGAGCAGGAGGCCATCTTCCAAGGACAGCGGGAGGCTGCAGAGAGGACAGAGCACGTTCTGACCCTGGCTCCTCAGACAGCTGAGCTGGGGACCCCCAGCCTCAGGGACCCCACATACTAGATGTCGTGGGCTGCTCCCTTGGGAGTGTTGCTGACGTAGAGGTGCAGGAAGATCCGGGGCTTGAGGGCAAAGAGGGGCCAGGGCCCAGGCTGGGGAGCCAGCACAGACCGCTCCTTCCCCTTGGGGCCCCCCTTCGTGGCCAGCAGCAGCTGCCGAAAGAGGAACCTGGAGCGACAGGCGGAGCCAGCTGGGACCACTGTCCCACGGGGTCTGCAGCAGAGCCTGCCCCACCGACCCTCACCTCATCAGGGCCCGGCGGGCAATGACCAGACCGTGACAGTCGTGCAGCTGCCGGCCTGAGAACTCCAGCCAGCCGGCACAGGTGCCACTGCCTGTGCCCAGCGCCACCAGGTCATAGATCTCCTTGGTGTGGCCCGTGGCACTGGGGAGCTCTGTGCAGGAAGGAGAGAAGGCTCAGTCCAGGGCAGGGGCCGGTGGGGCCTTCCAAGATGGGGCAGGGGACAAAGGAGCCCTACCGCGCTCCAGGATGACTGCGGCCACTGTCCCCGTACAGGCCCAGTAGGGTGAGTCCTCGCCCAGCAGACGGTCCAAGCCGGCGCTGACCACGGCCGCGCAGCGCAGCTCGTGGGGCAGGATGTTCTCTGCACAGGGGCCACAGGGCATCGTGGGGCCCGCAGGTCTTGCCCACTTCCCCGCATCCAGGGCTCAGGCAAGAACCAACCTACCTACGCTCAGGGAGGCAAGTGGAGACTGGCAGGGGGTCTCAGGGGTCTCTGGAAGAGAGGTAAGAGGATTTGGTTGTCATGGGTGCTGGGCTTGACCTCCTGTCCTTCGGAAAGCCAAGGAGAAGAGGAGGTAAGCATCTGCCTTCCACACAGAAAGGCCCGCAAGCTGCTCCACCTGCCCATGGCGCTGGCCCCCGTGAGCAGGATTCCAAGGCCCAAGAGCAGGGGTCAGCTCGCTTCCCCAGCTGTGGATGCCGGGGTGGTCGTGGTGGCCTCCTGTCCCCCACACACAGCCCAGTGCAGCTTCAGCCTACCTTGGTGACCTTGCACTTCCTGCCCGGGAGCTGGGTCACCTGGGCTCTCCAGCTGGCTCTGGACGTAGCCCCGGGCATTGAGCGCTGCCTGCTGTTTGGCCTCCTCAGTGGTGTTCACTGTGCCTGCAGGACATGCCACCCCATCCAGCTCTGCACACACAGAGAATGGGGAGCCAGGACCTGGAGAAGGTGTGAGGGAAGGGCCCTTTTAGGGCCCTAAGGGACCCACAGCCACTTACGCCTGGGCACCCTCCTGGCACCTACTTCAGGACGACCAGAGTGATGACCAGCCCTCCCTCACTGGAGACACTGTGGACAGCAGCCACTGCCACTCCATTGTACAGGGAAGTACGAGAAGGCAGGCAGTTTACCCCAGGCAGGACCAGGACCCAAATCCAGGTCCAACTCGGGAGCCCGTGCTGTGCCAGTCTCAGGACCTGGGCCCCGGAGCACCCAGATGGCTTCTTGCTGGGTGCCAGGTACATCCTTTTCTTTCTTTTCTCCTTGGGGATCCCAAATTTGGGAGATTTTTCTCTCCAACACCATCTTTCATGTACTGCTTAGAATAGGACAAAGACAAATGAAAATCCTAAAACTGGGGTCACCTGGTCAAAGAGCAGCAGCTTTTCTCAGCTCATAGGGCTTGCTGCTAAAGTCTCTCCAGGGGCCTGGCCTTTAAGAAGGGGACCCACCTTGGCACCCCTGCTTGGCACTGAGCTACTTCAACCCAAAGGGTGTCCAGAGCAGCAAGTACAGCACAGATGGATGCAGAAAATAATGTCACATTAGAAAACCACCATGTGGCAGCCACGGAAGCAACAACTGAATCTGTCATGCTTGTGTCTGGATGCTAAAACCACAGAGCAACTGTGCTACAGGACAGGATGTTTACACGACTCCAAGACATTTACAGGGCTGCAGATGACTTATTAAGACCAGGGGGAAAACGAAGACACCTGCAGATGCCACTGTACCCTCATGACTAATACTGCCAGTTGAAAGATGCACTGAGGTCTCAAGACCTCTGGTGGACAAGCAGATGATGTGCAGACCGGACCTGATCCTAAGAAAACAGATGTTCAAACTGAAGGACAGTCAACAGGACCAATGGCCACTATGCTTCAAAAATATCAAGGTCAGAGTCACTGAGACATAGAGGAGGGGGAGATGGAGAGTAGGGGATGGGAAAAGGAGGTGAAAAGAATTAAGATGTGTCATGTACGTGCACCCACTCCCCACGATGGATGCAACTGTTATGTGCTGCAAACATGTAGCGCTAATAAAAATGAAAATTAAGGAATCAACAGACTTCTGGGAAAATGGCAAAGCAGTGAGAAGAGAAAGAACCTTTCCAAGTTTTGGTGTCCAGACCCTTGAATACAGCAGCATGAGGAAGATAAGGAGGACAGAGGTGAGTTCCATGGACACAGGAAGGTTCAAAATCGAGGCTCGGGGCCCAAGGAGAGAGACAATTCAGGAACTCAACAAAAATGAAAATCAGGGGTGATGGCCTGGCCAGCCGGGGAGAAGCAGCAAGGAAGCAATGCAGTCTCCCATCTCTTACCACCTGTGAGCAACCAGACATGACACAGGCTGAGATGATAATAACTGAAGTAGGAAGTAACCTGATATTTATGTTGTTTGATTGACTTTGCAGGCCTGGGGCTAGTAGTCTGGGCAACTAGAGGATAAAAATATGCAACATAGTGACAGTTGTGGATTTCCTACTGTCTCCAGTTGTTCTGTTTCTTTTTACTGTTCTGTTTTACTCTGTTCAAAATAAGTTTTAAAAAATCAAGATCATGCAAGACAGAAGAGGGAACAGCTACCTAGAAAACAGATTAAAAGAAGTGTGATGGCCAAGCATATTGTGTCACGTTGCAAAGTGGGTGAAATGGCCATGAGGGCAGTGCTGGGACAAACTGGCAAAATGGGAATGTGAGACTGGGTGTGGTGGCACATACCTGGAATCCTAGCACTCTGGGAGGCTGAAGCAGGAGCATCACAAATCTGAGCCTAACCTGGACAACTCAGTGACTTAGCAAGAGGCTGCCTCACACAAGGGTTTGAAAAGGCTGGGCACGGAGCTCAGGGTGAAGGCCAAAGGTAGAAGGAGTGAATACCAGTGACAACATTTATTAAACTTCCACAAGTTGATAGTTATACTATGGTTCTGCAGTATAGCCTTAAGAAATATGCACTAATGTGTCTCTCCGTATGGAGTATGGTAGCTGAAACTAACTTTTACCCTGGAACTGTGAGTGGGAGGGCTGGGTGTGTATTCAAGAAGGGAAAAGGTCTGTGCTGTGTGTGCAGCTTACCCAGCTGTGTTCAGTATCTTTAAGTCAGGCCTCATTCAGGAATCTCCTATACTGGTGTGGCAATGCTAATTGTGTATCACCAGACCTTTAAAACATGGTGCAGAGCCAGGGATACAGCTCAGCGACATAGTGCCTGCCTGGCAAGCGCAAGGTTTTAAGTTCAATCCCATGGGGTCAGGGGGTGGAAGTAACCAGTGTGTAAACATTAGGTTAGGTGGTGCACACCTGTGATCCCACCACCTAAGAGGCTGAAACAGGAGGATCCCTGCAAGTTTAAGAAAAGCCTAGGCTACAAAGTGAGTTCAAGGCTACCCTAAACTACATAGCAAGATCCTGGAGTCCCAAAAAAAAAAAAGCGTTGGGTGGAGATAATGGCCACGCAGCCATGAGCCTACCACATCTGACCCTGAAAGATGCTTGGCGGGCCCTGTGACCCCAGGGTCTCAGTGAAGGCCCCAAGCTCAGGCCCAGCTCCCCCATCCCTCTCATGGTGACCATTAGGTCACCCAAGGGCCCTGGACCCTGGCTGGAGACGCTGCCCCTCCCATCCTCATCCCCTTCCCCAGCTCACCTGCAGCCCGGTCCTCTCGGAAGGTCAGGGCGGCACCCACCGCCTCTGAGTACTGCGTCAGCAAGGTCGCGGCCTGGCTGGGCGGCGGCAGTTGTAGCTGCCGGGCCACCTTCAGGAGGTCCCCTGCGGGCCCTGTGGGTGGCACAGGAACCCTCGGGGCTGTCCCCAGCCCACCCCCTGTGTTGTCCCCAGCCCGCGAGGCCTCGCGCTCCCCGGAGCTCTCAGCTTCGGCCCGGGGTCCGCCCATCCCCGCCACCGCAGGCGAGGCCTGGGGCTGCCCGTGCCCCTGCGCGACCCCCTCTGCTTCGGGGCCAGGCAGGAGTCCCCTGGCATCTGGGCTGGCCGAGGGCCGCCAGGAGCTGGGCGCGGGGTTGATCTGCAGCGACGCAGCCAGGCGGGGCTTCCTGCGGCCACAGTCATCGGTGCCTGAGACGGCGCAGGCCTGCGAAGCCATGGCGAGAAGCGAGGACCGGGACCTACAGGGAGACCCGATCTCGCGCTGCCCACGCCTTTTTACACACGTGTCGCTCATGTGCGGATAGCTCGCGCCTGCCAGCGAGCTCCGCCTCTGGCTAGGTCTAGCCAATGAGAGTGCACAGAGCGGTAGCGGGATGGTACGACTAGCCAATGAGAAGGTCACAGTGCAGATGGGGGCGGGAAGGTTGAACAGCCAATAGGCCGGCTTCCCACTGCTGGGCGGGTCTGTGGGCGCAGGGACGAGGGGTTCGCAGCCTCAACCTCTTCAACAGTGGGTGGGCAAGGTAAGAGGAGAAGATACTCTGTGGGCTTCCCACGGGGGCTCCTGCCCCAGGACACCACCCAACTACAGTTCTTCCTAGCCACTTGACCCCCTGAGAGTAGGTCCTCGTCCACTAAGGGCACCTGTGTGCACGGTAGCAGCCCCACGAGTTATTAGCATCCACATTTTAAAATTTCACCTCAGGCTTTTCTTAATCTAAAAAGAAATGCCTTAGTTAATCTAAAAAAAGAGCCGACCAAAAATTGGCTCTCCCAGAGCTCCACCTGGGAGTGCATGAAACTTTGACGAGACATCTAGAAACAACCTATAACTGAGAGGGTCCCGGATTATCTGTATCCAATGGACTCGAAGGGTCGTTGAATAGGGAAGAGCGCCAGTTCCCGAGATGGCGTCATGAAGATGTGACTTGTCAGTGCTGGTTTTGTAGAGGAAGGAGGTCTTAGGCAAGGAATACAGGCAGCTTCCAGGAACTAGAAAAAGAAGATAACAAATTCTCCCGTTAGAGCCTCCAGAGGCGGCACTGCCCTTGTTGACACCTTAGCCTGAGCCCACGTTAAACATCTAACTCCAGCGGTGTAAGATGTCGTATTGTCCTAAGCCATTAGATTTGTGGTAACTTGTTACAGCAGCAACAGGAAACTGATTAAAGGGTCCCCTCCAATTTTTTGCACATGTACACCCTAAAATAATTATAAAAACCTATGGACCCTAATTCTTTCATCACAAGTGTAAATAGTTACAAAAACATAATATCTGATTTATTATATGTTACAATCATCTTTTAAAGATATTTTTACCCAAAACATAGAGATGCCATCTTCGCTCTTCTATTTATGAAAAATGCAGCCTCAGATAATCAAAAGGCAAAGCTCATCCTGAGTCAAACCAGTCAGCTAAATCAGACCCACGTCCTATTGGAAAGACTTCGGGTCTTTCCCTTTAAACAAATGTGTTGACATTTTCCCAGGAGAACTATCTCATTTCATTCCCTCTTGCACTGATTCAGTATTTAAGGAGGATTTGCTGTTCTAGTTATTAGGATACAACAGGGACCTCTCCACACAGTTCTGCCCTTGTAGGGAGACTTCTCAATTCTAAGTGGTGGCTACAAATCCATAGCCTAACCAAGAGTTCCAAGTCTTGTTGGAGAAGGCGTCATATCTAGTAGTGTTTTCTTTTCTTTTCTCTCTTGAAAAGACTTTTTATGGAAGTCTAACATATCTCCATGTACAGATCATTCATTGAATTTTCACACACTGCACACATCCATGTGTCCAGCACTCCATTGAAGAAACAATAGCCCCCCAAATACTCCTTCCACACCCTTCCATTGGTTTTTCTCATTGAACCTGCTTTACTTAGTCTTACAGGGGTGCTGTCCCATAAGAGGGCTACTCTTTAGACTCACCCTCTTGTTCAGCACTGCCCTAGGCCAGTAGTGCTCCATGGTGGGAAAGGAGTAACTGGGAAAGGTAGGAAAGGGCCATCAGAGCCAAACTCCCCCCCCCAAAAAAGAACTGTATAGAAACCGAAGTGGAGAATCTGCATATTGATCCTTTAAAGCAGTACTTTTCAGAGTGTGGGCCCTGCAGCAGCAGATTCACCTGGGTACTTGTAAAAAATGCAAATGATTGAGCCACATCCCAGACTTACTGAATCCAAGACTCTGGGGTGGGGCTCAGCAAACTGTCCTAACAACTCTCCCAGTGGTGCAGGTGCACAGAGACATTAGAGAAGTCTTGGGCTAGGACAATGGTAAGATTTGTGATTGGATGGTGCTTCTTAAGGTGTGGCTCTCGTCATGCTGGACATGGTGATGCAGACCTCTAAGTCCCAGCTACCCCAGAAGCAGAGGGTGGAGAATCACGAGCATTTGTCTAGTACACAGGAGGACCTAACGCTAATCCCAGGGTGTGGGGGAGTGGCCTTCACACAAACAGAATCAGCATGATTTAGGAAGTGGGAGGTAGAAGGCCTCACTCCAGCCTTAATCTGACACCGAGTTTAAGCATGACTTGCCCCACCCTCTGGGTTGCTGATGTGCACTAGAGTTTTGGAACCACTACCTAAAGCTACCCCACCTGGCATCCCTCAGACAGCCTCACATCCAAGGGTATTTGTGCCTTTATTTGTTAAGGCAGCTCTTTAAGATTTAAGTAAGATTTGGAGAGTATGTGAAACTAATACAGTGCCTGGCTTATAGTAGGTGCTCAGAGTTCGTTGAGTGAATTAACTTAGTCCTTACAACCAGTCTGAGATGGGAAGTTGGTAAAGCAGAAGTGAGCTTTGAATCCAAATCAACCCTGGTGTTCCAATTTTAAGACCTCGTGGAATCTATTCCTACTGCCATTCCACTTCCGCTCGGTAGGTGGCGATGGAGGACGCTTGTGCGGTCGGACCGGGAAGCGGGACTTCCTGTCACCCAGGGAGCACTTCCGGCCAGGCGGGGAAATCCATTCACTGTGGCGGTAGAGGCTGATGCGAGGTGACCGCGGTTGGTGGGGTACTGCTGTTGGGCACCCCTGTGGCAAGAGGGTCCGGCAAGTGTCTCGGAGGAATCCATTTCCGCGACAAGCACGCCGAAGTCCGGCCACGTAAGTGCACGCGCAGCCTCCGCGCGGGCCTGGGGTGTTCGCGAGCACGAAGAAGTGGCGGGGTGGGCGGCGCCCGAACCCCGTTTCGCAGCGTCTCTGCCTGGCGCTGATGGATCCCCGGCCGGGTTCTGCCGCCCTGGAGCGGGGGTCTGGGGCTTTGGGGAGCTCTGGCGGGGGCGCCAAGTGGTTAGGGGAGGTCGAGGCTGCCTCGTCTGGGGGCTTTGTTGAGGCGCCCTCGCCTGCCTGGGCTGTATCGGGTTGGCGCAACCTTTCTTCTCCCATTCATCCATTCTTACATCAGTCCTTCGTAGTTAGGCAGTTCTGCGTACTGGTTGTTAACATTATAGGACTCGCTAAGGGTTTGGAGGGCTGCAAAGTTCCCTTCACGTGGAGCCTGTTAGGACAGGTTTAATCGGACAGCTCCGTCTTTAAAAATCTCATCAGTTTGCTGCTCCCGCTCTGTCTGGGGAAGGCAAGTGTAGTGGGAGTGTCATCAGGCAGGGTCCTAATGTAGTGGCGTGATTTGAATCTGTCTCAAGAAGTCCAGAGAATGAAGTCGAAAGGAAGAATTAAGAATAGGAAAATAGGCTGGGCGTGGTGGCGCACTCCTGTAATCCCAGCATTCAGGAGGCTGACACAGGAGGATCCCTGTGAGTTCGAGGCCAACCTGGGCTACATAGTGAGTTTGAGACCTGCCTGAACTATATATATATATAGTAAAACCCTGGCACACACACAAAAAGAAAAAAAAAAGCTCCCATTAGTTAGGAGGGTCCCCCAAAGTGAGTTGCCATGGGGACACTTTGTCTAGGAGTTTTTGTACCAAAATGACCAAGGTTGAGACTACTCTGAGTCTATTAGGGACTGTGCCTAGATCCCCAATGTCCCAAACAAGTGCATGGCAAAGGCCCAAACAAATGAGACAAGTGGTGATCTGTCCCGCTCCCGGAGGACCAAAACCCTCTGCAGAGTTCTTAATTATGGTGGTTAAGACAGACAATGCCCCTGGGCAGCCTGTATTTATTTAGTATTAAAACAAGGAAAGGGTTAGAGTGGGAAACTCAGGAAACCTGAGTAGGACCTGGGAAGGGGTTCAAGGACCCCTCCAAGCAAGATGCTGAGGAGAACTACCCAAAAGTCTCCAGGTGTCCTCAGCTGTGGCCTATCTTGCCCCCTGAGGCATTTCCTCGTTGAGTTCAGCCATGCCCGGGCCATGCCACAGCCCTGCATATGTATTCAGCTTCAACAACTCCAACACGTGTCAACCTATAGGATCAAGGCTGGAGTCGAGGCACATAGCAAGCATGTGTCTGCAGGTGCCTCTTTGCCTCTCTCCTATCTAAGTGGTTTATTAAAAGAAGAAAATGAGAAGGAAAACACGTTTTGCAGGTCTGCAGAAGCACAAGTTGTAGTGGCCATCCATCACCTTGCTTGTTGTGTCCCTGGACTTGTCCATCTTATTAACTCTTGACCTCAGGCTTCTGCTTCTCTGACAAAGGCCCGGTCATCCCGACTCTACCTTGGGCCCAGTCCCTCCTTAGCTGCCTGCTGTCTTCTGCCTAACTTGTCTATCTATAATACTAGGAGGTCCCCCTAAAGAGATAGGGACCTCAACTCTCCCAACCCACAGTGTGGGTTCTTGCTTGATCACAGAAAAGCGTTTTAAGACTTAGTCTATGAGAGGGATGGATAAGTTTACTGAGCAAAATTAAAGAAGTACACTTAGAAGGGAGTGTAGGCTCTTGAGAGGTGAAGCACACCATGATCAGGCTGGGGATATTCACATATTCTTGAGGGTAGAGGTGATGGAATTTATGAATCTGTAGTGAAAGCAGCATGGGCCTATTGAATTTTTTTAAGACTTAGAAATTTAGGAGTAAGCATCCTGGAAGGGGAAAAAATTACAGCCTTGGGTAAGTTTAGTTGTGTCCTGATGCTGTAGATTTTTTAAAGTTACCATTTCCTCATCTCCTTTCATCCTCTTTATTTCTTTTACCCTTGCCTTGGGAGGAAAGAGTTGGGGAACCGGGAGAGGCATCCTTAACTCAAGAGCCAAAGGATTTTGTAGGTGGGAAGGTGCTGGCTCTCCTAGGGACAGACAGAATGAGCAAAGGCCCTGTGGCAAGAAATAGCAAGGCAAGGAAGAACCTAAAGGTTGTCAGTGTGCTTGGAGCCCAGAGGCAGCTGAAGATCTTTCCTGTGCATCTGCCAGTTCGTCGGGGAGGCAGCCACCCCTGGGAGGCATGGGTGCTGTCAGTCCTGTGAAGGCCACATTTTTCATGGGGGTTCACTGAACACTTCATCCCTGCTGCCCTTCCCTCCTGTTAGGGAAAGGAAAGTGACAGCAACAGCCAACCAGGGACTCAAGGACGAGTCAGATGCAGCCTCTGCCCTCACACAGAAAATACTGACAAAATGCAGCAGGAGTCCCAGGGGCACAGAGCCTGGCTCACCAAGACTCTAATGCTGGTGTTTGCCTCTGGGTGCCGGGAGAGTAGTGATTCACAGCTGGGACATCGGATTCAGGCTCTGGCAGTCACTGCTGTTGCACTTGAGCGAGTCACTGCTTCCTGGCCCTTAGGATCCTGAACCCCCAAATGTGGGCACTAGAAGAACAAAGCATTGAGCATCGTATCTGGCTGGTGCTGGTATTCAGTGGTTCTGCTGTCTTTGTAATAAAAGAGGAATGATGGGGCTGTTTATGTTCCTTGAGGGCTGTGTATTTAGCAAAGCTCTTTGATGTAAGTTTATTTTTATTCAACACTGGGTGCATTTTCTGGTAAGCACCCTGCTCAACAGTGGGGAGACAGCTGAGTGAGATTCAGTCCCTGGCTGCTGGGGAACTGGAGTGAAGCTGACCCCGTGCCAGCCATCTGACTTCACCCCCCAAGCACTCTCCCTGTTCCTTCTGTGACCTCCTAGCTATTTGCCTCACGTTTCTGCTCCAGGACTTTGGCATTTGGAGACTGTTTTACCTGAAACACCTCCTGGGTGTGCGTGGCCGGCTCCCTCGCTGGGTTCAGGCTTTCCCTGGTTCCTGGTATCAGAACTGTCCCCTTGCCCAGCACCAGCCACCCCCTCCCGGTGCCTGGGCGGGTGATTGGTTTTTCTGTAGTGCTTACTGCTCCCTAGCATTAGGCTGCATGTGCATTTGATTTTTAGTAATCACTTCCTCAGCAAAACTATCCATCTTAGGGCACTTTGTATCTCCCCAGGAGCTCTGGGAGCCTTTTTCAGAGGAATTGGTGTGACGCTGGGTACTGTTTTCCAGGATGGACTTCCCCAGCTCCCTCCGCCCCTCATTGTTTTTGACTGGACCCCTTGGTGTGAGTGATGTCCCCGACCTGTCCTTTATGTGCAGCTGGAGAGATGCCCTGACCCTACCAGAGTCCCCACCCCAGAACTGCAAGGTGAGGATGGAAGGAGGGGCCTGGCACTCCAGGGTGGGCCCTTTTACTCGTCCCCTTGTTAGCAGTCACACCCGCTGGCATGGCATGGTGCAGGGCGGGGCGGCATCACTGCAAGATGCCAGGACCCAGGCCACCTCGGAACCCTCTCCTGCGAGCACTTGGGCTGCCCTGCTGTCCACAGAGGGGTCACTCAGCAGGAGCTGCAGCTCCCGCTTGTCTGCCCGTCTCCCCCAGATTCTGATCCCTTCAGTCATGCACGATGTGAACGAGTCAGGATGGGTCAGGCGATCCCTGCCCTCGGGACTGGGCCAGGATGGGCGAGCAGAAAAATAGAGCCTTGGGAAAAATGACTGCACCATGTGCTCCTGGCTCTGAGCACATAGGCTCTGGGTTCAAACGCCAGCTCTTTCTTTACCAGTTGTCACCGGGGCATGTGACAGCCTTTCTGCACCTCAGTTTCTGCATCACTGAAATGACACTGACACTCATACCGACTTTGCGGGGTTGTGAGGATCGTTGTGTCACCATGGTGGTTTTCTTCCCTTTAGACTGCAGCTCCGCACTTGGCCAAGGCCCTGCTGTGGGAGCCGGCGATGCCTGGGCCCCTCCCACTGCTGCCTCCCTGTCCTGGTAAGATGCTCGGCCCCTGAGCCCCCTGTCACCGCTCAAGCCCTTCCCTCCATTCCTGTGATCTTTCCTAGCCCTGTGAGTGGCCTGTGCCTCCCCGAACCCTTCCCTCACCCCCCTCTTCCCTCAGATCCCTGGGACCCTGGTGTGACCGCGCAGGACCTCCTTTTCCGAGGCGGGTTCCACTACCGGAGGCAGCCCCAGGTTGTGCTGGATGTCACTGAACAGGTGAGAGGTCCCACAGTGGAGGGCACTACGTGGCCTGGGGCTGTGCATGGTGACTGAACTTCTCCCCTCCCAGCTCAGCAGATTCCTGTGGGATCATGGAGACATAGCCTTTGCGCCCCTGGGGAAGATGATGCTGGAGAATTTCAAACTGGAGGGAGGCCGGGTGAGTAACCCCTGCTGGACCAGAGAAGGGCCCCTGCTTCCCCCCCCCCACCCCTCCACCTCGCTTGGTAAATCCAGGCTATGTGAGCCTGACAAGGCCTTTCCTTGCAGAACCGCTCCAAGAAGATGACAGTGGTCAGCGCGAAGAAGCTGCTGCAGGACCTTGGCGGACACCAGCCCTGGGGGCAAGTGTAGTGGGAAAGGTCGGGCCAGGTAGCCCAGCTGGTGATGGGATGTGGAAGGAGCTGGAACACAGGTCCAGGTTTCCCATCATATCGCTTCCTGGACCAGCAGTGTGAGCCACGCTCCTTCCATCTGGCCCAAGGAAAAAGGGATTTCCGCCCCGTGGATTCATGCGTAGCTGTGTCCTGGTGTTAGAGTAATGTCAACAGGGCTCTGTCTCTTTTTATTTTCTCACTGCTTCCCTCTGCCTGGCTTAATTCCTAGAAAAGCTGTTGTCACGTGGCAGCAAGATGGCTTATGATCCCAAGGAAAAAGTCAGTGTCCTTCCCGAGGCACCAAAAGTCCCAGAGAGGACATTGGTTGGCCTGGCAGGGGTCTCACACCCAGCTGTGAACCAATCGCTGTGCAGGGGCGGTGGAGAGCTCGCCCAGGTCTGGGTCCTGTGACTGTGCCTGGGGTGAAGGGACAGGGTGGGCGGTGCCCAGAGAAGGCAACTAGGTAGATAAGGGGCATGTGCTCTGCCCCAGCCCCGATCCCGTCCCCACCCCGAGAGCCTCTGCTGTCCTCCCCAGGTGTCCCTGGGCTTACCTCAGCCACCGCTTGCGGCGCTTCTCGATCGTCGGGGGCCCCGTGCTGGGCAAGTCGGTGTCCCGCCTGCTGGGGAGGCTGCTGCACGAGGAGCTGGCCACACGCTGGGAGCAACTGCTCCTGGACGAGGCCTTCACGGGCGGCGCCCTGGCCTGGCTGCCTGGGAGGACCTCACAGGTTGGCCAACTGGTCTACCCGGCTGGCGGCGCCCTGGACCGGCTGTGTATCCTTTCTCGTCAGGCAGGGGTATTGAGAGGAAAGAAAGATGAGGCTTACAGTGGCCAGAGTTCATCCCTTTTCCTTAGCCAGAGGCACAGGTTTCCAGGAGGTCAGGCTGTCCCCAGGCAGTGACCCCCAGGTGCTTGGGGATCCTGGGTGCATCCAGCTCCAGGGACCTGTGCGCCAGGTGGTGACCAGCACTGTCCAAGGAGAAAGTAAGGCCCTCAGCCTCCCCCTCCCTCTGTGAGGGGCCTGCAGCTGGCCTAAGCCTGAGCCCCCTTTCCCTCCTCAGCGCTGCTGGCTGTGCGCTCTGACTATCACTGTGCCGTGTGGAAGGTGGGGAAGCAGCGGCGGCCGGCAGCTCTGCAGGTGCTGCGGGTTGAGAAGGGGGCCACGGGGATCAGCCTCAGGTGAGGGGTGTTGAGTGGGATGCTGGGGAGACGGAGGGTACCTGGCCAACACTAACCACTCTGTACGGCAGCCCTCATCTGCCTGGGGAGCTGGCCATCTGCAGCCGTTCTGGAGCCGTCTGTCTGTGGACGCCCCAGGATGGGTAAGGCCCTGCCCCCGCAAACCACCCTGCAGCCGTCGTGGCCCTCCCTCTCCGGCATGTCCTGACTGCTCTGCTGTCCCACCCTCCACACACACCCTGCCTCCAGCCATCAGCCGCCACCTCCCTGTCTCCCCAAGGCTGCAGCAGGTCTACAAGGACCCAGAGACCCTTGTGTTCCGGGACCCTTCTCCCTGGCGCTGGGCAGACTTCACCGCCCACCCGCGGGTGCTGACGGTGGGTGACCGCACTGGAGTGAAGATGGTCGACACTCAGGTATGGGCCAGGCGCTGACGGGGAGCCAAGCTGGCCATTGGTGGGGAAGCTGATCCTGTGTTTTCCCCAGGGCCCGCCGGGGTGCGGTCTGCTGCTTTTCCGGGCAGGCGCTGAGGCCTCCTGCCAGAAGGGGGAGCGTGTCCTGCTTACACAATACCTGCGGCAGTCTGACCTTGAGTCGCTGCCCCCCACTCTGCATCTCGTCTGTACCCAGGTGAGGCAATCCCCCTTCCTCGAGCCAGCCTGAGACCCACACGAAACCTGACCCCTGAGCCTGCGGGCAGGCGGGGAGGCCTCCCGGGCAGTGGTGTCCTAGATTGCTCCAAGGCAGACTAGCGCTGCAGACAAGGAGGGGCCCTGGGGCTGGGATCTCCACCTGATGGATCCTGCAGTGTGTGGACACGGGAGGAGTTCTGAGGTCACTTGAGGGTCTCAGGGCCTGCGGCAGGGGACAGGTGGGGCAAGGCCAAGTGGCTTCTTTGTGAAGAGACCCCTTCTGGCCGTGCTGTCCTTCGTCCCTCACTCCATCTGCCTGCTCGGGAGGCACCTTCTGTTCAGCGGGCGACGGGCCTCTTTACAGTGCCATCCCCCTGAGGTTTGCAGAAACTCCGAGAGCCTGGGCCCTGGGAAGGGCCACTGTACCGCTGTGCCAGTCTCAGGCAAGCGCCTCCTCTCATTCCCTTCTCGGCCCCAGTTCTCGCTCTACCTGGTGGACGAGCGCCTGCCCCTGGTGCCGATGCTCAAGTGGAACCATGGCCTCCCCTCCCCAGCCTTGCTGGCTCACCAGCTGCCTGGAGCCCGCCCTGGCTCCCCGCAGCCCCTGTTTCTGGGCGGCCTTGGTGGGCAGGTGCAGCTGTTGCATATCACAGGTGAGCCTGGGGGTGGCCGTGGAGAAGTGGGCCAGGCTGAGAGAAGGGGGCCTGGGCCTCAGCCCTCTGCATCCTGCAGGAAAGGAGGCCTCTGCACCCCGACTGGCAGGGCCCCCCCAGTCTCTGCCCTCCCCAGCCGACTCACTCGCCGCATTTCCCCTGCTGGAGCCCAAGAGCCAAAAGCAGCTGCAGGAGCGACTAGAAGCCCCGACCATAGGTGCGGAGATGGGGAGCTAGTGCGAGGCTTCGGGGCTTTGGGCCTTGTGGGTCTGGGTCATCATTGTTCCTTCCTCAGGTCTGGTCTCTGCCTTCTCACCCTGTGCCTCCACGCCGACAGCGTGGCTCTTCCAGCTCTCAGCAGCTGGGGACATCTTCTACCAGCGCCTCACTCTCCAAGCAGTCTCCAGCTTCCACCGAGGCTTGGGGCCTTCCAGCGACCCCAGGCCTGACTCCCCTGCACCCAGTGTGCTTCCTGTGGACCCAAGGCCCACATCCTCCTGGACTGTGCAGGCCACTGCCTGCTGCAGCCGTTGGCTAGAGGCCCTGCTGCAGGTGCCACCTGCGACCCCCGTGTGGGCTGCACCCACCTTTTCCCACCGCCGCCTGCTGGGCCGCCTGGAACCCCGGGAGGTGGAGGGGAAAGTGCTTCAGGGTCTTCAGGCAGCCATGGCAGGGGGGCAGCTCCTGCAGCAGAGGGACCTGGGCCTGCTCCCCACAGCAGAGCTGCCCCCTCCCCCCGAGCTGGGCCCACAGGATGAGCTCAGTGAGCGTTTGGAGGAAGCCTGGGAAGGCCAGGGCACTGCGTGGTGGAAGAGACGGCAGGGCAAGACCTCGGAGCCGGGCAAGCAGGCCAAGCGGCCCAAGCGCCGGACTCAGTTGTCCAGCACTTTTTCTTCACTCACCAGCTGCTTGGACCTTCCGGAGACTAGCAGCCCCCCTCACAGCCTAGAGCAGACCCCCTCAGAGGCCAGGTCCCAGCCCCCTGTGACGCCGTACTCCCAGGAGTCAGCTGGGCAGACCCTCCGGGACAACATGGCAGAGCTGCCACTGCCAAAGGATACCCACACCTCTGGACCTGTGGCCACGCCCTCCTCCCAGGCCTCCAGTGTCCAAGCCACGCCCACCCAGCGGCCCACCCCTGGCTCTCAGCCCCAGCGGAAGAGGCCGCGCATGGGCTTCTGAGGCACCGAGAGCTCTTCACTGAGCCCCGCATTCCTGCCACAGAAATAGTGCCCTGGTGCAGAGCTTTCTGCCTCCTGAACACCATCGGAACTATGGGAGACCCAAAAACAAGCAGCCAAAGTGAGTTGAAGGAACAGGACAGAGCAGTGGTCTGTTTTGCATAGCTGCCTGCAAACAGGTCCAGAAGCCCCCGGGCAAAGGGGCCAGCTTGAACGAGTGTTGTGGGGTTCTCTCCTGGAGACATCTGGGGCCGTGCTGGGAGGCAGGGCACCGTGTCTCCCAGCGTCTCCTCGACTAACAGGAAATTGAGGCAGTGGCAGCTGCTCTATGTCTGAGCTGGTGGCACAAGACCCTGGAGCCACCAGCAGGACCGTACGGGGTTGGGGCACAAATCAGGCCAGCAGCTGCTGCCGTGAGCCAGCTGGTGTCACAGGACACTTCCTGTGTCTCTGTAGAGGGGGTCTCGGGTGCCAGGCTCAGGGGGAGTGGGGTCTCCTCTGCTGGGTGCGGGGTATCTTGTTTAAGGTTGTACTGACTAGGGTTTGACCGCTGGGAGGCTGACAGACCTGAGGGCACAAGGCTTGCACAAACGCCATTCCAGAAACACGCTAGTGTTGTGTTTTTATCATGCTGGCAAAAGTGTACAGTGACAGTTATTCTGTAAGTGACAGAAACAAGCTCTGAGCCAAGGGTGAGGGGGCATGTGGGCAGCTGTCATGGCCAGGCCACGGAGCACGCTTAGCAAGCAGCAGCACCCTGAGAGGCAGAGGTGACCTGTCCCCACGCCCTGTCCCTGCTGGGGCACTGGCAGGGGCCTTGCGTTCAGCCCCAAGTAGATTCCATGTCCCCCTGTCCTGCGCCCACACTGGGCTCCTCAGGCGCCACCTCTGGCCGCACTGGGCCCTTTGCGGCTCCGTCTCCTAGGGCTGGGAGAGACTGGGTGTTGCAGGGGGCCTGAGGGGAGCCAGCCCCCTCCCTCCACCAGGGCACCTCAGCAAGCGGGAGTGGGGACAGTGAGCCCAGCACCTTCATCTGGGTGTCCACAAAAAGCCCTCAGTTCCCTCTGTGTGCCAACTGGCATCACAGGCTGCCCCACAGCACTGCCACCAGCATGAGGTGTGGCCTCTGGTGCTGTCCCTGCTTGGTGCATCAGCTCGGGATTCTCCTGCCCCTTGTTCTGTCCTGCATCCAGGCTGTCCATGGCCCCCTCACTCCCTCCAGAGGCCTAGGGCTGGAATGGCCAGGGCTGGGATCATGACGAGGGGACAGCCAGGTCCTGAAGCACCCAGAGTGCTGAGTGCTGCCATCCACAGTGACAGCTTCAGATTTGTGGACTTAGCATCGCAGATGTCTGTCCAGGAACCCAGGTTCTTGGGGCCTGAGGTGTAGTTGCCCCTGCCCCCCTCCACCAAACCATCTGGGGCTGGGTACTCAGCGGTCTGAGGAGCAGTGCGAGTCACCTGGGGAGGAGGCTGCAGGCAGCTCTCTGTTCCTGTCACCGTCCTCTGCAGCATTTGTCCCACGGCAGGAGGCTGGTCCCTGGCCAGAGGGCCCCTCCCCGAGCTCCTCAATGAGTGGGTTCAGGGACCTGGTGTCTTGGCTTTCGATTTCCAAGTCCTTGGTCACTTCTTTCTTTAAAATGTCCATGAAAGGTGACTTGGCCTTTGAGGTGTCCCTAGAGACAGCGAATATGCATGACAGGGCACCTGTGGGTGAGTGTGCAGAGTCAGGGAGGCCTGCCTCATCCAGTTCAGTGCCACTGTCGTCACTTGAAAGGACCTCGATCTTCGGAAAGCACAGCACCTGGGGAGGGAAGAGGTACATTTCCACCTTCTGTTCACAACAGTCGCTAAGAACGCACTCTGCTGAACCTGCTTTCACACTGAGTGTCACTGACTGTTGTGTGGCCACATAGCAGTGACCCCAGGGACTCGATAGTCCTGCCTGGAATAGGACCTTGGGTCGAGTGCTCCTTGGCCACGCTTGCTGCTGAGCACTGCAGCCTGCCTGCCCCCCACCCCCCAGGACTCCACACTGCTGTCCCCACCTGGCCTGGCCCCTGTACGACACCCTCCAGGTAGCCTTGGGCCCTGGCACCTCCACATAACCATGGCCACAAGTGCTTGTTCCCTTTGACGGTGACAAGTCACACAAAGATGATGTCCAATGCTTCCTCTCCCTTGGGCACATGACGCGTGATACTGCCTGAGAGAGGGTGGCCAGGTGACTTGGGAGGCCCTCACTCCTTCCCTCCTTTCTTTTCCTTCCCTCAGTAGCTGTAGTCAAACACTTTCCTAAGATGAACACAGAAACGCACCAGAAGGGTAGGAAATGCCTTCCAGTAATTGTGTACAGCACATAGCTGCTACCAGTAGCAATAAAATGCATGTGCAAGAAAAGCCAGGCGGGTCATAAGAAACCTTAAAACAGGTGCGAACAAATAGCTACAGTTCCTTTGGGAAGGAAAAAAATGTGAGTATGCAATGCTATCTCTGATCACAGGACTTTTCAAGAGGAAATTGTAAACGACAAGAATGATGTGTAATTCAGTCTGATTGTGGGATAGATGTATACTGATAACCTTGTCCTGGTCTTCCAAAGCTGTGCCTGTGTCGTTAACATCTTCCAAATCAGGCAGGTCCTGAAAGAGACAACAGGCTGCAGGTAACCAGGGAGGCGAGATAACGGGAAAAGGTACATAGGGAGTTTTGGGTGCTAACAAGCTGGGTGCAGAGGAGAGCTAAGTGTTGCAGCCACACCATCACGGGCCCAGCACTGCCTTTCCAAGCATCAGATCTAGGAAAGTGAGAGCCTGCGGCAGGGAAAGGACTGCCACATCCGCTTCATTTTATTCTTAGAGACACAGTCTTTTAGCTCATCTTGGGAGAAATAATGGGGCCCTAGGACCCTATGTGGGCCATTTTGTCCTTCTCCAAACCTAGTAGGACCTTATAGTTTTGTGTTTGTGCATTTGTTTCCATCATCCAAAGCAACCAGCCAGCACACTGGGGGGAGACAGTGATTAGATCTGTGGACCCTGGAGCCACTCTGCCCAGGACAGAATTCCCATGCTGCTGCTTAGCTTTGTGCCCTGGGCACACTGTGTAATCCCTCAGACTCAATTTTTCCATCTGTAAAATGGGATACCAGTGTATTCCTCTTAGAGTAACTAGAAGGGTTGCATCAGTCAGTACAAATCATCCTTAGACCAATGCCAACATCGAGTAAGAACTCAAATAATACTGGCTGCTAATTATAGAATCAGTTCTCAGATGGTAAGTGGTTAGTTGTCCAATTTTGTCAGCTATCTATGGAGCCAGAAAACTAGAAACCCGCTGAAAATACTAAGCACGATCAGCGTGGCACTTACTGAGTCTTGAAATTGTGAGATTTGGGGTGACGGCCAGTTAGAAGTTTAACAGAAGGTAGTGAGGCAAGTGGGGGCAGGGGGTACCAGCTGTCCACTGGGATGAGGTGACAGGTACTGAAAAGCACTTCCCCTGTCATGTCCCGTTCTAGGGGCACAGACAAAGCCATGGGTTCCCATGGTGGCTGTCAGTAGGCCAGTGTGACCGCCATCATAATAAGAGCTCCAGGAAGGAGTGGCACTTGAGGATGGGGTCTGACATTCACTCCACAGGCCCAAGGGGTGGGGCTCAGGGCAGTGACATCTGGAGAGCAAGGAGCCAACAGGAAGCCAGAATGCCAGGCCAGTGAGGCAGAGAAGCTGCCCACCCGGGGCTGAGGTTCAGAGGCCCTGGGGACTGACAGGACTCGGGCAGCCACTGGGCTGAACACTCTGCAACTGACTTCTTTGGGGAAGTGAGTTTGGAGCTGGGCAGACACAGCCCCAGGGGAGGTGTCTGAGCCATACTTGCAGGTCCACACTGCGTGTGCCTGCACTACCTGGGAAGGTCCCACTGTGTGCAGAACTCGTGGGCCCCGCCTGCCACCCAAGGGCCACCACAGAAGGTGGCGAGGTGCACACGGGAGCAGACTGACACCATTCTCAAGGCTGAGTGCGCCCGTACCTTGATGAAGAGCTTCCCCTCCATCCCCTGCTCAATGGCTTCTGCGTCCTCAGTTCCGGTCCCATGAGGCTCGGTAGCCAGCGGGTCCTCAGCAGCCTCCATGCCAGAGGTCGGCTCTGAGGAACACAAGAAGCAGTCGTCAGTCCCAGGTGAGTTGTACCCAAGGGCTTTGGTGCCAAAAGCCAACCATGAGGCAAAGCAAAGGGGTCACAGCTCAGGCCAGGGGACACACCCCCAGCCCCTTGTAGAAGACCAAGTGGACAGCTCTCCTTGCATGCAGAACTGTTTCCTCCGTGTCACTGAAACCGGACCCTGTCTCCAGGTACTGGCTAAGCTGAGCTGGCTAAGCTATTTGCTTCTCTCTTCAATTGGCTCTAAGCGATGCAAACAAAGCCAGCCAAGGTACTGACAGTCTCTGAAGCTGACCGACAATTTCCTGTTTCCTCACATTGTGTTCCCTGTAGAACAGTCGAATGCAGCGGGATGGCAGAGCCAGATAGCTCCAGGAATGTCAGCTGGGTAGAGCCTCAAAATAAAAGGCCATGACTTCCCAGGGCACAAAAGTTTACATATCAGAAACTGAGGCAACAGCCCTCTAAACTCATTCCTACGCTTCCCCAATCAGGTTGCGCAGACTGGTGCTGCACACCCTTCTCCCTGCATACTGCGGGGGGGGGGGGGGGCGGCTCTCCGCCCGGCCGGCTCAGCTCACCTTGCCCACGTAACTCCCAACTCCCACCTTCCTCACTGTCACTCATCCTCGAGCCACTCCCTTCTTCACAAGATAATGCATCCTGGGAGAGGCCTCAGATTAGGGCCTCTGGTCTGTGTATCATCACTTGGATAGGACTTAAGACCCCTTGGCTGCCCATAATATGCTGACATATTAAAATGTCATTTGAGTATGTCTTGGTGTCTTTACTCTCACCATGGGCAGCACTGCAGGTGGTTGTTGGAATTAACTTACTGGGATATTCCAATATGGTTTCAGTGGGATTATAAATATAACTCCGGATTGTGAGGAAGACTGGAAAAGGGATTACAATGTTTGGGTTACAATATTCAATATTTGGATTACAATACCCCTGACTGAGAGGAGAGCAGAAGAAGCTGCCCTCCCTGCTGTGACCTGGAGGGGAGCCCCAGAGGAGGCACCATGCTGGTGTTGAGCAGGAACCCGGAGAGGGCAGCCTGCCTGCACCGCCTTCTGCCACCAGGGCACAAGGCCTCCCCAGCTGTGGGGGTCCCAGACTTGTGCGAATGAGGAAGTGCGATTGCAGCCCCTCTACCCAAGGCCCCAGAGGGGAACCTGGGCCTGGGCCCTGCAAGATCCATGTGTGACAGCAGCTAAGCTGTAGCCAAAAGGGCAAGTAGTGCCAGTGGCCCATCAGACTCCATCTGGGAGGGCATTTGGGAAAGTGTGGCCTTGCCAGGGGGAAATTTCCAGAAGCCCAGCATGGTTGGGCCATGGGGGTAATCTCCAGGGCAAAATCAAAACAAGTTTCTGGGTGGACTCGGAGGCCCAGCATCCCACGCGAGCCAGAAGAGGAGCAGTGGCCAGCTGAGAGGCCCAGCTGGGCTCCTGGAGCCGGCTCTGTCCCCAGTGGCTGGCCCCTTCCCTCTGCGCTCTGTGGCTGGGCCTCTGCTGACCTGGCCCCTTGCTGTCTTCCTTCCCTTCTCTTCTGACTCACCTGGTGCTTAGTCCCAGCATCAAGGAACCGCCGACCCTAATTTCTGACAGGACGCCAGCACACATGCGTGTGCACATGCTTCCCCAGCCCCCACGGCCCATCCCCGTGGGTATTTGCACTTCCCTCATACCTGTTTCTCTAGAAGAGCTCATGCTATGACATTCCTCCTATATCACTGAACATAGGGAGGTAGCTAATAAAGCCGAACTCGTGGAAGCACTAAGTCCAGGCATGGTGATGTGTGCCTGTAATTCCAGCACTCTGGGAAGCTGAGGCAGGAGGATCACAGTTGGAGCCCAGCCTGGACAATTTAACAATTTAGTAAGACCTTGTCTTAAAAATTTGTTTAAAAAAATGGGGGCTAGGCATGGTGGCACACGCCTGTAATCCCTGTATTTGGAAGGCTGAGGCAAGAGGATTGCCGAGAGTTCCAGGCTAGCTACAGAGTGAGATCCTGTCTTAAAAAGAAAAAAACATGGGGGACCTTGAGGATGTTGATCCGTGGTAAGGCCTTGGGCTCATCCCCAGGACTGGGAAGAGAAAGATATACAGAGTATGATAAAAAATTCAGTGATGTTTACTTTCTCGACAGTGAAAGACCTCATCACCATCACTCTCTCGGGACGCTCTCTCTCACCTGGAACACGCTGATCCTCGCCACTCTGAAGCAGTGCTGCACAGCCGGCCTCCCACGTCTTTACCGGCACTGTCGTGGATGTCTCAAGGTCCTGAATCCATTAAAACTGCTCACCTTTCAGGCTCATTTTCACTTTAGGGACGAGCGGGAGGATTCTCGGGAGGATTCATGGCTATGTGTCTTGTGCTATGATGAGCTGCTTTTGTTTTCGTGGTTTTGAGATGATCTCACAATACAGCCTAGTTGACCTCGAACTCTGTGATTCTCCTGCCTTATCCTCCCAAATGCCGGGATTACAGTTGTATGTCCAGTGCTGCTGCAATCCATTTTTATTTAGGCCATTTGTTTTGATCACACTATACATTGCTAACAGCTTTATATGTTTTTTTTTTTAACATGGCCACTACAAAATCTCTTCATGGCTCCTGCTGCCCTAGGACATGGAGTAGTTTGTGTGCTTTATCATCTAGAACAGCAGTAGAAGGGTGAGGAGGGACCCTCGCTTACCCGAGTTACCTTCCAGAGACTCCGGGTTCGGGGCAGGCAGGCTCCCCATGGGCGCCCCGCCTTCTGCCTTTCTGGCTTCCCCAGGCCATGCCTCTTCCTCACTGGCCTCCTCCAGGAACAGCTCATCCCTGGCCTCAAAGCTGTCCTCCACGAACAGCTCCATCTTCTGTTGCATGTCCCCTGCCCCAGGAGGCTCCTCCTGCCCATCCCTGCTGGCTGCCGGTGGCATCCCTCCTAAATGGGGAAGGTCAAAGGTGAGTGTGGTACCATCGGGGAGAGCACAGGGCAGTGCCCTTCTGAGCTGAGCACCCTGGAGGTGCCAGGCATGCAGGACAGGAAGAGTCCCGAGGGCTGGGAATGGTGACCTGTGTCTGAAATCTGCCTCTGGGAAGCTGAGACAGGAGGATCACAAGTTCAAGCCCAGCTTTGGCAAGTGACTGAGTGACCCTATCTCTAAAAATTAAAAAAAAAAAAAAAAACAAACAGCCGGGCAGGTGCAGGCCTGTAATTCCAGCAATCAGGAGGCTGAGGCAGGACTGCCAAGCATTTGAGGGCAGCCTGGGCTACATATCCAAGTTCAAGGCCAGCCTGGACTACATACATAGTGAGACCCTGCCTCAAAAAAAATCAAAACAATTAAAAACTACAAAAAAAAAAAAGACTAATAAAAGGGCTGGGGATGTAGCTCACTGCTAAGGCCCTAGGTTTAATCGCTAGTATCAGCGTGCATACATGCACACAACTGTGAGCAATGTTCATGGGAGTGTTGTTCACACCTAAATGAAAGATGCTCAGTCCCCCAGAAGAGACTGCTGAGCTCCCCACTTAATGTAAAGGACGTAGCCATTAAGATGTCAGGCAGGAGGTCCTGAGGTGATGCCTGTAGGAGTGTTGGGGTTTAAAGACCACATCAGCCTTTACTTTCAAATGATTCACAAGAAAATCCAAATTCCTTAGGAGGCTGAAGCAGGAGGATCCTGATTTTGAAGTCACCCTGTGTAACATGGGAAGATCTTTGCTTAAAATTTAAAAAGACTGGGGCTCTACCCTGTGCGGGCCTGGGCGCAGAGCAACTGCCTAGCACATATGAGGCCCTGGGATCCATCCCTCCGACAAGAGGGGCTAAAGATCGAGCACAGATACACAGATATACTGCACTGCAGGCTCGGAGGAAGCCAGTAGGAGGTGGCTGCCACCAGAGCTGCAAGAGATAAGATTCTGCACACCCCTCCTGGAGCAGAGTCCCAGACACCTCGGCCAGAGCCTGATGAGACTCACTCGGGAAGCTCACCTCCAGACCTGTGATGAGACTAAATCGGGCTGTGCTAAGCTGCTGACGTGCTGGTTTGATACAGCAAAGAGGCTGGAGTCACAGGGCCTGAACCACTGGTACACACAGGCCCAGGTAGAACTACCACTGCTTGGTCTCAGACCCCGCTTTGGGCACAGAGCTTCCAGACTGTTTTACTTCCCAGGGTGACCAGAGCACCTTTTGTTCCAGTGAAGAGACCTTGTAGGTGTCTGGCAGAGGGATGAGGCACAGAAGCTTGGGGCACAGGCCCTGCCCACCCTGTGCTTCGGGGAGTGGAGGCAGCTGGATGGAGTTGTCATCGTCCACCACAAAAAGCCCTGAGCCCTGGGCTCCTGTGCACCAGGATACAGCACATGGAGGTGGCCGGAAGGGGACATTCTCAAGGGCCCTGAGCTCATTCCCCACACCTTGCTGTGGACATGGCTCCATCCAGTGTTCATCTGGAACCTTTTGATTCCAGAAACTAGAAGATGCAGTGCCTGCCTATGATCCATCACCCTGGAGGCTGAGGCAGGAGGCTCACCACCATGAGTTCAAGGACAGCCTAGACTATACAGGGAGTTAAAGGACTACATAATGAGACCATGTATCAACAAAAAAAATCCCATCTAATAGAGGCTGAATTTGATGGCTCAGCCTGGCCTGATCCACGTGGAACTGCTGGGATGCCAGCACATACCTCCCTCTCTGCCTTCTTTCTCTCTCCTGCGCTCCTCTGCCCGCCGCTTGATCATGGCCAGGGCTTCGATGCTGTCTGTAATCTTCTTCCGCTCTCTGCTCTCCCAGATCTCTCTCTCCTCTTTCTCTGCCGCGTACCCTCCTCGGGCCCAGGCCTCTGCGCATGCTCTGTGTGTGGAAAACAAGCAGGAAGCAGGGGAGACCTAAGGGTAAATCCTGCTCACATACCATCTGATCAGACTTGCTTGGTTCCTTTAATACTGAAACAAAAGGCACAAAAGACAAATGATTTGAGAACTTACATCCACATAAAACCTGCATGTGGGCGTTGATAGCAATTTTATTCTAACCGGCAGAAGCCAGAAGCAACCTAGATGTCCCCCTATCAGCCAAAGACAAACGGGTACAGTGGACAAACAACAAATAGAAGGTATTGGACCACGTAGCTGTGGTGAGCAGAGGAAGCCAGCCTGAAAAGGCAACACGCTGTAAGATCCGAGCTCCAGGGCACCTGGAAAACGCACAGCTATGGTGACATTAAAGGATAGTGGTGCCAGGGGTTGGGGGTGGGGACAGGGGACAGATTTTTTCGGGGAACTTTTAGGGCCATAAACTCTGTCTGGTGCTGCAGTGGGGCACACGTGACTATGCATTTGTACAACCCAAAGAGTGGCCCTGTAAGTACGTTACGGAGTTCAGTGAATAATAAAATGCTGGCTGTGGTACAGTAAGTGTTGCACACAGCTGCCAAGGTTAAAGGAACTTTTCGTGCTTCCTGCTCAACTTTTCTGTCAACCTGAAACTGCTCTTATAAAAGGTCTACGTGTTTCAAAACCTGAGCAAAGAACCTGAACAGTTACTGTCCCAAAGAACACACACAAACTGCTGCTGAAGGGATGCTTGACATTAGCCACTGGGGCAACACAAATCAAAACCACAATTAGACACCACTTCACGCTACCCTTGAGGACTAAGTAAGAAGACAGGTGATGGCATGATTTGGTGAGGACATGGAAAAGCTGGAACCTGCATACACTGCTGGGGGATACAGGAAATTGGTGTAGCAGCTTTGGGAGATAATTGGGTGGTTCCTCAAAAGCCTCAATGTAGAGAGGCCAGGGATATAGCTCAGTGGCACACTACCTGCCTGACAAGTGCAAGGTCCTGAGTACCAAAAAAAAAGTATAGAGTTCCCATTTGATCCAGCAATTCTACTCCTTTCTATATACCCAAAAGAACAAAACCCACATGTACACAAACACCATACACAAATATAACAGCATTATTCACAATAGCCAAAAAGCAGAAAACACGCATTTCCAGAAATGGATGGGAAAACAGACAGTGGCAGGTGAGGGTGGAATGTTATACAGCCATAAAAAGGATGGAAGCGAAGGTGCAGACTGCACTGTGGGAGATGCCAGACACGCAGGCTGCGTGCTGTCTGATTCCATCCCTATGGAATGTCCAAAGCAGACAAATCTATAGACACAGGAAGTGTGCTGTGGGTCCCCAGGGCTGGGAGGAGGAAGGCTCGGGGAGTGACAGCTAATGGAGACAGTGTTTGCTTCCACGCTGATTAAATATCCCAAAGCTCAGTGTGGCATGGCTGTAGCACTCTGCAAATACCCAGAGATCTGTTGTGTTTAAATGGGCAAATTACATAGTGAAGGAGGTACAGCTCAATAAATCTGTGTTGTTTTGTTTTTTAGTCCAATGATTTTTCAAAGCAGGAGGCTTAACTTTAAAGAGCAGATCTGGATACATCAAAGGCACAGAAGGTATCTGGAAATAGAGTTTTGACATACACTGTGGCAGAAAAAGACCACAAGTCCCGCAGACAGACGGCCCTGTAGGAACAGACTCTGTTCTGGTCCCAGCCTCTTATCCCCACGCAGAGCCCAGGCAGCACCTGCTGTGCACCAGGGACCACACTGGACAGGGGTTGGGGCCAGGGCATCCCCGCTGTGCCCCCAGGGCTCCCTGGTGGGGTTGCCCTGCAGCGTGTTGGTGGGGGGAGCAGCCCTTGAGGAGGAAGCGAGTCTGAAGCAGTTCTTGATGCCTCCCACGATGACAAGCAACAGAGAAAGTGCCACATAGGACAGATGGCAGGTCATGTGATCCCTCCAGAGGGCAGGTAGCAGATACCTGCAGCCATCAGGGTGGCAGGGTGCCCGCCCAGTGTGGGGTGCTGGATGGGACTATTCAAGAGGCTAAGGAAAGAGGATTTTAAGTATAAGGCCAACCTGATTAATGTAGAGAGAGTCTGTAAAAATTTTTAAAAGGGCTGGGGATGGATTTGTGTGTAAAGTTGTTTTGTTTTATTGTTTTGAAATAGAGTCAAGACATGTAGTTCAAGCTGGCCTTGAACTCACCGTGTAGCCCTAACTAGCCTCAAGTTCACAGAGCTTCTCCTGCCTCAGTCTCTTGGGTGTTGAAATTACAGGCATGTGGTACCATGCCCCGCTGGGCTGGGGATATAGCTCAGTAGTAGAGTGCTTGCCTAGCATTAGTGAGGCCCTGGGTTTAATCCCCAATACTGCTAAGCAAACAAAAACAAGTAAACTGGGAAGAAGTCATGAACAGACTATTCACAAAAGAGGGATGGGAAAATGACCAGCCTCAAAAGATACCCAAAAATGCAAACTTAGAACGATGAGATACCATTTTCACTCATCCAGTAACTTGGCAAAGATTCTTTCACAGGCTATGTTTGGTGAGATTGTAAACTGCTACAAACTCTTGAAAGAACAATTAGAAACTAGAGCTTTTTAAAAGTCTCAATCTGTGTATGTGTGTGAATGTTTTACTGAGCATTAACCTCAGTGAATCCAGGGCGTTTGCACTGAGCTACATCCCTACAGATTTTCTTTTTTAAATTTTGACACAGTGTCTTGCTAAGTCTCTAAGTTGCTCAGGCTGGGTTTGAACTTTCGATCCTCCTGCCTCAGGCTCCTAGAGTGCTGGGATTACAAGCGTGCACTACCATACTCGGGTTCAAACCACGTTCTTTAACCCAGTGATATTACTCCCAGAATTCCATCCCAAGGAAACTTGTAGCAATGGGGTAAAACAAAAAAACAAACAAACAAAAAAACTCACCTACAAGGACAGTTATCAAAGGAGTATAAGATCCTATCAGTGAGTCCCTGGACCTTAATATAGGCAGATATGTGGCCATTAAACCTGTGTCCAAAGGATGTATAAGGATGTGTGAAGATGTACAAAAATCAGAAATTTTAGAAGCCTAATATTATCCTTACTCAACTATTAAATACTCAACTATAACCCAGAGGCTTCTCCCTGCTTACCTGTCCTTTGGGAAAACTGGCCTGTCATCCAGGTAAGTCAGGTGTTTCAGCTGCACGGTGACCGTCCTGCGGTAATTAGGAATGCACTTGGTCACCGGGTTCCCCATCAGGTTCAGCACACGCTGGAAAGCAAATGGGCAGAGCCACACTAATAACTGAGGAAAGACGGGGTTAAAGGGCACGTGTGGGGGCCAGTACAACGCATGTGCTGGACTCAGTGCAAACCAGAAGCGGCAGCCTCCGGCTCCGGGGCGCCAATTAGAGACATCAGAAGGTTTCATTGCTCTGGTGCCTTTAGCACTGCCTCAGCATTGAGCCACCTTCTCTTCTACTTGAGCGCCAGAGCTCAGACCTCTGCGTCCTCCTTGCAGAGTACCGGGACACATTTCCCGAGCCTCCTTCCAAGGGCAGTGGCTCTATTTGTTTCGCTGCTCAATCTCTCAGGAACTGAAGTGCATCTCGGTCTGACTGAGTGTTTTCTTTCCTTCCCAGCCAGGCCCATTTTAAGAGGACATTCACAGTGGTCACAGATAAGGAGCAAGAACTGAGGGAAAGGATGGAAAATGTTCTTATCCACCGCAAGTGCTATGGTGCAGAGCACCTTTCTCACGGGGCTTGTGGCCATAGTGAGACCAGGAAAGAAGAAGGGCCAGCAGTGGCCCGGCACCCCCCTCATCTGCAAATGCCAACCTCCCCACCTGCCCAAAGAAGCTCAAAGAAGGTGAATGGTTAACAGTGAATAAATCATTTTAAATCTGCCTGTGATGGTCATTAAATCTTTTTTATGTCTAAGGCAGGCATTACACTTGTAATCCCAGCACTCAGGAGGCCGAGGCAAGAGGATCGCCAGGAGTTTGAGGCCAGCCTGGACTACAACGTGAGAGCCTGTTGCAAAAAGCCAAACTAAACCAAAACAATATTTTTCATATCTAACCTGGTTTCTGTTGCTGCATAAGGTAAATGCATTACACGATAGTTTAGCATTTCCCAAACTCCATCCATGAACTCATAATCATGCTAACAAAAGACTGGCCTTTGGGGCTCACCATTGGAGGTTGAGGATCTCAACTTGTTTTGGTGAAAATGAATAAGATGGAAGGAAAGACCCAAACATTTACCCTGGCCTTTTCAGTGTAAACCAGTACTGATGGATGAAGGTTATCGGTAGAAGCATCCCAGGTGTTCCATGCAGAAGGAATAAGAGAACTGGAAAAAGTCACTGTGGAGTCCTAATGAAATAGCACATCTAGGCAGGGTTACTAACTTGCTGCCAAACAGGACAAATATTAATGGGAGCTTCCTAATAGCCTGATCAAGTGCAAATGTGAACTCACTACAGTCTTAAATTTACAAAGAGGCAAGTGGAAAGTAAGTACCACCAGCAAGGTGCAATGGAGAACAATGAACCAGGAGTTAATTAAATAGTTCCCATCATTTTATGGGAACTATTGGGGACAGCAGAACATGTCAAATGATACCATGAGAATGCAATCAGCCAAATCCAGAGTAAAGAAAACTGCTGGATAAAACCCCCAATTTCTCTGGAAAATGAATAGCAGGAGGAGAAAACAGGGAAGGAGGGTTGTCACCAACTAAAGGGACAAAGCTGACAAGTAACCTAATGACAACACCTGCATTTGGTTTAGATCTCAACAACCCAAGTGTCAAAACATATTTTTAAGATAAATGGGGGAAAATTGAACATGGACTAACTATTAAATGTGGTCAATATATTTTAAATATAATAGTATTATTGAGATATGCTTAAAAAGTCCTTGTCTGTTAGATACACACACTGAAGTATCTGTGGGTGACATGACAGCTGATATTTAAGATGTTCTAGCTAAAAACACAAAGAGGAAAGAAGGTTTCAAAAGGGAAGTGAAAAGAAAGCAAAGGAAGACAGAAGCCAGGGTAGGTGGAATGGAGGAAGGAAAAAAGATTGGTGTTTATAGAACACAAAACAATGCGCATTGGTGTTTTGTTTTGCTTGTTTTTACCAAATCAGGTATGCTTTCCAGAACACTCAGTATCTCTGGATCACGCAGCTTATTGTGGGAAAGGTCAAGGACGCAAAGTGTCAAACACTCCTTTAGGTGCTGGATGTCTTCCACCGTTTCCAGCTGGTTGTGGGCGATCTGTAGAGTGTTCAGGACAGGCAGGCACGCTGGACAGAAGCACAGCAGAAAAGAGCAAACGAGGGCTGAAACAGTTCTCACCCATGAAAGAAACCCCTAGAGATGGTCCTTCCCCTGGGAGGTGGTGTGAGGCAGGGAGGGAGGCAGCTGAGGCTCTTACAGAGGTTCTCAATGGTCTTGATGTAATTGTTGCTGAGGTTCAGAGCATCCAGCTTCTGCAGAGGTTCCAGGTTCTCGATTTTATGAATCAGGTTCACTTGCAGGTAGAGGCAGCGCAGTTCGGTTTGAGCCTCCAGGTTCTGGATTTTCTGTATTCCATTGCACTCCAGCCAGAGACAGCGCAGACCCGTGTACTCCTCTAGGTTCTCAATGCAGTCAAACCCTGGGGAGAGGAAAGGGAGCTTCCATCTGGCTCCTAATACACAGGGCAGGGGGCTCAAGGTCACCTTGTTTTTGTCTGTCGTTAAGGAATGAACATTTGTGTCCTCTCAGAATTCATATGTTGAAATCTCTTGTTTTGGTACTGGGGATTGAGCACAGAGCCTTCACACTGCCCTACAGTCCTAGTCATTTTATTTTAGTTTTTTGACATGGGGTCTCATTAAGCTGCTAAGTTGCCTAGGCAGTGAATGATGAATTATACCGGTGATCGAACTCAAGACCATGCACTTGCAAGGCAGGCGCTTATTCAGCTGAGCTAAATCCCCAGCCCTGTCACAGTGATGCTTTTGGAGTGGGTCATACCTAGCCAAGCAGAGCCAATTTTGATGAATCCTGGGGAGTTTTGCTGGCTTCCCCGGAAATAAGGGCTCTTTCTGCTAGAATTGCCTACTTGGTCAGGCAGTGCCTGGTACTGCAGCAGCCACCTGCCCAAAGGCTGCAATGGCAGCGAATGAGGGGCGATTCTGCCCTACAGGAACCTGCACAGAGGAGGTATGGCCGAGAAAAGCAGAGAGAAGCCTGGTGGGAAAAACTTTGAGCCCAGGACCTAGCCAAGCCCAAAGCCAGTGCAGACTGTGGGTCTTGAATTGTTCTATTTTTCAGGTTTTCTTTTTTTTTAAAAACAGGGTCTTGCTATGTACCCTAGGCTGGCTTCAAATTTATGGTAATTCTGCTTCAGCCTCCCAAGTACTGGGATTACAGGCATCCACCGCCATGCCCAGTTTACTTTTCAGTTTTATGAGCCAAAATTGAGGTTAGGGAAACAAACACTGCTTATTTTACTTACTCATAATCAATTTGCAATTCATCATTCATCTATTACATAAAACTTTAAAAAGTTATATATTTTGTCTGAAAAAGTTTTGAGTAAAAAATTTTAATATTAATGTGAAGTACAAAAAATTTTCCCATGATCCTCCACCCCAATGATCAAGATGTTTTTATTTTTTTCTCTCCACTTTCAAACTTCTTGTAAACACACTTAACACAGTTAAAACCATAGAATACATTTAAACTGGTACAGTATGGAAAGCTTTTTAAAAGTCCTTTCATAAAACTTTTTTCGATAGCCTCAGAATCCTTCTGGTTGCACCAACATCTTCATACTGAAGTCGCCATGTCTAAAAAGGACCCTTTTTGTCTTAAAATGGTGTAGCTTAGTGGCCACTTATCTAGTCCCCAGTACCCAGACAAGAAAGAACACAACTGTCATTGAGACATCTAAGCAATAATTCTTTTAGGTAACCCAATAGTCCATCACTGTTCAGGTCTCTTGCGTTCTATTTCAAACTGCTTATTATTGTCTGATTCAGAATATGAGTAAGGTCCAAAGATGCCTCTCTTGTACTTTTTCCCCTGTGCAGTGCTGACCATGGGATTCTCCAGCCCCAGCAGGGCTTCAGATGCCAGATGCCAGCTGATCTGTCCTGCGATAGCCTCACGAGTGACCCTGAGATGGAAGCACCCAGTTAATCACTCCTGGACTGGTGGCCCTCAGAAAAAAGACTGTGAGTTAATGAACTTGTGTCTTAACTTGCTAAAGTTTCAGGATGACTTCCTCTGCGGCAATAAGTCATGCAGATGCTCCTCCTGGGTTCCTCTAAGTCCCTGACTCTTTCCACTTGGCCTGACTTGCTGGATCTTCTTCCCCACCATTGGTGTTGGTGTCTGGGTCCTCTCAGGTCACCTTACCCATTGCTACACTTAGATGCTGGGTGGACAGTTTTGGAGGTGAAGAGACCAGTAAGAAGTCATCCAAACCCCAAGAAGTCTGTGCTGCCGAGGCCCTGCGTGCACCCCCTAGCTCAGCATCTTCTTCCTGGTGACCATCCCAGCCCCCAAGCCACATCCGTGCCACATCCATTTCTGCATTCTTGGCACCCAACATGGTCCCGGGTTCACAGAAAGCTCTTGGCAAATACTTGCTAAATAAACAAATGAACAAAAAAACTGATGCAGCAGGTTGGCCACCTACCGACAGCCTGGGAGCACTGGCCCCTCTTTATCATGGCTAGGAAGAGCCCTGCCCTTATATAAAGCTGCACTTGGCTGCCAAACACCAAGCCTGAGCTCCATGGGTGCCACTGTCCCCACATCTCCTTCTAGGGGGTGCCCCAAGAGCCTTTGCTTTCTACACCACTCTTCAACCCTTCACAAGCCCAGAGTGTTCACAAACTAGCTTTCTGCTTTGGAAAAGTCATACGCTCTTAGGCAACACAAAAGTTACCAATGTTATTTTCTTGATACTCATAAGCCAGTGATAACCCTGTTTGTGAACTCTAATCAAACAAGACTTTTCCTGAATAGAAATATTATTTTTCTGTAATTTTTTTTTTTTTTTTGGTACTGGAGATTGAACTCACAACCTCACACTTATCAGGCAAGTGTTTGAGCCGCTGAGCTAAATCCCCGGCCCTATTTTTCCATAAATCTTCCCTAAGCTCTGACATTTCCACTTACACGTAATCTGAGTGCTAAAGATGACCTCTGCAGGCACTTTTTGATAGCACTAAGGTCTTGCCATCCTCAGAGCATCCCCTCTCCTAGGTTCTTACCTTTAAAATGTAAATACAGCACATCATTCAGTGCCGGGGTAATGTAAAGCTTGTGCTGCTTACAGAGTTTTTGTAGGAACTGTTTAGTCATTCTGTCAAAAAAAAAAAAAAAAGACATGGACAAGAAATCTATTATAAAATATATCCCAAAAGTTCATTATTGGGGATTTAGCTCAGCGGCATAAGTGCCTGCCTGGCAAGTGTATGGTCGTGAGTTTGATCCCTGGTACTGATTTTTTAAAAAGTTCATTATTGTACTCATTTATGTCTAAAATTCTTTTTTGGTACTGGAATCGAACTTAAGACCTTACATTTGCCAAGCAGGCACTTACACCGCTGAGCTAAACCCCTAACCCCTTATGTCTAAAATTCTATATTCTGATATATGTCTGATACTTATTTTAAATCCCCCCTTCTTTCCCTTCCTCACCTCTCTTGTTTTTCTTCTCCTCCCATCTCTTCTCCTTTCCTTTCTCCAACTCCTCTTTTCTTTTTCTCCTCCTTCTGCTTTTTGGGATAGCTATTAGAACCTTATGCAATGTTACTTTCAGCATTCTTAAAAACTACATTTTAAGTCATAGTAAAATATTTTAATAGCACCATCAAGAATTAGAGATGTCTCTTTCTCCAGGCCTAGCACTAAAATTTAACAGCATGTGGTCAGTTGTGCCATAGAAACAGTGCCAGTCAGCCAGACTCCACTATTTAACAATTCTCAGATGACGAGTGGGCTGTTTGGTCTCCATAAGCCTCCATCTTCCTGCCTGTACAGGGGAGTGATTACCACACATACCTCACCTGATGGTAGCAACCTGTCCACATACCTGGGCCCCTGGTCTTTTCTGTCACTTCTTGGCTGTGCTAAGTGACTGACTGATTTGCTATCACCACTCTGATTTTGCTGGCTTTGGCAGGGTATGTCAGAAGGACCCACACATATTTTCTTAGGGTCATCAATTTCTATAAAATAAAAGAGATCTGGTTTACAGAGACCAAGAAACACACAAAAAAAGCCCCTAATTTCAACCTGATTAACAACTTCCCACTTCTAATATGGAACACTAGAAGTCTTTAGATGGGTAACAGTTTTTAAAACCTGGCAAAGACTGTAAATTTTACTTCTTAGCTCATCATCTACAAAACCTGTAAAGTGCACATGAAAATACATGCAAAGATAATGTGTTTTTGCTTTATTCATAGCAGCCTAAAACTCTTAATAAAGCAAATGTGTATTGAGACTTACATAAAACAATGAATTGCTCTTCTACTTTGGGAAATAATGCACTAATAGCTACATTAATCAATAGGATTATTCTCAGAAATATATAAAGAGTGCAAAAAGCATGTTTCTGTAAAATAAGAGAGATCTGGTTTACAGAGATCAAGAAACATACAAAAAAAGCCCCCAATTTCAATTTCATAAAAGGATCCCATTGATATAAATTAAAAACATGCAAGTCAATGTTATGGATTATTTAAAGATACATATAATGGAGAAGTCACTGAAGACTCCTTATGAAATTCTGGACAAGGAAAAGAAGGGAATATAGGGAGATAAAAATCAACTTTATGTGAAATGTTTTATTTCCTTAATTAAAAGAAGACTGGAGAAATATGACAAAATATTACTTGTTTTCAGTTCTTGGTGATAATACATGGGTCCTGTTATTTGTTATAATGTTCTCTGTCCTTTTGTCTTTGAAAAAAATTTCTCAGAGCCAGGTATGATGGGCTGTGCCTGTAATTCCAGCACTCTATGAGGCTGAGTCAGGAGGACTGCAAGTTTGAGCTCAGCCTGGGCAACTTAGCAAGTTAGCAACATTCTGTTTCAAAATTAAAAAAAAAGAAAAACAAGGGCTAAGGATGTAGCTGAATAGAAGGCCCTGGATTCAGTTCCTAGTCTCTCTCTCTGTGTCTCTGTCTCTGTCTCTGTGTCTCACACACACACACACACACACACACACACACACGTATGGTAGTGCACGCCTGTAACACCAGTATCCAGCAAGCTGAGGTAAAAGGAATACCATCATTTTGAGGCCAGTCTGGGCTACATAGTTCAAGGCCTAAATATCAAGATCCTGTTTCAAAAAACAAAAATTACAACACAAAATAAAAGGAAGAAAAGAGAAAAGAAAGAAGAAAGAATATTAAATGCATGAAAAGAAACAAAGATCATGAAATGTTGGGAATACCTTTGGTATAAATAAAATGAGCACATTCAAGTGTACTTAAGGTTTCTAAAAGATCAAACTTGGTCAACTCAGTTGCGTGTAATTTTGAAGGCTGGTGGCTGCTTTGTGCATTTGGTCTACTGAATGAGACTAAGCACTCCATGTGTGGGGACTGTGTCTGCTTCCTTTTGCTTTCTCATTGCCCACACTGCCCAGCCACAAGTGGAACTAGATAAATATTTGTGGAATAAATAACGTGTACTCAGTATATAAATGATTGCTTATATTAATAAGCAAGGCTGTCATTTATTAGTGCCCAGTACATGCCAGAAACTTTTACTATAATTATCTTCGTATACCTCTGTATAACTATTCCCGTTACAGATGAGGAGACTGAGGATCAGAGATGTTAAACTCTAAGCCAATAGCCATAAAGCTGGAGAGCTGGACAGTGACAATCTGAACCCAACATGACTAACTGGAAAGCCTAAGACTTTATACTGAGTGATATCAATGCCTTAGACCTCATACAATTTGCCTTCCAGAGTTGGAGCATCAGCAGCTCAAGATGTATTTGGTGGCTGGGTTCAAACACAAATCCAGTCACTAAAAGGTTCCCTACAGGGCCCAAGCCTAGTAGAAGCAAAGTCTGACTGAAGTCTATCTTTTAGCCCATTGTTGGAAACTTAGGTGAGGGGGTCACACACTGGCCCCAGGCACATGTGTGGAGCGCTGGACTACATATTTTGAATTCTAATCTACCGGGATGGCCTGCCCTGATGTCTGTCTGCTTGCAGTCTACAAAGAGAGAAAACTTTGGCTTTCACATGATAATAGCAATAAAAGGATACATTCAAAACAAAAGTTGGGGGAGACTAGAACGTGTGTTGCGTCAAGCCTTGGGCTCCGGAGTTTGACCAAATCTGAGTGTCCGTTCTATAACTGATTAGCTGAGGGCAGTCAGTTAGAAGCACGTTTAAGCATCTCTGTAAGTCTCAGCTTCCTCATTTGTATAAAATGGGGAGAGAACGAAGCAACAAACGCTTGGCAAATCTTTAAAACTTGTTGGTCGATATTATTATGACGGCTACTACTGGCTGTGAAGTTCAGGCTCGGCCCATCACTCCCCTCTGCCTCCCCCGGCGGGGTCGGCACCTTCCTTGCTGGCCCTTTGGTCCAAGTCGCCGTGGCCACTCGCGGACTCCTCTACATCAGGGTCTTGAGCGCAGTCCAGCTCCGCTACCCGCTCCGCCGCGGGCTCCGAGGCCTCGGGGTGCATGCTTATTCCTCAGACTCCGAAAACCTCGCAGCAGTAGCTCGCCAGTCCCACTAACGAAGCCTGGCTTTTCTTTTTCAAAGACACCAGAGCCTCTTAGCACGAAATCCAACGCTGCCCTGGTCGTCAAGGTAACCATGACGTTACGCATGCGCACAAGGCGTAGGTTCGTGCGCTAGCGACGCCGGGGGGGGGGCGCCGGCGTGTGCGCTGGTCACGTGAGGCGCGGCCGGGTGCAGCTGCGGCGGTGGCGGCAGCGGCGGCAGCGGCGGCGGAGTCAGGGGCGGTGGCCACGCAGGTCTGGTCGGACGGGTTCTGGAAACTGCGACGCTGCAGGTACCGTGCCCCGTGCACTGCCCACCTGAGCAGCCGCTAGCCGGGGCGTACTTGTCGTGCCTCTAGGCTCCAGCGTCCTCTCTCGCTGCTCCCCAGACACGCCCCCCCGGGACCGCGGCCCCCAGCACCCCAGAGCCCCGGAGTCTTGGTTCCGCCCTTTCGTAGGGCCCCCGTCGAGCCGGGCTCCCGGTCCCTTCCCTTGCGCGCGCGGCCACCGCGGGCTTTGCCCCGCGCTTCTCGGCCCCAGACCCCCGCCCTGCTTCTCCTCCCAGAGGCGCTGGATCCGCCCTCTTTGTGCCTCTCTATTCTCCTTTCCCGACGCCCAAGTTTGTAGGGTTCTGTGAGCGCCCTTCTTTTCTGACTTGAATGAATTCAGCACAGTGGTGCTGTTAAAGAAAGGGCGCTCGGCGTTTGCTGGGGGACCCCGGTGCTGGCGGGAGAGATGGGGGGCCAAGCCGGCCGTGCCTGTGCTGCAGGCCGCCTCGCCGCGTTACACCCTGCCTGCGCACCGCAGCCCGGCCGCGGACCGCAGGGTGTGTGCCAGTGACCGCGAGCGACAGCCAGGGCTCGGGTCTGGGGTCGCCCTTGGTCTGGATTCTGGCCAACCCCTTCTTAGGGGTGGGGCTTGGGGTGTTACTTTACCTCCTGAGCCTCAGTTTCCCTACCTGTAGACGGAGTGTGGGTGGGGGGGGTTATAGCTCCATAAGTTAAAAGAAGGAATAAAATGAGAGTTCAGGAATAAAACACTTTGAGGCTTTTGCATAAAGTTAGCCCTTTGTAGATATCGGTTAACATCAAACACTGAATCCTGGTGGCTAACAGCTAAGGTTTATGGCATACTTACAAAGGTCACGATTCGACGCACTTTGTGTGCGTTACCTCATGTAATTCTCATCGTACTCTTAGGCAGAAACTGTTACACCCATTTTTACAGATGATTGAGGAAAGTACGGTGATGAGGTGGCTTCCGCCAGGGCCCACAGCTCTTGGATGGGGGCTGGATTCGAATCCAGGCAGCGTTCAGTCTGACTGTAATCATTGCATGGATATTCCAGGGGCACAGAGTTCAGTAAATTGATGCCATTTTCTTTAGGAGGTATATATATTTTTTTTAGTGAGATAAAGTTTGCATAACAAAATTTTCCATTTTAGCCATTTTAAAGTATACAGCTAGTAGTTTTTAGTATAGTTACAGTGCTGTGCAAGTGTCACTACTAATTAATTCCAGACTATTTCCATCATTCCTCTCCCCCAGGAAACCCCAGCTCCATTACAGCCCCGCTCCTGCTCACCCCTCCTGCTGGCATCCCTAACCTACTTTCTATCTGTGGGTTTGCCTGTTGTGTCCGTTTTATACAGGTGGAATCATATGCATGTGGCCCTTTGTGTCTAGCTTCTGTCCCTTAGCATTGTGTTTTCAAAGTCTGTTCATGTAGGAGATATCAGTACGTCACTCCTTTTTAGTGCTGAATGCTATTCATATTTATCTGTATCTATATCTATAGATATAGATATGCCATGTTTTGTTTGTTCACCTGTTGGTGGCCATTTTGGTGGTTTTTTTACCTTGGTGAATAAGGCTGCCCTGAACATGGCTATACAAGTTTTAATGGGAGTAACAGTTTTCAGTTATCTTGGGTATATGTCCAGGAATGGGGTGCTGTTACTCCACAGAGACATGAAACTCAGGTATTGGGTCCTGGAGAGAATCCTGGTTTCCAGTTGCCATGTTGTTGCTCTTCTTACTCAAATCTCATTGTGGTGTAATTGAATATCAAAACTGGCAGCAGAAGGTAAGGAATTAAAAAAAAAAACAACCTGTGATGTACCAGTAATAACCTTGTTGAAGTGCTGATTTGAAGTTTAAGATGCTTAAGTTTTTTCTCAAGAGTGAAATTTGAGCTTTGAACACAAGGCAGTATTTGATTCTGTTCATTAAATACTGTATACAGAGCAGCGTGCTGAGTGCTGTGGAGTAATATTAAAGATGTATGAGATTTTAGCATAATTCCATTACAAAGCTCAAGGACAATTAGAGTTCAATCTAAAAAACAAAACCATAAAACTTCCAGAAAATAATATGAGTAAATTTCTTCTTGACCTGAGGCTAAAGTATGATTTCTGAAATAAAACATAGTGAGCACACACTGGAAAGAAGATTGATACATTTGGCTACAAGAAAATTAGGATTATTTGTTCATCACCTGCCCTGAAAAGAGACACGAAAAAGATACAGAGGACTTACATCTTAAATACATAAAACACTCTTATAATTGTAAGGAAAAAAACCAAGAGAAAAGGCAAAAACTGGGAACAGGCATTTCACAGGTTGGAAACAGCATTTAATGGATTTTAAAAGAATTTCAGCCCCATTAGTAAGAAGAGAAATATAGAACTGAGATTCCACTTCAGAGTTCCCTTCTGGGCCGAAGTTGGGCACCCAGGTGAGCCTGCTGCATCGAGCATACAGGTGTGTTGGTTTTGTTGTTTAGGAAAGGCGACTTACAGTAAGGTGTTGTCAGTACCTGAGTGGCATGTGGCCCAGCAGTTTGCTCTTGAGGCGTGTCCCTGTGAGAGCTCTGGCATGGGTGCCGTGGAGGAAATGGGGACAAGAATGTGGATTGCAGCACCGTTTGTGGAACCAGCAAAACAGTCCATATTCCTTTGCGAGTTGTAGGGTGAGCTTAGAGGGGACAAGAGTGAAGGTCAGATCTCCAGCTGCAAGTTGTGGGTGGGTCTCTAGCACGTGCTGTGTGCGAAAAAGCAAGTCACCATGGGACACACCTGTAACGCTTAAACCAAGCAGCTAAACATTGCGTGTGGCTCAGAATATGCACTTGGGGTGAGTACCTGGTATCACAAGAGCCAGAGAATGATTGGCAGAGCATCTAGGAGAGTACTGGAGGGGGGCGTGGCCAGCCAGGAAGCCACTGGGGCTCCTAAGAGGCTGGTTTTAAGTAGGCTGGTAGCTGAGCAAGGTTTTTTTTTTTTTTTTTTGACTTCAGAAAGCATAAATTTCAAAGCTATACAACCAGGGATCTTCACTGTCATATTGTCTCTTGTTTTCTTCCAAATGGTTGTCCATATCTTTGCGTATGGGGAGCTCATACTAAATACCATAACCAATTTTTTCACAAGATGTGTAGTTAACTGGCTCCCACTTGCTAAGGTGGGGGGGAGACAAGAGATGTCTGATTCTCAGCCTGCCCACCGGCAGGATTACAGCTGCCCCCCAGAGGGGAGGAGTTCCTTGTTCTCCCGGTACCCCAAGTCAACTGCATGGTGCAGGTCCCAAGGTGCCAGGGTCTCTCTCCTTCAGGCTGCCGAAAGTCTGCCACACTCACAGCCACCTCCCAGAGAGGGAAGGAGCTCCTTGTTCTCTCGGCACCCTGAGTCAACCGCACGGTGCAGATCCCGATGCACCAGGGTCTCTCTCCTGCAGGCCACTGAAAGTCTGCCACACTCTCAGCTGCCCCCCAGAGAGGGGTGGAGCTGAGCAAGGTTTTTAAAGTTTTGTTTGAACCATGCATACTAGAACTTGTACACTTGGATATATTTTTTAAATTTCTTGAAATTATAGAAAAATTAGTTTTAGATAGAGACCTGAATGTTAGTTGAAAGACCAAGATAGAAACAAATTAAACATTTGGATAGGGCTGGGCGGCATGGTAGTGTACACTTGGAATCTCAGCACTTTGGGAGGCGGAGGCAGGAGGATTACTGCAAGTTCAAGGCCAGCCTGGGCTGCATCATGAGTTCAAGGCCAGCTGGAGCTACTTAGTGAGAGTCTGTGTCCAAAAACAAACAAAGCAGCACAACTCCAAACATTTGGGTAGGGACAGAGTAGTGCTGGTTAAGAGAGGTACTCAGATGGGGTGAAGCTGGTCCCCAGGGCTGACACAAGGTGGGTGCTTCTCAGCAGGTGCTGGGTTGAACCTAGGAGAAGGGATGGACTCCAGCCGGAAGAACGTGGAGTATCGAGTGCAAGACAGATTCGGATTCTGAAAAAGTGGGACTTCTGTGCAAACATTTTCAGTGGGAAACAGCCCCCACCCCAAACAGTTGGACGCACATGTGGGCCACTGTGGCCAAAGTCAGCAAGGGGGCCTCAGCTGCACCCCGTCACTGGAGGTCAGGGGAGTCTCTGAGGAGACTTGGAGCGTGAGCGCACGTGATGGTATGGGTAAAGGGTACTGTGGGATCTCCAGCTCATCTCTGTATCATTTTTGGAAAGCCGGACTCATTCATTCATCTCTCTGTTCCTCCCTCCCACTCCACCTTTATCTCCTGCCGGAACAGATTACCTGTGGTTCAAGGCAGATTTGTTTCTGAAGATCCAGGGCTAAAGCCAAGGTGTGGCTGCTTCTGAAGACTCCGGGAAAGAATCCTGGCCTCACCTGTGCCAGCTGCCGAAGGCCTCCCACAGTCCTTGAGGTCGTGCACCATCAGCTGTGCACTCTCTGGCTCCTGCTTCTGGGCGTGTGTCACCTTGTCTGTGTGTGGTCATCTTGGTCCCTCTTACAAAGACACACACAAGTACCCAGGTCTACTTGAATAATTCAGGATCGTTCGCCGTCTCAGGATCCCGAAACACATCAACTAAGTCCTCTGCCACAGGCGAGCACATTTGCAGGGTGTGAGGATAAAGATGTAGCTGCCTCTGGACAGCATTATTCGGCTGCCTGCCCTACTTGCACTTGGTGGTCCTCAGATTGTCTTTATTTCCCCTCATACTTCATTTTCTTTGAAAATATCTTGACTAGTTGAAGTGGTGGTGCACACCTGTAATCCCAGCTGCCTGGGAAGCTGAGGTAGGAGAGTTGCAAGTTCAAGACCAGCCTGGGAAATTTAATGAGTCCCTGTCTGGAAAATAAAGAAGGGGCAGGGCAGTGCTCAGTGTTACAGGGCTTGCCCAGCGTGTGCAAGGCCCTCGGTTCAGCCCTCAGTACCATAAGAAAATCAAAAAAGCAAAGTGACAAACATCTTTTTCTTTTTCTATTTTTACTTCTGGTACCGGGAATCGAACTCAGGACCTTGTACTTGCCAGGGAGGAGCTTGTGCCACTGAGCTAAATCCCTGACCCCTGAGAAACATCTTGACCAACCTATTTTGTGTTTCTACCATGTTCCCAGGTCTGGCTCTCTTTTGAGTAGCTCGGTGATGTCGGTTTTGCCCAGGACTTCTCTTCTGGAACTCTGGATTCCCGAAGGTTTTCCTTCTTGGTTTGGTTGCCCTAGGGTTGCTCGGTGAAGGCTGCTATACTGTGGGCCAGGATACAGTTAGATTGTCACAGCTGCCATGGCAGTGCTGCGGAGGTGACTTTGCTCCTTGAAGTTTTAACCATAATGTCCCATGATGCTTTTGTGCATGTTTCTTTTTTAGTGCTTTTCTTTCCTTCTTTTTTGCACTAGGAAAGGAACGTAGGGCCTTCACACTGAGCTATGCTTCAAGCCTTTTTTCTTTTTTATTTTGAGGCAGGGTCTTGTCACACTGCTCAGTAGCCCAGGCTGGACTTGAACTTGTGTTTGTCCTGCCTCACCCTCCCAGAATGCTGAGGTTACAGGTGTGTGCCACCATGCTTGGCTCCTTTAGGGTGTTTAATGAATCTAGCCCCGATGAATATTGTCCTGTGGAAGTGGAAAACGCCTTAAAGATAGTGAATTACTCTTCTTTTTCCTACTTTGGGGACAATTCTATTTTGTTCACAGATTTTTCTTTTTTCTGGAGACACAGGTCCAGGTGTCTTTTAAAACAATCTACAGTTTTTTATTTTTCCACTTTTACTGCAGTGTAACTGACAAATAAAATTGTACCTATGCGCTGTATAAGACCACATGATGATTTGAATAAGAATACACTGTTGAATGACCTCCAAGATGAAGTTAAAGTATCTACTTACCGTTTGTGTGTGTCCAGAACATTGAATCTACCCTGCTGGTACATTTCAAGTGGACAGTAGAGTAGTGACTGGTCACCTTGCTTTACATTAGATCTTCAGAATTTATAACAAAACATCTGTACCCTTTAACCAAATTCTCCCACTTTTCCTTCACCTCCAGCCTCCCACCACCATCCAGCTACTCTGTAAGAAAACAAAGCTTTATAATAACTGTACAAGTTAGCTGCCCCCTGTAAGTGAGGCAGCCTATAAACAACATGTGTTCCTTACTGTTCAAGAAATTCAGGAGGAGGGCAGCGCTGGCAGGTGTGTCTGGTGAGAGCTTGTTCTTGGTGCCGTCTGGACTTGTCCTCATCCAGGGCAGACCCCTCATGACCCAGTCACTTCCCCTGAGAACTTGGGGCGGGGAGGATGTGAACAATGAAACCTCAGCATACGCTGGTACCTTTCATCAGTTCGCAGAAAAGTGAGCATAACCAGGTATCTGCACCAGCTTTGGTTGGCTTGTCACTCAACCGTGTGATAAACTCCTTTACAACTTTCAGTGAAAGGCTGTAAACTTAGGGAATTGAATGGCTTTGGGAAAAGTGCGGATTTTTTCTTTCACTGGACATTATTTTCCGTCCTGTGCATGGGGCAGGGAAAGGATTAGGAGGGTGGAGTGAGTAGGTAACTTCCTGTTATTTCCTGGGGTGGGAGTCTGACACACACCTGGGGGCTTGGGAGGTGAGAGGGCTGCAGAGCCTGGGGCTCTAGTGTAGCCCTCAGCCCAGCTACGGCAGCTCGGGGTCCTCCCGCCCGCCTCCCTGCTGCCTTTGGAACCAGCCAGGTTGGTGCCCAGGGAGTAAGTCCTGACACTTCCATTTGGCTTGTGAGCATTGCATGGCCTGGCCGCGCTCCCCTGAGCTGCCGCACACACTCCTTGCACACAGCTGTCATCACGCCGAGCAGGCAGATGCTGTGTCTCAAGACTGTCACCAGCAGCATTGAATCCTGGTTCTTCACCATGGTGCCCTCTCTCTCTGACACTTAGTCCGTCGTCCTCCATGCTTTCCGAGTAGTTTAGTTTCCATTCAGACTTTCCTGTATCACGAGATCCTTTGCACACTGGTACTAGGACCCTTTTGTTACATTCTGGATTCATGAGCAGGTTGGTGTTGACTGAGAATCCCAGCTTCCCAGGGATTTTGGGTTTCTGTACTTGAAGGTTTGGACCAGACCTTGGGTGTATCAGCCCTCCTGACCCTGTGATTTATAGTGGCACATGTTTAGGGTACTGTGCCAGTGGATCTGCATGTTAGCATTCTGTGGTGGTGGCAAGTATGTAAGGCTCTTAGGGGGTGATCTAGGAAGTGGCCAAGGTGGGCCCAAGGCCCCTCGCCAACAGGGTAGGTGGACCTGTTCTGGTGGCCCTGAGCGGGAGATTCCCTGGTGGATTTTGCATGCAGTTTTCCTGTCTGTAAATAGGTCCACAGGATTTGTGAGTAGTCTGGTCCCAAGCTGGGGACCAGGATGTTGTTGCCATGTGGGGACAGCGCAGGAGGAGGCTCAGCCTGAGAGCTATAGCCAGAGCTCCAGTCCTACTGGCCATATGGTGTCCACAAACACTTGGGGCTTCTTCTCTGAACTGGAGGCTGTGGAAGGAGAAGGGCTGGCCTCTGGGCGAGGAGCTTAGCCCGCTGAGGCAGTACTGATGCAGTTGTGTGGTGGTGGTGGTGGGGTGAGGGCCATTACTCCTGCTTCCTCTTCAAAGCCCTGGCCCTTTCACAGTGCAGGGCTGTGCCAAGTATCACGATGCCCTTTCTCCTGCCAGCCATGCCAGGGGATTAGATACCTCTAGATACCTGAGCTCGGATGGGCCGGCCAGAATCTGCCAGGAATGTGGAGCAGGGGTGCCAGGATGAGCTGCTGCAGTGTGGAGGCTCAGGTGGAGTCGAAGGTGGCTCCGGCGGAAACCTAGACCGACAGGGAGAGACAGGTGGCGCCAGGTGCCATGGATAGCCCTGGATGCTGGCTTCCTTGGATGCTGGCTGGCTGCCAAGGCTGTTTCCTTGAGGGACCCTGCTGTCCTTACAGATTTCCCAGGCTCTGTTTCCTTGAGGCACCCTGCTGTCCTTAACAGATTGCTGTCTTTCTCCATGCTAACTGGTAGATTTGTGTCCTATTTGATGAGACATTCCTAAGAAAATCAAGTGCAAGACAACACATTCCCCCATTGAGCCTTGAAGGCCACGTGGACTGTGCCCAGGCTGGCCCTTATGCCTTGGATTCTGAGATGAGGGCATTTCATGCTTTACCAGTGTTTTACCCTCTACTTACGGCCTGAGAATTTGTGTTTCTTAATTTTGCAAACTTGAATCTTAGTTTCATATAAGGCATTTCTAGCCGAGCTGCAAAGAAAAAGAATCAGTTTCTTGGTTTTTGTTCACAGCTTGGTCTAAAGAGGAGGACAAAGCTGCAGACTGCTGGAGGCCCAGAGCTGGCAGCGGGGAGGTAAGAGAATGCCAAGGGGAACAGCCAGGGCAGAGGCACTGGGGAACCACTTGAGGTCAGGCACTTTCCTCTCAAGATTCATTTTGCAAATGCTCGAGTTCTTGAAAAAGTTGAATCTGGGGGACAGAAGTTCCCTTTACCCAGCCTCAGTGCAAGGACTCGGGAAGGCTCGAAGCCCTCATGTCCACTCCCTGGAGCTTTGGTGCAAGCACTGCTGCCAGAAGCCCACAGGTCTTATTGGGTGGTGCTTATTTTTCGTTGAAAGCATTGTCCTAGCATCCTAGATAAACATGCACCTGTCATTGGAGCAGCAGATGCATTGTTGTCGGTGTCTAGGTATTTTTTAGTCATAGTTTTATTTTTTGTTACATTTTGTTTTGAGGAGTCCTAGTGCATGCAGGAAATTTGTTTTCTGCGTGCTTTCTGCATGGCATAGTGTTTAGTAAAGATGGAAGGTGCGTGAGCAGTGGAAAAAGGTAATGTCGGGAGTTTGTCAGTTTAGGATGGCTTGCCCTCCCCATCTCAACTTTCCGTGTTCTTACAAGAAATCAGTGTCTTGGTCGTTTTGTGGGTGGGTACTGCAGTGGTGACTTTTGAGTCACAGCGCAAATACTCTGATGCAGCACCTGATCACTGTCACCTTTAGCCAGTGGTGGCATGGGCAGGGACGTGGTGTACTGGGACAGGGGAACAAGGGTCTGTGGGAATGCGCAACCCTCTAGTTGGCATCAGGAGGCCTTGAGAGGCGGTCTCACGCACAGCATAGGAGGGACATTTTTGACACAGATGATCCTAGCTTTGAATGTTATTTCAGAGGATTTGGGAACAAGGGGCGTTGTTCTACTACAGAGAAGACTGGTCAGAAAGACAGAGACTTCTTTTCCTTAGTTACTTTCCTCATTGCTGGGCCACAGCACTTGGTGCCCACCACTTAAAGGAGGAGAGGTTTGTTTTGGCTCAGGTTAGAGTCCCTGGTCACAGCTGGCTCCAAGGCAGGAAGGCAGGGTAGAGGCCCAGAACGGAGGAGGAGAGTTGCTCATGGCATGGTGGGGGGAAAGCGGGGCGGGGGAGACCTGGAGGGAGCTAAACTCTCCAGGCCATCAGACCCTACCTCCTAACAGCGAGGCAGCCATGAGCCCCGTAACCAGGCACCTCCCAAAACCATATGGGGCTGGGGGCAGGGGCATCTAGATATAAGCCGTTAACCTTAAGAGATCTCAGATAATCTGATCTCCTCTTCTTCTAAGTATTCGGTTTGTGTTCACTAAAGTTTGTCATGTTTTCTCCTCCGGTTGACTTTGGAATTTTTATTGAAGGGAGTGAATTTCTCTCAACAGAGCACCAGTGTACACCATTTTCCCTGTAAGCAATATAGTGGCCCAAGTTTTTGAGAGAAAAATCTTTTATTTTGAAGGTAGTAGAAATACAATAGAACAAGACAGAACAAAGTCAATTGAGACAGTGCAGTGAATTTGGTACAGAACTTTACAACAGGTTACCGGGACAACAGTAATAGGTACCATAGTATATCTCATTATCTTCACAATAGTTGTTTAGTCAATTAAGTATAGCAAAGACAGAACATTATAAAATCAATTGAAAGAGAATATTGAATAGAGAAAAGCAATTAATCATAATGAAACAAAACTGAAAACAACACTTGCTTTCAAAAAGAAGATAGAGGAGACCCCCCCCCCCATATTTGCTATGTTGCACACAGTCATCCTGCCAAGAGATGCTCAGACCTCTGTCCCCAGTTGCTAACGGCGGGGGTTGGGATGTTTGATTTCAAGCCTGTGCACCTGTAGGTTCTCCTCCTGGCTCATGCCAGAGGAAGGTGCTTACTAAGAGGGCGGGCGAATTGCTTCTTTGTGCAGGCTCCTGGGTTCCACCGTGGCTGTGGCTGGATCTCAGGGGCTGCTCTTTGGTTCTCCTCTTGGCTCACACCAAAGGAAGGCTGAGAATTTTTTTTTAACTTAACGTGACATCAGTGTAATTAGTAAGGTGGTAGTGATGTGAAACTTTCTGCTGGCAAGGTTATGTCCTTGTTTGGGGGCATTTAGGAGTCCTACTGCCTGTTCCTTCAGTCAGTTTTCTGTCATGTTTCTTTTGTATCTTTTGTTGTTTTATAATTTGGGCTGCATATTCTTATTTATTCAGCAGTGTTTTCATAACTTCATGGTGTCATATGGTGTCACATATGCCATGTGGTCATTAGTTTTCTCTGCTGCAAAACTCGGTAGAGATTAAATGAAGTGGGAAGGAATTCACTCCTTCTTCCTTAGGCTTATGCCAAGTTTTGCTGCTATCGTTGAGTATTTTCTTATTTTCCCCGTATTTTAATGGAATTTTGTGAAGGTGCCACTGCCAGAAGGTGCCACTCTCTTTTCTTTCTTTTTTATTTTTAGTTTAAAATTAACCTTCTTACATGTATTCTAAGCAGTATCTGTTTTTGTGTATGTCTGAGTGCTCTGTAATCTGACTTTACCTGTGATACAATTTTAGTGTGTTCTGGTCCCGTAGGAAGCCCACAGTGGTCACCCAGTTCAGTCTGGGCTGACGTTCATCTCCGCTGGTCACACTCCAGGCCCGAGTGCCCAGCCTTTGTCAGGCTCTCTTGGCTTGGCTCTGATGACAGACACACGTCTGTCACCTTCAAATACCATTTTCATGCCTTTCATTAAACACAGAGGCAAAAGTATTTGAATCTCAGCATCTTTCAAAGTGCACAGAATGTCCATATTGGGCACTGCCTGCCGTGTGGGTGTGGACAAGGATTCTGCTGGATTTGTCTCCACTGAAACCTAAGGGGCCAGGCAAAGAAAATGGTAAACAAATCAAGTTAGTAAGATGTTGCCAACATTTCTGAAAGTTTAGTTTTGTCCCAAGGGGATTATAAACTGCTTGAGGCCAAAGATGTGACCTGATGCTTCCTCTGTTGCCTCTGCATCAGGTCCTCTACTGACTGTAAAAAAAAAAGCAGAGAGTTGTGTGTGTCTCCTGGTTGGCCTGTGAGTGAAAAACTGTGCTTCTTTCTACTCTAAGTAGGAGATTTTTCAGGGCCGGAGCACACTGTGTTTGTCTCTGTATCCAAAACTGTCAGTTTTAGAATCTGGTCACTCTTGGTGATTATGTTGATTAATCTCCTTGGAAGAGTTCTGCAAACCACAGGCATTAAATAATGAGATCACTCATTGACTGTGTCCACAACCACATGCTCTGGGGGAGTTTCTGTTGTTTAATTGCAAAATTGTCAAGACCTGATGTCCTTGCCATGTCTGTTTGACTCAGGCCATGACTGTGCTCACCAGAGAAAATCTCTTCCCGTCCCTGCAGGTTGCCATGGCTGCTGTTGACAGCTTCTACCTCTTGTACAGGGAAATCGCCAGGTCTTGCAATTGCTACATGGAGGCTCTGGCTTTGGTTGGAGCCTGGTACACAGCCAGAAAAAGCATCACTGTCGTCTGTGACTTTTACAGCCTGATTAGACTGCATTTTATCCCTCGTCTGGGGAGCAGAGCAGACCTGATCAAGCAGTACGGAAGATGGGCCATCGTCAGTGGTAATGCAGTTTGAGTTCAAATATTCTTTTCTGTTTAGGTTATATTTTAAGTTGGATGCTTTAATCAAGGAGCTGCTGAATTGAATGTACTATTTTCCTGGGCATATGGTAATGAGAAAAATGTTGTGATTCTTTTTATGATTATCTTCATATGTTCTTACTTGTCTCATTGTAGGAAAACTTGCCTCATGATTTTTGTCTTTCTTATTTCTTTTTCCCTCTCCCCAGGCCTGCTGTACCCATACCTCCTACCCCTTCCTTTTCCTTTTTTTTGGTGGTACTGAGGATTGAACTCAGGACTTTGGCACTGAACTATATTCCTAGCCATTTTTATTTTTTATTTTGAGACAGAGTCTAACCAAGATGCTAAGTTGTCCAGCCTGGGCAGGAACTTGAGATTCTCCTGTCTTAGCCTCTCACCATTCCTTTTTGGTGTTTTGAAATTGTTCATAGAAACTGGCACCACTTTCACAAATGCTTCACCTACTTGGAATCTTATTTTATCATTGTGTCCTGGAATGGCACCTGCTGGTACCCACGCTAACCAGTTGGAAGTTTGGAAACAAATTCCTACTCTCTCTCTTATCAGTTTGGTGAATGTAAAATGATACCTTGTCTTCTGTGGGAAAGGGTTTAGCTTGCACTATCCACATTATTGATGTAGCATTGTTTTCGACTGTTAGCTACTGAAACTCATGTTTTCTGGGGTCATTTTTCCTGGTTAAATTTGGTGTGTAAGTCAGGTTCATTTTAAAGAACACCATGCACTGAGCATACTGGTATTTCCTGGCTTGCGTCTTAGGTGCGACCGATGGGATTGGAAAGGCCTATGCTGAAGAGTTAGCAAGCCGAGGTCTCAATATTATTCTAATTAGCCGGAATGAAGAGAAGTTACAGAGTGTTGCTAAAGACATCGTTGACACCTACAGAGTGGAAACGGATGTTATAGTTGCAGACTTCAGCAGAGGCCGTGAGATCTACGATCTGATTCAAGAAGCTGTGAAAGACCGAGACGTTGGGATCTTGGTAAATAATGTAGGCGTCTCTTATCCCTACCCCCAGTATTTCGCCCAGGTCTCCGAGGACAAGCTCTGGGACATCATAAATGTGAACATTGCCGCCGCTAGTTTGATGGTCCACATAGTATTACCGGGAATGGTGGAGAGGAAGAAAGGGGCCATCGTCACGATCTCTTCCGGCTCCTGCTGCAAACCCACTCCTCAGCTGGCTGCGTTTTCTGCTTCTAAGGTCAGGCTTTACTTGCTGGAAAAAAAGAATCCTCATACAATAGAGCATTTATTACAATTATTAGATCCAATTTGTTGAGCACTTTGTCAGCAATTTAAATTTGCTTATGTTGTATTATTTTCCTGAAATGATAGTAAGCAAGTCTTTTTTACTGCTGACTTTTCCTTCAGGTTCTGAATTAAAAGCCTTCTTCTTCCTCTGCTTTAACAGGCTTATTTAGACCACTTCAGCAGAGCACTGCAGTACGAGTATGCTTCTAAAGGAATCTTTGTACAGAGTCTAATCCCATTCTGTGTAGCTACCAACACGACTTCTCCTCGAAGCTTTCTGCACAGATGCTCATGGCTGGTGCCTTCGCCCAGAGTATATGCCCATCATGCCGTTTCTACCCTCGGAATTTCCAAAAGGACAACGGGGTACTGGTCCCACTCTATTCAGGTAGAGAACGCTTTCAGTTTTGGGGGTTGGGTTAAGCCATTCTAAAGCTTTCTGGGAGGCACATAGGGGCCTGATGGAAGCCTGACATAGAAAGAGGAGAATTGTGAACTCAGCTTTTTAAGCCTCATGCCCTTACTGATTTCAGTTACGATCCTAAATTCTATTGTAGTATATTTGTTGCACTAAAATTTTTGAAAAGTTCAATGTGTGTGGCGCCTGAAAGATAAAATACTTCAATATAAGTGGATAGTAGTAATGTATAATGTAAAAATACTAAAATTTTTAGTAAAAATACTAAATAGTAAAAAATAGTAAAAATACTAAAATACTAATATTTTAAGAATTTCAAAGTAAAGATGCTAGTAAGGTTTGAAGGTGTACCTCTGTAGTAAACAGTTTAATCCAAAAAAACCATACAACCATAAAAAAGATCAAACATGCCTGAATATACTTGGAACCATTTGTTCAAGAGGCATAGGATTTTATAAACCTTTTTTTCAGATCTGACAAAGATTTGGGCTCTTTTAAGAATATTTTGTTTAAGTATTTAAAATTGTGATTCTGAGTGTTAGGGAGAGAACTCATAATGATTTATATTTTATTTGTAATAATAAATTTTTTAAAAATACATGTGCTCTTATTTAGATTTTTTCTTTTTTTTCTTTTTGGTGCTGGGGATCAAACTCACAACCTCATGTTTGCCAAGCAGGCATTTACGCAGCTGAGCTAAACGCCGGCCCTAGATTTTTTCTTTAATACTTGAAGTTTTTAAAATTACCAAATATTTTGGAAACTATTGACATAAAGATTATTAAATTTACCACTATAAACATATAAGTAAATCAACAGTTAATTGATGATTAACTGTTAAAGATTTGGCTGAAAGTTTTCTTTAACAAGAAGCAGTTTATTTAAAATGATTGTTTTCAGATTCTTAATTGCTTGAGCAAAGCAGAAAACCTAAGTAGTTGTTTTAGAAGCCCCTGACCTTGAAGTCCTTAGAAATAAAAATAGAGTGAGAATAGGTTTAGATACTATAGATGTTTTCACTATGTTTATGAAACACCAACATTTCAATCACAGTTAATTTGTTTTTATTTCTTAAGGACATGCTTTTCTGTCAAGAAATTCTGTGTAGCTAATGTAAATTCCTAGAATAACTTTTTAAATAGAACTGTTAAACTTTCCTTTTGTTTTGTTTGTTTGTTGCTATTGTTTGGTTGGTTTTTGCAACATGGTCTCACTGTGTAGTCTAGGCTGGCCACTAACTCAATAGTGATCCTCCTGTTTCAGCCTCCAGAGTGCTGGAATTACAGATGTGTGCCACCAGGTGTGGCAAAACTCTGTTTTTTAAACTTCCTTTTTACTTTACTCAGATTGTTACTTGAACACTATTTTGTTTCCAGTTTCATTACAAAGATTAGATGCATCAATTGCTGTTTCTTTGGTAGCTTTTGCGACTGCAGCTTACATTTTATATAGTTACTATTTCTTGTGAACACAGTTCACCCAGGGCCCAGAGATCCAAACTTCATCAGTGTTTCAGCTCTGTCAGTCTTCAGTGTACAAGAGGATTTGAGTCCTCTTGATGTGTCAGACACCTGGAATGAAGTTGTATTTGGTGCTGTTTTTCCAGTGTGCCTTCTGCACTGTGAGAGAAATAATGCTGTGCTGAATTTAGTATTAGTTGAGGGGTGGAGAGAGTCAGCAGTAAATGTGTCTGCTGAATTGCATTAGCGATTCAGATTGCATGCACACTCCCTTTCCTGCTGGAGAGACTGTGAGGTAGTACCTAGTGCCTTAGACAATGGAGGGCTGAAGGGAAGGGTTATACTTCAGGGTCGGTGGTGCTGCGGCTCAGGTCGCCCTGGAGGAGGAAATGAGGAGTGGGGAGAATCAGTCCAAGCTGGCTTTGAAAGTCATGGGGAAGACTCAAAACAAGAGGAGGTGGCAGCAGCAGCTGAGAGCGAAGGTGACTGGTGTGTGTGGGAGACAGAGGGGTGCGGGTGAGGAGTGTTTGGTGGTGTGACCGTTATGGGGGTAGGTGGCATCATCTGCCTGAGCACGTAGGTGCAAGAGCCTTGGGTGAGAGTCTCAGGCTCTCCAGTGTCACAGGGAAGGGTGCAGGAAGGAGCTGCTGCAGCGGGCTGGGTGTGGGGGCGAGGGTGCAGGGAAGCCGGGTGGAGATCGCAGCAGCTGCTTGAGCTAGGTAGGGCAGTGCTCATGCAGGTCTCTCGAGGAAGTGCACCTTCAGCCTCTGAGATAACTGCAGGTTGAGGACCCTAGCTTCTGATACTTATTTAGGTTTTTTGAGATAGGGTCTCACTGTGTAGTTCACACACTAGCCTTAGAGTCTTGGTGATCCGCCTACCTCAGCCTCCCAAGTGCTGGGATTACACATGTGCATCACCACACCCGGCTTCTAGCTTACGTTCATTAGGCTCTTTCCCATCCTTTCCATTCCCATTTAGTCCTTAGGTCTTTAAGCCTTACCGGGCTCAGCCTCTAGGGAAGGAATGGCATCTGTGTTTTAATTGCTACTATAGATTTCCACAAAGCTGACCAGGCACATTGGCCACTGGCTTCCTCCTCATCCTGGGTCTCTGAGGACTGCCCCGCCTCGGGAGACAGGGTTGAGTGTTGATGCAGAGGAGTGGTGCTTTCTCAAGCCTGGAGGAACTCGTCAGACCTGATGTGGAGCAGACCTTCCCCTGCAGCCCACCCACCCATCAGCCCCCTGCACGTCCCCCTCCCTCTGTTTCGTTGTCTCAGCCTCAGTTCCCTGTGAACAGAGCTTGGCATTCCTTCTGGTAACCTTTGTTAGCTAGAGGATCAGTGAGTCAGCTTTAGTTTATCCAGGGCATCAAGGTTTGTCTTCTGCCAGTGGCTCCTCCACTGTGCTGCCTGGGGTGCCAGCCGGAGATGGTGCACCAGAGTCCCCACTGTGGCTCCCTCTGCAACTGGGGACACACCTCGATGCTGTTTCCCAGATACAGAGTGGTCAAGAATGGAGTGAAAAACAGATTTTTTTGACACTGACCACTTCCCACTAAATAATCACTAAAAACACAAGACTGTCATCGTGGAGGTGGGTTGTTGATCTAGTCTGTGTCACCTGTCCACGTTTTTGTCTTCCATAGGGACCACTACCAGATGCCTTTTATCTCCCTGGGTTTAGAGTGCTTTGTCTTAGGGTCCAGGCTCCCAGGAGGAGTGAGCAGGCCTTTTCTCACTAAACCCTTTAAGGAAATCCCAGGATGCTGTGGTGTGGCTACAGGCTCCCACCTCGCGGATGAGTGACCTACGCAACCGCCGATTTACTGTTGGGCACTTAGTGATGCAGGGCTGGTCCTTACTCTGTGTGGCCCCTGGGTCATGGGGCAGTTAGTGATGTGCAGACTTGTCCTTATTTGGTGTGGGCCCTGGAGGTGCAGAGGGAGCTGGGGCCACATATTGGGAAGAGCGTTGAGTGACCTCCGTGTCATACAGAGTTCAGTTCAAGGCTGGAATGTAATGAGGTGTCAGAACATTTGTTTAGTGTCAGATCTGTCAGAGGAGCACAGGGCACAATGCCACGGGCACTCACAGTGGCTCATTCCTTGACTGTACATTTCAGGATGTTGAGTGGTGTCCCTGCCTCCACCCACAGGATACCAGTCCCCAGTGTGACACCCAAACACGTTTCCAAACAGTGCCCTCCGTCCCCAGATTGAGACCCTGAGAGCAGAGCAGCAGCAGCAGGACTCACTCCCGGTTCCCTGAGCCCCTCATCCTGACCCCAGACACAGGTCCAAGGGCTTGGTGTTCCTCAGGTCTCTCCAGCGTGCCCCCCAAAACCCAGTTTCTCCTAGGGTACTAACCACGCGTACCTCTGCTTATTCTAGCTGACTTTTTTGCGCTAATGAAGTCATTAAGTAAAGATGAAATTGTCTGTTTTTGATTTTATTAATTTTATCTTCTCAAAAGTTTGTTCAGCCTCACTACAGAAAGGGGTGGCTACTGCTAGTAGTGAGCATGTGTCTGTTTCCTGTGGAATCTAGGGTGGTGGTTTATGCAAAAACATGTTCAATAAAGAGGTACCTGAGGACGTTTTCCTTTGTCCTATGTAATGTGGTGGGTGGGTGGGTAGTTGGATTAAGTCATGTGCTTATCTGTGCACCTGATTCTTCAGCAGTGATGGTTGGGACGCTAACCTTCTCACTGTTTTCTCTTTCCAGTTTCTCTTTGCACAGTATATGCCTGAATGGCTCTGGGTGTGGGGCGCAAATATTCTCAACCGCTCATTACGAAAGGAGGCCTTATCCTGCAAAGATGAATCGGGATGATCGGTGATGTTTTGCCAACTCGTGGTAACCTGCAGTATTCTGATATTTGGAGAAGACCGTTTAATTTACTGTATGTGTTTTCTTTCGTGACTACTGATCTAGCATCCTGTTGATTCATCATTTGCAAAGCAGACTTTCAGAGTACTGTGAGAAAACCTCTAGGGCCTGGATGGCACAGAGTCGATAACAACTAAAGCCTAAAGAACTGATGGAAGAAACCTAAATGTCAGTGCTTTTTACCTAAGCTGTTCAGAATTTGTGTAACTTGTTCTAGGAGCCGCAGCGATCCAGCACTTAGAATTTGATCTGTCAGCTCTTAGAATTTCAGGTGTTGTTTTGGGAGGGAAATCACCTCTTTCCCTTTATAGATGACTCCTAGTCTTGATTTTCAAGTGTTGATCAGGAAAACTACTGAAAAGTAAGATTTTGTAACTGAGAGAGCAGTGGTGGCATGGTGGTAGTGGTAGAAGTCTGTGTGGTCTGCTGCATAGCTCCCTGTTTTGGTGTGTGTGTGTGTGTGTGTGCGTGTAGATGCCCCTGTTTTCCGAGCTTTCCCTAGAGAACCATGTGTGATATGTGCCATGGGTGTCTAAGGAACTCTGTGTGTGATTAAGTTACTTCAAAGGAGACTTCTTGTCAAGGTGACATGGAACCTGACAGGGTTATTTCCCTCATACCGAACAGGCCTGCCTGCTCCGGGGCGTAGGTTTGCTGTGTCTAGCACTGCTTCCTCAAGCTGTCTTGTTTTTTCAACTAAATAGAATGAAATCCTGGATTTGGATATGTAATGGGTCGCCCTCAGTCATCTTTTGATTTATAAGATAACGTGAATAAGTAGTGATTTCTCAGCCTATTCATTTTATAACTGAAATTGAGCCCCGTAGAGCTTGTTAATCTGGGTTTCAGACAGTTTTCTATGTAATATCCCATTCCAGTAGCATTCTTGATGTATTTATGAAGAGTGGTTAAAATTTTGACAAATTATGTGTGTGACATAGATGTTGAAATAGTAAGTTAGCAGCCCATCTTTGGCTGTGCAATGAATTTACACATTATAGCGAACACTTTCATTGATGTGAAGGTAATTATGCACAAGCCCCCACAATAGGAATTAGCATTGAAACCTACTGTGAAATATCTTTAATTAAGATCCTATAAACCCAGTCATGCTTGAGGGCCACATACCTAGCACTTTGAAGACTTTGTTACTATTAGAATATGGCAGCATGTATAGATTGAAAACTGAGAACTTGATATTGTGACACTGATGCAGAAGGTAGGAAGTAGGTTGAAAGTCAGGACTGATTGTTTCCTTGTGAAGGGACACTACACTGTGAGCAACTCTGACCATGCTTTTATATTAAGCACACAGCTTTGCCCACGGTGACATTGCCTGTAGCATTTCTTACCTTGGATGCAGAAGATGACTGTTAAATTCCAGAGCTCTTTCACGCCTCAATCCTGTCTTCAGAATGTAAGAAATAGAGAACTTGGAGATACTAGGTAATAGCACAGGTTTTGGTGGAGGTAGCTTGGAGTCCTCCCAATTTCTGGCCACACTGATGGAGACTTTATGAATGTGTAGTAAATAGCAGTAACTTCATGTAAACACATTGTCAGTTACTGCTAAGGTCCTGTGTTGCTGTGTGATGAGAACACGTAAACACACGTTGTCACCAATGTTTTAAATCTACCTTGGCAGGACCAGCTAAACGTGTTTATTGGTGTGGTTGTGGTGCATAGCTGTCTATAGCTTCTGTGAAAGACCAAGACTGGGAATTTTCTTAGGTTTTCTAACTTTTATAAAATCTTTTTGCCCCGAAAGCTCACTCAAGAGTTAATTAGACCATGGTGGATAGGGTTGCTTATTTAAAAAATGTGGGAAATCTAAACATTTTAAATGTAATTTGTGAATTGAAAATGTAACAATAAAGGCAGTTGCTTCTTTCCTCTGGAAGAGGTTTTGCTGCAAATGTTTGCAAGCTGGTTATTTGGAAAGAGGTTTTTTTTTTTTTCCTTGTAGAGATGATGACTAAATGTTACCCTGTGAACATTGTGCTTGTAATTTCAGTAAAAGCTGATGTTAGTCTGACATCTCAGCTACTTGGAACACTGAGGTAGGATATCAAAAGTTTGAGCCCAGCCAGGGCAATTTAGTGACATTCTATCTCAAAAGGAATAAACACATACAAAAAAGCCAGGGATGTAGCTCGGGGGTAGAGCACTTGTGTAGCATGCTGAAGGTTGTAGGTTCAATCTCCAGTATTAGGGGAGGGGCCGATGGTTTCATAACAAAATTGTGCATACCAGTGCCTGGTGAGCTTTTGACACGCTAGAGTGACATCCTGATCTCATCTTCTGATGATTGAGTAGGATGAAGGTGGGTTTGTTTATTGAACTTGGTAGCGTGGAGCTAGCAGGTGATTTGCCACAAGCTGTTGCAGTTGTGTGCTGGGGATAAAAGCTGTAGTGTGTTCAACAGACTACACCTGTCATCCCAGCACTCAGATGGCTGAGGCAGGAGAATCACCATGTTTGCGGCCAACTTGCATGCTATTTAGTGAGTTCAAGGCCACCCTGAAATACACAACAACACCCTGTCCAAAAAAGAAGAGAGCAAATAGCGACATCTCTGAGGACTCTTGGTTTTTTTCCTACCTCAATTACGTAAAATCTTGTCACATCTGGGAACCAAGGGGTTAAATGGTATGTTCTCAGTTTTGACATTCTATATTGTCCAAAACCAATTCTCGTCTGTCCAGGACTATCTCTCAGTACATACAGTCCCTTAGAACTTACAATGATCGAGATATAATTTGCTGACTGTACAGTGGTGAGGAAGCGATATAGGACCTAAAGTTTGGATTTTGAACTTTCCCCAGGTAAGTGACAGGCAGTTTGATCCTGGTCCTCGGTGCCTTGTAGCCAGGCATGTGGGCACAAGGTTACCATTCACAGTCATCCCTTGGTGTCTGTGTGGGTTGGGTTCCAGGACCACAGTGGATACTCAAATCTGCAGATGCTGAAGTTCTTATATAAAATGGTGTAATATGTGCATATCACCTATATATATCCTTGTGTATACTTTAAATTATGTCTAGGTTACTTATACCTAATCTACAAATGCTATGTAAATGGGGTGGTTATTGTTTAGGTAAGAATGACAAGGAAATAAAAATCTATACATATCAAGTATGGACACAGTTTTTTTCCCAGATACTTTCAATCCAGGATTGGTTGAGCTGGTGGATACGGAAACTACTGATACAGAGACCCAGCTATATAAAATGGGCTATGTGTTACATAATTTTGTCCAACTGTTGGCTAATGCAACTGAGTGTTGTGAGCACTTTTAAGGTAGACTGTGGGGTTGATGAGCTTGGGAAAACTGGGTTCATTCTTTATGGAGAGGGTGGGCTCCTAGGCAGGAGGTCTCCTACAGTGCCTACTGTGTATATGTGATGGACCACACATCTGCCTCAAATGTGTTCTCTCTGCCTCCCTACCTTGGAAGCCAGGTAGGTAGAACCCCATGCACGGTCTTCCTCTGCACCACTGGTTGTTCATTTCAAATCCCATGTGACCTCCAGATCCTCACTTGGGAAGCCCGCCTAACCTGAGATCCCAATGAACAACCCAGTTTTGGTGTAGGTACTGGCAGCCAAAAACAAACTGAAGGTAGGGTAGTGGCAGGCCCTGAGCTCAGTCAGTGCCTTCCTCATCCTGTGTAGCTCAGGAACCATGAACATGAAGCTGTTGTCCTCAAAAAAGCCATGAAGCTACCGTGTGCTGGTGGAGAAGCTGTGGAGACCGGTATTTCCATGGGCAGACTGAGCCGCAGCTTTGGCAGTCTTGCCCTCAACGTCTGGTGTCTGTGTCAGGTTGAAGCTGCTGTGCCCTGAAAGCGTTTCCATACATGACACTGCCAGCTGTGCAGGTTCACTAGGACCTCCGGGACCTTTTGTGCTTGAGGAGTGGTCGTCGGGCCTGGTACCTGCAACGTGGGAACTCTGGGTTTTCCCCTGTTCAGCTGATGCCTGTACTATCTGCCCTTATTCTATAAAATAACTTGAATAAAGATATACTTTTCCAGGGAATTGCAAATGCTTTTTCTGTACGTGAAGCGTGAGTCTTCAAAAAAGGTAAGCATTTGGCTTTAATGAAATCCTTACTGTTTCACCAAGCTCAGCTCCCTGGCAGCAGAGGAACCCTTCCAGCAGTTGGGCCAAGGGTTTAGGGTTTAGGACTTTGTGGAGATGGGATCTGGGGTTTCCATGTCTGCTTGAGTTCAGATCCATCGGCAAGGGTGGGGATCCTGGGCCGCCCCAGTTTGGGAGGAACGGAGTTTGCTTGGATACGGGCTCCCTAACCCTAACTCTAAGGGTAACATGCTTTAAACATGAGGATGGCGGAAGCCGGCGAAAGGGGAGGGTTCTTGTTACGGTGGTCCTCCCAAGAACCCGGCTGCCTTCAGACCTGTGCTGCTCTCCCAGCTTCCGGATCCAAAGCCCAGACGCGAGCCTTAACTCAGTGCAACAACACGGGCGCTCTGGTACTCACGAGCTGGCCACACCTCCCGATCCGGGTCAGCAAGTGTCGCGAGACTTCCGTCCATCTCCCGGTGCGCCTCTGCGGCCCTGGGTGTCAGGGGCGCGTACGCGGTCACAGGAGCGCGCACGTCGCGCCGACGCTCCTGACCGTGGGCCTCCCCGCCGGTGGCGTGGTCTCGCGAGAGTTGCTAGTAAACAGCCCCGAATGGAGAGTCGCGGCGTGTTAGCGGTGGAGGCTCCGTTATCCCGGGCCCCGCGGCTACGAGTCTGAGGCGGCCGAAGGTACGTAAGCACCGTGCGCCGGGAACCCCCAGCCGCTGCCCCTCATCGCCTGCGGGCGGCCGCACGCGCCCCCTGAGTCGGCCGCGCCCGAGGCCTGAGGCGCGGGGATCCTCGCGTCCTTCCCGCCGGCTCTGCACTGCGGCGAGACCGCGCCAGCCCGGAGGACACCCAGCCCGGCCGCCACCGCTCGGAGGTCCTCTAGCCTCCGCGCTGCCAGGCCCGTCCCTTTGGGTCCCGCACCTGCACAGGGTTGGGAAGCTTGTGCCACTTTGTTGTTTCTTTATGTGAAATAAGGCAACGGAGCGAAGTGATGTGCGGACCCTGGCCCGGGGCTTGCCCTGCAGCTGCAGGTGTCAGATGTTAAGAGACCGCAGTTCCTCCCGCATCTCAGCTCGTGCACCTTGCTCCACAAACGCTTGGGACGCGGCCTGTGGCTCAGTGTAGAGGTGAGACTGGTGACTCAGAACCAGAATGCCTTTTAAAACCTGTGGCGTCTTAGAGCTTGGCCTGCCACGGCATGGTTGTGCTGCTATTGCTTAAGACCATTGTCGATGTCGGCTTTATTTTTAGTAAGTCGTTTACCCTTTGTGTCTGTGGAACCCCTGAAAATCTTGTCCTGCTGGTGCAAAGTAAATATTCACTTTTTAAAAAAATTTATTTTTACATTAAATTCTGAGTGACACTTCCAAATGACACGAGTGAGAAGACCTGGAGGTTGAATTGTAGAGTCTTTTGTGGCGCTATGCTGGAGAGGCTAGAGCCTCTTTAATCTGGGTTTCAGGTTTGCAAATGTATAAAAAGGAGGGGCTTGCAAAAGGGCATTTTTCTTCCCCCCAGTTTTTGTGGATGTTGTTGTTACTGAGCTGCAGAATCTTTCTTAGTAAAGTTTTCATGTAAGAGCTTAATTTTGGTAAAATTTACCCACCACATTAAATGTCGGGTTGTGCAGTCATCCCCACAATCCGCTCTTAGGTTTCAGTCACCCCAAGAAGACTCTTGTGTTCTTCTGTGTTCATTTGCGTTCAGTACCCATTTTCAGCCCCCATTAATCTACTTTGTCTCCCTAGATTTGCCGTTTCTGAATATTTCATCTCTTCAGATGGGAAGTCATATGATATGTGACCTTTTTTCACTTAAAGTGTTTTCAGCTACATGAAAACACTGTAGCATATATCAGTACTTCATTCCTTCTTATGACTGAATGCTATTTTTTTGCATGGATAGTCTGTGTTTTTTTAATTCATATATAACTTTTTTTTTTTTTAAAAGGTATTTTAAGACAAGGTCTCCCTACAAAGTCCAGGCTGGCCTTGAACTTACTGTGTAGCCCAGGCTGGCCTGGAACTCTCAGTGATCCTTGTGCCTCAGCCTCTTGAATGCTGTGATAACAGGCATAAGCCACCAAGACTGACATTCAGAACACTTTTTGTAAATTAAATGTCATTTTATGCTCCAGTGTGTGATACCTATGAACAGCAGCTGTTCATTAGGGCTCCCTAAGTCTCTACTACATTCCCCAAGCACCCCTTAGAATCACCAATTTCTTGTTTCTGTGTTAAAAGTGGAAGTTCTAATGCAGTTCTAGCAGGACCTTTGAATCACCTAGAAATAAATGGGTATCTATTCTAGTCAAGAAATTTTATCCAGCCAGGGATTTAGCTCAGAAACCTAAGGGCCTGCCTGGCAAGCATGAGGTTGTGAGTTTGATCTGCAGTACCAAAAAGAAAAAAATTTTATCATTCCTTGCAAATTCATGTTCTTTGTATTTTCTGTCAACCCAGGATAGCTAGTTCTTGGACTGCCTTTTTATTTGCATGGCAGCCACCACAGGTGTCACAAATAATTAGAATAACAAAACTAGGAAGACTGAAAGCAGGGGTGAACTGCACACTTCCCATTAGTGTTTTTAGTGGGCCCTCTCCGTCACCACCTGTCTTGTCTGTCTTTCTCTGTCTCTCTGTCTCTGTCCCTGCTCTCTCTCCTCCTCTCCCTTCCGCCCCCTGAAATACTAAGAACAGGATGTTTAACCTTCTTTATGGTATTTAGGTTAGGGACAAAGATCGAAGACAGCATGGGCACTTTCAGTGTTTTCCTTTGAGGCAGGTTGAAGTGATTAAAAAAGAGGTTGGTTTCTGTTTCCTTGTGGCCTATCCATTTTGATGTGTGCAGAAATCCATTAAGTAGATTTATTAATTTTGACAATGTTCTATTTGCTTAAGCAAACTAATTTAAGATGTGGGAGGTAGAAGTTTGGCTTTGCCTACTGGAGCTGGCCAGTTCTAGATGGCCAAGGGATAAGAGAAGACTGCTAGGAGCCAAGAGCAAATATGGAAAGAGGAGGCAGGAGGACACTAGACAAGGGTGTTCTATTGACACATTGAGCTAAAGAATTTTGTTAAAAAAAATACAGTACTAACTGATGGACAGAATGTGCCAGAAGAAATAGTTCAATCAGTCTTAAGAATACACCTTTATTTTAAGATAGTGTGTTCTGGCATTGCTTAATTGTTAGCTTGTTAAACAATAGTAATACAGTCAGCTATGCAATTAGTTATGCAAGTGGTAGTTTTCAGGCAGCTTTTAATTAAACTGGATACAATTCCGTCTTCAGACTTACTTCAGTAAACTAGTTTATTAAAAAGCAAGGTATAACTGCATAGTTAGGTGATTATCGTGTGATACCAGTAATTTCCTCTTACCTGAATTACGTTTTAAAATTATTTTTAAGGAAATAATTTAAGATGTATTTAAGTTACTCCCAGAAGTATAATCTTTGTGATGTTCTTTCATTATGCAAGTTACAAGTTTTAAAACTGCAAGGAATGTTAGCAGCTGTCAGCTGGACCAGTTGGTTGCGCAAATAATTCCTGTACATTGTCTCCTTTTCTCACATCTTATTCCTGGTATATACCATTTAAACTGTGTTTTGGTATTGGATGTCATTAATTTTTTTTTATTACACCTGTATTAAATGTATAGGCATATCATGGAAAATCCTTAGGTAGAAGTAGTATCTTTTAGGATATGGTTTTTCTGGGAAGACCACTTAGGTCTTCCACATAAAGAAGTCATGGAAATTAACTCTAATCAACACAAAGGGTATTGTTTCTGCAGGCTGGTTGGTAGCTGGAGATACATTTTGCCCTTTTCTTTCATTCTTTTGTGTGTGTGTGTGTGTGTGTGTGTGTGGTATGGCAGATTGAAGCCAGAGCCTTTGCACTAAGGTATATCCCCACCTCTTTTATTTTTTTATTTTGAGACAGTCTCACTAAGTTGCCCAGATAGGATTTGAGCTTGTGATTGTATTGCCTTAGTCTCCCAGTGTAGTAGCTGGAATTACAAGTATATGTCACCACGTCTGGTTTGGAGACAGATTTTTTTTTTTTTGAGAACAATTCGTTAGAAATAGATCTCATTGAAACTCACTATGGACACAAAAATAAACACACTTGAATGTTTTGCCACTTTCTTACCAGAAATTTTGTTTTTTTTCTTTAAAATTTAAATTTTTTTGAAGTGTATAGGTTTCATTTTATTTTTTTCTTTTTGAAATAAAATAGATTTTAAAAATAAAATGTATTTTAAAAGGTTTATTAAAGCATTTAAACAGCATGTTTAACATGCTCTTGGTAAAAATATAAATAAAATAGAATAAAGAAAGTAATTATTTGTGATTATCCTGTTATCAGGTAGGACCGCCATTACCATTTTGGTGTTTTCTTTTTCTTGTGTACCACACATTTTTAAAAATTGGATCCTACTGCACACAAACTATTATTTAGTATTTCCTTGGCATTTACTCATATTCCTATTGCTGATGTAACATTGGCTTAAACCAACACGGATTTCCTGTCTAGAGGCCGAGACGGTGTAGAGGTCAGAAGTCCAGTCAGTCTGCCTGGGCAAAGTCAAGGCATTGTCAGGGCCGGCTCCTTGTGAAGGCTCTGGGAAACAGCCCGAGTCTGTGGGTCCCTTAGTGTCCGGGGTGTAGCACATGTGGGCTCCTCACTCAGTGCCCTGCACCCATGGTCATACCTCTTGCCGCCTGCCCTGAGGGGCTCCTGTGGCACACCTCCCCCACCCGGATGAAGAGGAAGCCTCAGGGTCCTGAGTGCAGCCATCCCTGCAGAGTCCCTTCCAAAGTCTGTCTAAAGTAATGTCTACAGTTTCTGGGGATGAACACATGAACATTTGGGGGGACCATTATTTAGCCCAGCACAGAAACAGTTTGAAATGGCTGCATGGCATCCCCAGTATGGATGAACCGTAATTACTCTGCCTGGCCTTGCTATTGCACGCTTAGATGGCTTCTAATTTTTCCCAATTACAACCTTTAGTACATATCCTTGGACATAAATCATTGCATGCTTTTGGATTCACACACGTTGTAATGAATTCCCAGGGGAGATTCTAGGAAAGCAGGCTTCTTCAGTCCAAAGGGTACCAGACTTCCTGAGTTCCCAGCCAGTGGGTGGGGAAGGCAAGTGGCTTATCTCTTATCTCAGTTTTACCATCTGCAAAGAGGGGGCATATCAGTTTGTTGTGAGGATTAAATGAGTTAATGCATGCCAGTTACTTAGAATAATATCCACTCATTAATAAATGTTCAGTAAATGCTTTTATTGTTTATTATTGAGTTTATTAGACCAAAAGGTTTTTATGTTTTAAAGGGCATAGTACATATGATCAAATTATCTTTTTTTTGGTACTGGGGATCGAACTCAGGACCTCACACTTGCCAGGCAGGCACTGTGCTGCTGAGCTATATCCCTGGCTTATCATTCTAAAAGATAGTGGTGGGGGTTTTTGTTGTTGGTGTTGTTGTTTTACTTTTACAAGCGACATATGAGAATACTTATTTTACTGAGTTTGCTGAATTCTCAAACGTGATTCATACTATATACTGATTCAGTTTTTTTCTGTCACAGTATAAATCATGGAAACACTTAAGATTAATTTTAATAGAAATTTTCTTTACTGTAAGTCTCAGGAAATCTGTCAGTTTCTTAGCAAACCAGTTATACTCTAGTTCCACATCCATAGAATCCACATCCATAGAATCAGCCAACCACTACTTGAAAATATTTGGGCCAAAATTTGCATCTATAGTAAACATGCACTGACTTTTTCCCTTGTCCTTATTTACTGAACAGTACAGTATAGCAGCTGTTTACATAGCATTTACCTTGTATTATAAGTAACCCAGTGCTGATCTGCATTTTGTGTAAGCTCCTTGAGCACGGTGCATCCTGGGGGGTCCTGGTGCAAAAGGTCCTGGTGACAGCTATACCTTTAATTTCACTTGAGGTATAGCTCTGTCCCATCTTTGGGGATGCTTGGGTGTCATTCTGTATAACAGTCCATGAGTTTTCTTGTAGAATGTCCCATGGGTGTGTCACTTCAGAGTTCCTCATGGTTTAAATCCAGCTGTGCGTCTTCGGTGGAGATGTCACAGAAGCAAATCTCTTCCCTGTCTGTCCACTCAGGTGGCCCCAGGTCTGAGTGTCCCTAGGTGGCTAGTTTGGAATGCAGGCTGAGGTTTCTCCACTGCCAGCACTCTTCTCCCTTTGTGACTAGCCTTCATTGGATCCAGGGGTGGACATGAGTGGCTGGCCCTATGGGCCCACGTCTGTGCCATTGTCATTGGCTTCTCCCCCCAGTGGCATTTTTGTTTTCCTCAAAGGAAACTTTTATTTTAAGGCCTTCTTATGGTAGACCTGGGAAACTAGACATTTTGGGATCTATTGTCATAATTTTGCGCCACGGATCTTTCACAATAGTATCTTCTGAGAGCCTGGTTTCTTCAGCTTTAGGAACTTAAGCAGCTCAACTAGAGCCAAATAAAGCAGGGGGGAGATTGGTCATTTTCTGTCATTTTCAGCCTTGCCATTTGTTCCCGTGGGCCTTCTGTATTTAAAGGTGTCTTCCTTCTTTCCTTTTTTGTGGGAGCACAGAGACGGGAGCAGGCAGAGTGACCAGGCTGGGTGTAGTGCATTCTGAGGCCAGGCCTGTTGTGCACCAGGGTGCTCCTTTTCTAGGAGTAATCAGTGACCTTTTAATCACCAGCCAGGGGTGTCTTTTGGTGGCCTGCCCTTCTGTAATCAAAGTGTGGATTTTATTTTCTTTTGATCTTCCTCGCCCTCTGCCTGTTGTATGTCCACCAAAGAAAAGGACCTGGATTGCCTGGGCATCTGCCCTCGGCTCTGCTGCTCAACCCCAGTGCCCATCCTACATGTCACATGTTCATAACCCGAGCTGGCTTCCCTGCGGTCTTCTCGTCGCAGTTAGAGACATGCGCCATGGGTTCAGGTGGGCACGAGGCTTGGTGTGACCTTGAATCCTCCCTACTGGGCCTCCCACTCTGGTCGTCAGCAGTCCATCCAGTCTGCCTTCCTGTCTCCATAGTCTGCTCCTGCCAGCGTCTCTGTCCCTAGGTTATTAAGTGTGTGGGCCTTCTTGTTGACCCCCCATCTGTCCGTGCCTTTTTCTCACAGAAATCGGCATGAGCAGGCTTGTCCCCCTTCTGCTCAGTGCCAGCTCATGCTTTCCCTTCTCTTTCAAAATAAAGCCGAAGTCCTCTCTGACCTGCACGGCCCTCCCTGGTCCAGCTCCCCTGTTACTTGTCTCATCTGCTGTCCTTTCTTCAGTCAGCTCTACCACACTGGCTCCATTGCTTTTCCTCACATACTCCGGGCATCCATGCCCCAGGGCTTTTGCACTTTCCCCACTGCAAATGTTTTTTCCCCGGAGAACATGGCCAGCTTCCTGCTTCCTTTAGGCTTTAGAAGGGAACGCAAAAGTTCCCTTCTAAGAGGCTTCTGTGGCACTCCAGCTATGTACGCAGCTGTCTCAGCTTTACCTTTTCTGCTTTCCAAACTTCGAGTTCATCGCTGGCTACATGCTATGTGTTTTTGCTTAGCTCGTTTGTTTCCCTCTCACCACAGTAAATGATAACTCCACGCACTCTGAGGTTGCTGTCCATTCTGCTCTTTGTTCTGTCTCTGCGGCCTGGAACAGTGCCGCACCCTGGAGCTGCTCGGCTGCTCCCACCCCATGGCTCGCTGTCTGAGAATCACTTCTGGGGCAGATGGGGCAGAGATGTCTGTGTTCTCCTTGTTTAGCGGCTGTCCTGCTGGTCCCTGGTGCCTGCTTGAGCTCCTCACCCACTCTGTCTTTCAGCCCAGCAGGCAGACAGCTCACCTGCTCCCTCCCGTCAGCCCACCGACCTGGCTCCGGGGCTGTGCTCCTCCTCCCACAGTCCTGTGCTCCAAGCTCAGCAGGAGCCACCTCTCCACTTGCAGAAGGGACCGGCAATCTCAGTGCAGCTTCCCTGACACTGCCCTTGCCCACCTGCAGCACTTCCCTGCATTTTGTGCCGGTGTTTGTGTTGGCGGTTGGACCTGGGGGCTGTGTCCCTGTGTCCCTGATTTGGGTGTCTGCCCTGCAGCACATGGCAGTGTCAGGCGGTGAGCCCTCTGTGAAACTGAGAGACTGTCCTGTGATGTTACCTTCCTGGTGCTCTGTTTTCCAAAAACCTAGTTTATATTTTTACGTGGGGAGAACCAAGTACCTTATGGATGTTTTTCGTTTGAAAAACTCCAGATCATTTGTTTCAATCTCTTTTAAAGTCAGGCTTCCACCTAATGTGTGAGGGAATATTAAATACTGGGCCTCCCTGTCATGAAGACCGCAGTATGATAGAAGTCCACCATTGCTACCTGTGAGTGGCTTGCTGAAACAGGCCCAGTTAGAGTTGACTGGACTCAGTTAAGTCTCAGCTCTTCTCCCCAGTGTTGCTCACGAATACTTGTATTACATGTAGCCCCCGTAGGTCACAGTTTTCAGCTTGAGGTAGAAGACTTGTAGATCATTTTGATCATTTTTCAAAAAATTGAGAAGCCCTTTTAAATCTGTTAAATTTATATTCATTTACTATAACATGAGAACCACTATCACCAGTAACTGGCTTTATCTTCTTCGGCCAGCAGTCTTTAGTTGTGCCGTGTAGTTGCTTTATAAAATTAGATTCTTGGATACTCTGTTGTGGGAAGTATCAAGCTTAACCCAAAAAAGTCTTTGTGATGGCTGTAAAGTGTGTTGGGGTGTCAGTGTCCGCTGCTGCTGCTGCTGCTGCTGCTGCTGCTGCTGCTGCTGCTGCTGCTGCTGCTGCACTGTGGGCTTTCCACTGTGGGCTTTGTTCTCTTTGTCTTTACTGTGGTGATTGACATCTCATGCTCTTCCTACTGAGACAGCTGGAACTGAGGGAAGGGTCCCCTTGTCCCTGTGGGGTCGGCCTCGCCAGCTGGAATCTCCAGCACCAATCCTAGAGCTAGGCCTGTGTTCCTGGACGTTTTATTGTTACAGCAGCAAGGTCCCCACCTGTTAAACGTTAAAAACTCCTGTACATGCTTCATTCCCTCGGCGCTTTCTCTCGTTTTCCTATTTGCAGAAGTACAGAGGGACAGTCACAGAAACCAGAGTCTCTTTGTTGCTCTGAAGCACCAGTTTCTGCCAAAGCAATGATTTGAACAAGGATGCCTCCCCAGGAAGGTGGCTGACTCCTTGTTCTGGGTACTTTCTTCTTGTTGCACTTCAAGGCCTGTCTTCCTTCAGTGTCTCCCTCCTTGCTGGACTAATGATCTCTGGTATGATCAGTGCAAAATTGGTTTTTCTGATCATGCTGCAACCACCGTTTTTTTTTTTTTTTTTTTTTGGTGCCAGGGATCAAAACTCATGACCTCGCGTTTGCCAAGCAGGCACTTACGCCGCTGAGCTAAACCCCCAGCCCACCACCATTGTTTTTTACAGCTGTTCTTTTTTCCATTTTGAATAATGACTGTTTTTCTACATTTCAGATAGTTCAAAAGATATCTCTGCCCATGAATAATTTCACACTCAAAATAACACTTTACTTTAGCAGCAGCTTGCTTTACTAATTATCCTCTTGTTACTTCCAGTAAAGAGGTAACGTGATTTTATAACAAATTTGGAAGCTTAAGGTTGAGGCTTTGTGTAAAGTAAATTTAATGACAGTAAAGATAATTTTATGCACTTTTCATGAAATGGCAGAAAATGTTTTAGTATCTGAGTAATTTTAATGCAGTGTATCTGTACTAAGCTTTTGCCTAAAAAAATTAATGAAATCTGTGGGAAAAAAATTAATGAAATCTGTGGAAAATCAGAGTGCTGGCTGGGGAAGTGCCCTAGAGATGGCGAGCTGCAAAGGACAGGAAAATGGAGAGTCTGAAGGAGAACCACGCGAAGCATCGAGGTTCTTTTTTCTTTGGATGCTCAGGGCCAACGTGTTCCGTATTCCCAGTGTTATGTGGTCATTCTCGGTTCCTGCCATTTTTCTCATTTATTTTTATCCTTTTTTATTTTCACAACTGTTTTAAAACTTTTTGTGTGAAACCAGTGAGAAATAATAAAAATGAAACAGTGAGATGTTTCATGGTTATATTACACGTTCACCTTTTAACTAGAATCTCTTTTTGCCCCTTTTATCCAAGTTATAAATATAACTAAGTCACACCTGTATGGCAGTGCTACAGGTGTCTGAGTATGTTGTTTTGTGTCTCACAGATCGGCTCACAGAGCAAGTAATCGGCTCCGGTGAACTTGCTTCTGTGGTGCAGATGGAGTCCAGGATGCAGTTGTATCGGCCTGAATGAGAGAGGCCTCATGTCCAAGATGGAGAAGAAGCGAAGAAAGAAATGAAACCCTCTCTTCGGGCCAAGCCACGAAAGGCCATGGGGCTTCACTTTTATTTACGTTGGACAAGACTGTAAGACAGCTGATCAGTAATGTTGCAGCTCTTAGCCCAAACAAAAATTTACTTCTAACCAAGGAAGACAAAAGTGCGATTTGAATTTATGTGGTTTTTATGACCCTATTCACCTATGACCATGAAGCTTGTCAACATCTGGCTGCTTCTGCTAGTGGTTTTGCTCTGTGGGAAGAAACATCTGGGTGACAGACTGGAAAAGAAATCTTTTGAAAAGGCCCCGTGCCCTGGCTGTTCCCACCTGACTTTAAAGGTGGAATTCTCCTCAACAGTTGTGGAATATGGTAATGGCATCAGCTCACATTTTAGGACATCTCACCCTGTTGTTTTCAGACTTAGTAGAAGTGTTAGCTTTTGCTGAGGGACTTGTCCTTTTCTAATACATTTCAAGGGGGATGAGTGGGCAACAGCTGGATGTCAGCTTTGCTGAAGTTTGTTTTCCCAGGTTGTTAGCTTGTGTGAGAGAAGGAAATTGACCTGCAGTCTGATTCCATGGATCACATGCCTTTGCAGCTGGGCGGTTTGGAGGTTTGTTGAAAAGTTTGGGTGACCAGATGAGAATTACTAAGAAAACAGCATGGTGTTATCTCCTCCACAATTCTGGTTTTGTTTTTGGTAAATTTGGTAAAACTAACCAAATGTACAGTTCTCTGAATTTTTCTTCTGTTTGAAAAACTGCATTTCTTTAATGCATGTTCAAATATTGATAGATACTGGCTTTTTAAAAATATCACAAGTGAGGATGTGGGAGGTGCTTGATAAGCGTTGTAGGTACCCACTTCCCTCCTCCAAAAAAATCCACAGGTATCTGGTTTTGAATGGTGTATTCTGTGTGACCAGGGGATTCATATAAAATGAAATTTTTAAAAATGTTAAAATAGGGGCTGGGGATTTAGCTCAGCGTCATAAGTGCCTGCCTGGCAAGGGCAAGGTCATGTGTTTGATCCCCAGTACCAAAAAAAAAAAAAGTTAATATTTAAATATATTACATGTTAAAATAACTTAAAAGTAGGGCCGGGGATTTAGCTCAGTGGCTTAAGCGCCTGCCTGGCAAGTGCGAGGTCATGAGTTCGATCCCCGGTACCAAAAAAAAAAAAAAAACATTCAGCAGACTGCTGTGCTAGACATTTAAATTAGGCTTTCTGTTTTTACTCTTTGTTTTACTGTGAGTTTGCTCGTGAAATTTCATATATATGAATTCTTTTATTTATGGTCATTGATTTCAGAATATATTGTGGCTTTCAATGGATACTTCACAGCCAAAGCTAGAAATTCATTTATTTCAAGCGCTCTGAAGAGCAGTGAAGTAGACAATTGGAGAATTATACCTCGGAACAATCCATCCAGTGACTACCCTAGTGACTTTGAGGTGATTCAGATAAAAGAAAAGCAAAAAGTGGGCCTGCTGACACTTGAAGATCACCCAAACATCAAGCGGGTAACGCCCCAGCGGAAGGTCTTTCGCTCCTTGAAGTTCGTTGAGTGTGAGTATTGTGACCCATGGCCCCACTGCCCTGTGTGTGCAGTTTGACTTTGAGGAGAATGCGCTGCAGAAGGCTGAAAGTGGTCTAGGGAAGTCTTGTGCCCCTTCATCTGGTTCACCAGTTGTGAACACTTTCCTGGCAGGCACTTTTTTTTGTTTTAGAAGAGGTTCGTTATTGTAGGAAAGCTCTAAGGGTCTTCAGTAGAGGGCAGTAGTGGTCTCTTTCTTTTGGAGTAATTTACAAGGTTCGCCCTGGAGGCTAAAGTCTTTTCCATGCTGAAGGGGAAAGACCTTGTGCTTGCATTTTGTTCTCAATGTGGCAGCATAGAGGTTGGTTTGTTTTTGCCATGTTGGGTATTGAACCCAGGGCCTTTGCATGGAACTACATTCCAGCACTTTTTTATTTTTTGAGATAAAGTCTTGCTAAGTTGCCCAGGCTGGGTTTGAATCCTCCTGCCTCAGCCTTCTGTGGTGCTGGGATTATAAGCATGTGCCACCATGCCTGGCAGGGTTTTTATTTTTTGTCACTCTCGTAAAGATCTTTTCCTTGGGTTTCATTTTGTTTCTCCTCAGCCTTCTGACCATGAACAGCCACGCATGTCTCAGCTGGGCTTGTGCACACTATCAGCCTGCAAGCATGAGGCTGAAGGAGTTGGTGCTCCCTTCTCAGTCATGGCTTAGGTGCTCCTGCCCCATTTCAATCCGGCGAGTGACGAGAGGGTTTATCCTTATGTAATGAATTGCCTGCTTATTACAGCATACCTTACAGAACATGTGTATTGCCCAAAGGAAAGACTTTTTCCTCTGTATCATAAGGCTGTTAACACATTGCTAGCTGTGTTATTTACTCTGCTTTTTTCACTGGAAGGAAAAGAATGAGAATTGAGCTCTTCCTTCTTTGGCCACCATCAGACTGGGCCTGAGAGCTTCTGAGGTTTTGCTGCGTTTTTGGAAGAGTTAACCGATTTGCATAGGGTGAGAAAGCCATTCTTGAGTCAGTTGTAGACTTCTGAGATGGATTTCCTCAGAGCCTTTTGTATTAGTCCAGATGTTTTGAATTATTTTTCTCTGTAAAAAGCAATAGTCCCTAAAATGAAGCAGGAAGAGAACAACAACTCGAACTTGGTATAATTAGCCAAATGTGTTGTGCCATAGCTTCGTTTTTATTTTTACTTTGCTTCATTCATTTTAAAGAGCTCTAGAAAGTTGTAGGAGACATGGAGGTGCCTAATTTTAGTACAAGAATCCTAGAGCATTCTGGTGGGGATTCCCTTCTGTACTGTCTCCACTGTATAGTCACATGCTGTGCCTGACACCCTGTGAGGGAACTTGCTGCCTCCTGAAGTGCCTGTTACTGTTACGGTTAGCCGGGAGCTTGAGCGGTAAGCTGCTTTTCATCACCAAGCATTGCTGTTGCTTGTTCCTAGTACCAAGGTGCCTACCCCGCTGGGGTCTCATGAAGCAAAAATGAACTGACACATGGGAAGAGAGCTTGGCAGAGTGTTCTGGTTGTTGGAAGTAATGCTAAATAGTGCTTCTTTTCACAGCTCTTGTTGGAAGAAGGTTTTGCTATATTTGAGGCTGAAACCTGTCTCGTGCTTGTTTTGTCCCATGGGTCCTAACACATAGTAGCTAACCCAATTTCTGCAAAACGACATTGAAAGATCGTAAGAAGATACCTGTCTTTCTAAAGATGAGCCTGGTGTCTTGTGCAGTTGCTTCTTCTTTCAAAGCTAATGCCAGTTCCTTCAGTGGTTATTCATGACATGGTTCATGTCTCTTGCCATTTTATTTGTTTTTCTTTGAATACGCCTCAGTCTTTCTAGATTGTTTTTAAAGAGTAAGGGCTAGACTGGTATAAAACTTCAAGTGTAGTTCTGTCTACTCAAGGCGAAGCAGAACATACCCCTCCCTTTCCAGACATTCTTAATTGCTAACTCCAAGGTCATCCCTGCTGTTGACTTAAGGGCCAGAGCCAACCCAGTAGGTCCGTGCAGAACCGTTTCCATTGGACTATACAGTTATTTCATGGAATTCACAGGAGTGTGTATTTTCCGGATCCCTATATCTTCATGAATGCAGCCTGATAAGGCTGGAAGAATGATGAGAGTAATTTGTTTTTGAGACAGAAGTGCAGTAGCATAGATTACTCTTAAAACTGACTTGAGGTATGGTTTGTTCTTCATTATAACATGGACTTGGAAAGGTAAACCTCTTGCAGTATTTGTTTCACACATACCCCACTCCACCCCTTTTATTGTAAAGAGATTTACAGATAATAAATTTTATCGTTTTAGTAGTTTGGCAAGTTTGGGCAAAAGCAGAATCAGGTATCCACCCAACAAAATTAAGATACAGAACAGTTCCCTCACTTTGCTGCCTGGTCATTCTGTGTTTGCTGGGAGGTAAAGTTCTAGTAGGTAAGAATATTGAGCAATATATGGTTTTTAAAAGGTTCTGTTGATGTTTGTCCCGAGATAGGTTTGGTGGGGACACAGCTTTTTTCTGTCCCGGAAGTACACTACAGTAAAGCCTCATTGTCAGTTGGTGGCCAGTTTTTCAGTTTGTTTTTTTTCCTTCCTTTTTCTGGCTCAATGAGAATAAACTATTGATAAAAAAATAAGATTTTCTTTAATTTTAATAGCATGATTGCTTTATCTTCACAGATTATTTTTTCAGTCTATCTTTACTGTACCTTAGTTTGAAAATTCTCAGTGAAGAACCATTTTTGAATAATAAGGCAATTAAATAATGTCCCATCATTACAATTTTATTGAGCAAATCCTTTTTAAACAGTGCTGGGTGTGGTGGTACACCCCTGTAATCCCAGCATTTGGGAAGCAGAGGCAGGAAGATTGCTGTGAGTTTGAGACTAGCTAGCCTGGGCTACATAATGAATTCAAAGCCAGCCTGCACTACAAAGCAAGAACCTGTGTCAAAAAAGCAAAGGGAACAAAATAGAGAATCCCACTTTCTTTCCAACAGAACTTTAAGATAACCATCCCATTTTCAGGGTGGTAGCTTTGCCACCAGACAAGGTAGTATGTTTCTCCTCTTTGGTTCTGATCATTCTCCTCCTTGACTCTAGCTGATGCTCTCCTACCCTGCAATGAAACCCGGTGGAGCCAGAAGTGGCAGTCATCACGTCCCCTGCGAAGAGCCAGTCTGTCCCTGGGCTCGGGCTTCTGGCACGCCACAGGACGGCATTCGAGTAGGCGGCTGCTGAGAGCCATTCCACGCCAGGTTGCCCAGACGCTGCAGGCAGACGTGCTGTGGCAGATGGGATACACAGGTGTGTGCTGTCCACCAGGACGTTCGGAAAGGCTGGTGTCAGTGAGGCCCTCTCGGGGTGCCTGGTGCCACAGCCTGCCGCCTTTATGCATCTGTCCTTTTGTAGTCCATTGAATAGTGAAGTGCCTGTCTTTAACTTCGGATATGCGGTGCTTCTGTTTCTGTTATTTCTAGTTGTCACCCAATAAGTCTCATTTTTGTTACCATTTTTGAGGGTAAAAAGGATATATTATGGAGCATTACTTTACTGATGACACAAACACCAACAAGCATGGCACTGCTTACAGCCTGAGGTGGCTGGCAGCACTGCTGAGATCTGTAACTTCACAGACGAGAGATCACAGCCGGAGATGGTCACCTGGATGCAGTTTTGTGGCAGTTTGCTTGTCATTTGGATTTGGTGCCCTGTCTGTGGAGTGACTAGGTGACTGTCACACTTGCTAGTCATCCGTTTCAGAACAAGCAGCAGTGTTAATGACCATGTCTTGTAAAATAAAACTCAACAGCCAGTGAAGATCTTTCGCTTTTTTAACTGACCCATCATGGCAGAACACTGCTGTTTTAACCAGCGTGAAAACTTCTAGCCTGAATTAAGTAGAAGCCGGTGTCTGAACTCCAGCTGCTGTTGGCTAAGTGTTTGATCCTCCCGCAGGCCGCAGAAGCCCCCTTTCCTATGGTTCCTCAGCCCCGCTAACCCTCACCAAGTCTCAGGTGCTTGACTGCTTTGAATACCTGGCCAGTTGACCTTTTATTAAAATAATTGTTTCTTCCTGGCTTTTTCTTTTAGAGTGAGGACTTCTTCACAAAAACAAATTCTTTAATTAGAAATGCATTTTTTATTCCTCCCAAATCGGTTTTATGTTTTTAAAAGTGGCAATAATTTTAGTAGGTATCATAGCATATTGATTATATATCATAGAATATTGATGTGTGAAGGACTCTCAAAGCTGAAACCCATTACCTTCAATACATCAGTTAGCTGTTTAGTAAGACAAGTGTCTCGTGTGATTTTCTAGATGTTTTCTGAACTGATAAGCCAGTCATGTATCACATAAGTGAGATGCCTTTTGGCCAGCCTATGAAAGGACGTGTGTAGAAAACTGCATTTTGGAGGGCTTCCCTGGAACTGTGATGAACTCTCCACAGGCCCCTTCCACAGAGTTTGTCATTACTAATGAGCAGCATGGAGTAAATGGCTGTCCTTGTCAGGAGCAGAAATGGTTCCCCCTGCTGTTCGCCATGCCCTGCTCCTTGGCTGAGTGCTCTGGGGTCTTTGCAGGAGCGCTGAGGAGGAGCGTGGAGGGTGGGCCCCTGGAATGAGGTACCAGGACGGGAAGGTCGCAATCCCAGAGCCAGAGAAGCTCACTCAGGTGGGCAGCAGAGGTTCCATTCCTGAGCCTTGTGACAGCTGTGGGGCTTCAGAGAGGTGTTGCTTATACTCGAACCTTGTGTCACGGCAGAAGGTGGCATTCCCCCACTCCCGTCCTTCTTCAGGCCCCGGGAGCCCCTGACCTGACCTGACCTCTCATGCACAGGCTTTGGCAGTTTCTGTGGTTCCCAGGATTTTGGTCTATATTTTGTAGACAGGAGTTTAGAAAGATGAATTTTTTTTTTAATTAAAGAAAACAGAAAAAAGGGTAGAAATGATACAGAATTTCAAAAAATAACATTAAATCATCACTAGTTGATATATTACATATTATCTTAGAAGTAGTTGTTCAAGTTACAAAATCAAAGCACAGACTATTCTAAATGAATAAGACTCACATTTGTAAATATATTGTCTTTCTAGTGTAAAAAATAAATAATAAAAAGCTGAAAGATAATAAGATCCAAAATGTATAAGAGGTATTGTAATAATGAAAGGGAAAGAAAGTGCTTAAAAGGAAAGAACAACTTGTAGGTGTACACATGTAACTATGTATGTTTAAGTGTGCAAGGTAGAAAGATGAATTCTTAACCATGATTTAACGTTTTTTAAAAAATAAGGTGCTAATGTCCGAGTTGCTGTTTTTGACACTGGGCTGAGCGAAAAGCATCCCCACTTTAAGAATGTGAAGGAGAGAACTAACTGGACCAACGAGCGGACCCTGGACGATGGTAGGTCCCAGTCCAGAGTGTGTCCCGTTGTTACTGTGCGTGTGTTGCGACAGCTTTCCTGGAGCTCAGAGGATGGGAGGAAGCAGGGCTGCGGAGGGGAAGGGGTGCCTGGTGAGGAGAGAGTGGTGGCCCACCCTGGCTGGCGACTCCCACCCAGGCCGCAGAGGCCGAGTCCATGTGGTGGCCATGGTTGGGAAAGTTGGGTTCTGTGGCATGCGTTGTGAGCTGTATCTCACGGGCCTCTGTTTTCTTGGCACAGGGCTGGGCCACGGCACGTTCGTGGCAGGTGTGATTGCCAGTATGAGGGAGTGCCAAGGATTTGCTCCCGATGCGGAGCTTCATATTTTCAGAGTCTTCACCAACAATCAGGTATGTGTTTGGGAGCTCCAGAAACCTGTGGAGTCGGTACTGAAGTGTGAGAAATGAAACAGAGCAGGCCTGTTTGGAACATGGCCCGCCTGTGATGCTGGGCTATCCGTGGCTCATCATGTGCTGCACCCTCAACATTGTCACTGTCCTTCGGTGGCAGGGCCCTTCTGCCTCCACCCCTTCCAGCCCGCCTCGAACCCCAGCTTCCGAGGCCGCCATGTTCAGAGATTGTTTTTTGTATAGCTCTCCTCCCAGGCTTGCCTGAGGCCTCTGCCTGCCAGAGTGGGTCTTGGGTCTGGGTGTGGATCACCCCTGGCCAGGTGCCTTCCAGGCAGGGTCAGGCCGTGTCATGGGCCTCTGTGTCCCAGCATGGTGTTGGGATCAGACTCATAAGCTATGTTCCCTCTTCATTTGGAAACTATTTGTAGAAAAAGACAGGTGTGCTACTGTCTGTTTTCCAAATGTAGTTCTTGAGTAGGTGATACATAGGCCAGAAATACCAAAAGGCAGCACAGTGAAGAGCGCCTTCTAATCCAGCAGCTTGTTCATGTGATACTGTTCTTAATTTCTTATATCTGCAATGATACCTTGTTCATAAACTTAATTTTTCCACGATTCTGGTCACAAACTGAATTAAGAACTGTATAAGCAAATATAAGTCTGTAGCATTTCAAAGCTTTTAGAAACAATTGTCAATCACTTTACTACTTCTGTTTCCACTATAAATTAATTTTGTATTTTTAAAAATGCAACTAAATGATGGTCCACAAAGTAATTTAACGTACATAAGGAAAATAGGGGGACCTGGACATCAGCAACCAAGTACTGTGAAGTAATTATTACTGCTACCATTCGTCCTTCAGACTCTTTAGGTTTACAGAATATTGGACAAACTCATTAAATTGACCTTGACCTAGAGAAGTGCCTTACGTAAGGTACCTCCTTCCATAAAAGGGGCCACGGGAGGTGGGCTTTCATCCCAGAAGGCACTCTGGGTAAGAGCTGCCTGTCATACCTGGAAGGACAGCTGTGGCATGGAATCCCACTTCCTTGGGTCCAGTCTCAGGGACTTCAGGTTTCTGGGTATAGTACTGTACATTTTGGAGCATCATTTGTACTTGGGATTTATTCCCGTTAATTTCAAAAAAGATATTAAGAGGAATAGCTTCATACTTTGGAAAGTCTGTGTTCTATTCTTAGAAATAAAAAGTGTTGGGTGGGAAATACAGCTCAATGAGACCTGGGTTCGATCCTTAGCACTGCAAACGAAATAACAAAAACCAAAAATGATTGTAATGCCTTGAGACTTTTGCTAGAACACTAAGGGGCTGCTTTAACTAGGTATCTTACACATCTTGGTTTTTGGATGCCTTCAACTACGCCATCTTAAAAAAGATCGATGTGCTGAACCTCAGCATCGGCGGCCCCGACTTCATGGATCATCCCTTTGTTGACAAGGTTGGTAGAGTCACCACACAGGGGTGTTGTATTTGGATGGCAGCGCCTGCTCTTCTGCATCTCAGCTTTGTGGCATTTCTAGTGTGCTGGTGGCTTCTCACCCAGGTGGTGACAGCTTTGTGAGAACAGATGGTTAATGACTTGAACTCTAGTGACTCACATGTCATAAACCCAGCGGCTTAGGGACCTCAGAAGTAGGGGTTGGCAAAGGAACCTGGTGCCTTGTTGATTGCTTGTTACCTAAACCTGCAGCTTCGTTTTGTTGACAATGGCTGGTAGCTGGGGTCTCCCTGTGCACTGCATGGCCCTGCCTTCTGTCTGTCTGTTGTCTTAAGTACTCTGCTTGCTAGAGACGAAACTGTAGTGGCCAGTGCTGCATTGGAGGGGGCTTCCCTTCCTTTTCAGGACTATTTGTAGAAGTTGTGGGATTTGGGAGATAATTATAATTTGATTAAAGTCGTATGCTTTGATTCAGTAAATGTTTGCTACTTTTGCAGGTGTGGGAATTAACAGCTAACAATGTAATCATGGTCTCTGCTATTGGCAACGACGGGCCTCTTTATGGGTAAGCAGCTCCAACTGAGATGACTCCTGAAGCGACAGAAACTTAGTTCCAATCTGCTTGAGTATCTGTCCATGCGTGCTAGTTTATATCTGTCTAACACTTTGTTATGAAAGTTTTCAACATTGAAAAAGCGGAATGTGTGATGAGCTCCCGAGTACTCACTATTGGCTTTAGCAGTTATCAGAGCAAGGTCAGCCTGCTGTCCAATTGTTTTCCTCACTTTGCTGTAGTCATTTAGAATCCTAAAATTTTTATTCTTGTTGCTTTTTTTTCCATTACAAATTAATCAGGAAAGTGAATCTGTTAGCAAGGGATTTTGAGTATCTATGTACAGAACGCTTTGGGTAGGGAGGAGCGAGGGCAGCACAGGAGGTGTTCTACCTGCCAGACTGGATGAGATGCAGACACGGAACCGGGAGGGAGCCGAGGGTACTGCTCTTGACGGGGGTCATGGACGTTACGTTCAGTTAGAAGCGCAGTCACAAGTCCCTGGCCTTTGTGCCAGTTGCCGTGGGTTGAAGCAGTGTAAGTGAAATGTCCCCACTGAAACAGCCAGCAGGCTTTGGTCTGGTTTGAGAGCCCAAGTCTGGCTGCTTGCCACTCTGATTTTAGTGCTGCAGAGGAAGTGCATAAGTATTTCTTGTGTCACCTCTTTTGGAGGAGGATGTTGGTCACTGTCATGTACTGTGCAGTGAGGATGGATGTAGTTCAGTATCCGGACAGAAAGTCTGAGGTAACTGAAAGAAGAGAGACAGTGATGGAGGGTGTACGTGCACATGTCCATAACATAGAGGAGGAGTGATGAATGTCTGCATTGTCCATGGGCGTGTGTGCTTCTGGCCATAGCGTCCTAGGTGCTGCTGGGGAAGGGCAGGCCACCCAAAGGCTTAGCAGTCAGACAGTGTATGAGGCCCAACTGTGTGAAGCTGATGTTTATAGGCTCAGAACATGTGGATGTCAACAGTCACATGGTTCCAGTCTGCTTCAGCAAGTAACGCTGTCCTCCTGGCTGTGCTGTGGCCCCTGTGGTGCATGTTGTGATCGGTAGAAATAGGCACCACCGCTGGACCTCACTGGCAGCTCTTCCATGAAATACACCAGTTCCCGAGCCTCAGGTTGCAGTGGCAGCAGGGCTGCAGCTGCCTGCTTTGCAGTACCAATGGGAGTTTCTTTGGATGCCAAGCATTTCGAGAACTGACAGGATGAGGGAGGTGGGAGGGTGGTGATCTCTTCCCGACTTCAGTGGGTGGTTCTCTCATGACTCATCTCATCTTTGCTCCTTGCACAGGTGGAAGTTTGTGTGCTTCTTGCATGAGCTGGTAGAAAACCATTCTGGTTTCCCTGAATGGCCACCTGGTAACAGTGTTGGTAGCAAGAGAGCACAGAAGGCAGGACAAGTGTTGGCTTGGTGTGGTTCGAAGTTGCTAGGTACAATCGCATGCTCTAGAATCTTGTTGCTGGTATCTCTTAGGCCACTTGGACTCAATTGTAGTTTACAAACTGAGAGTACAGTGCATTTTTTTTCAATAGCAGAGCTATTCTATATCTACAAAAAACTTAGAAATACAGTCTTGTGCCAAGCTTGGTGGTGCACTCCTGTAATCCCAGTCCTCAGGAGGCTGAAGCAGGAGGATTGCTGAGTGTTCAAGGCCAGCCTAGATTACAAAGTGAGTTCAAGGCCAGTTTGAACTGCATGGAAAGACTCGCCCTGTCTCAAAAAACAAACAAAATAGAAATGCAGTCTCATATCTGATTAGTTCATACATTCAAATCATTTTCATCTTGACCTGAAATGTTTTTGTAGTAATTCACTTCACTATAGCTTCTTTGCAGATCAAGTGTATTTGCACAGGGACAGTGGCCTGGTTTTCCTGTCTGTGTCTCTCCTCTAAAGCGCTCAGGGTTGTGAAGTAAGAGCAGCTGTTCTCACTGGCTTCTGAGAAACTCGGATGCACTGCAAGAGGGCCATTGAAAGTTTCCTCTTCTAACCATGGCGCTACTGACGTGCGCATATAGTGTCTTATGTATAATGTAGTTCAAGAGGCAAGAAGAGTGCACTTGGAATGACTGAAAAGCAGTGTGAGAATGTGTACCTAGCAGTGCATTGTGAAGTGTGAACTCCTGGAAGTGCAGGGCCAGGGACATCAGGGAGCCTAGAGGAGGGAGGGACAGTGTGTCTGGAGCTGGGCCCTGCTGCCCGAGGTAGGGTGATGATGAGGAGGAGAAGGCAGAGGTGTTTTGTTCCTGATGAGAGGATGGAAGCTAGCGGCAGCATGGAGGTGGTTAAAGCTGAACAAGTCTTGTCATGGAAGGAACTTTAGGAAAGCCTTAGATTTTTCTGAGTGTTTGCCCTTATTTGAATTATTCACTTCAAATTATGTCTCCCCTCTCCCTTTTGTGTGTCTCAATTTAGCACTCTGAATAACCCTGCTGATCAGATGGATGTGATTGGAGTGGGTGGCATTGACTTTGAAGATAACATCGCCCGATTTTCCTCCAGGGGAATGACCACCTGGGTATGGTTTCTATTTCACATGGCCCCTGGAATCACGGCTCTCACACCCTGCAGGATTTGTCAGTGCACAGATAGGGAAGCAGCTTGTGATACAGATCCTTGTCCACAAACTGGTAACAAGGGCTGCGGATTGAGCTGTCATGAGGACCAGACTGGCAAGGCTGTCGAGTCCAGAGCCACTGCATAGGGCTTGGGTCACTTCTGAGCAGTTCACTTCCACTTCCTTTTAATTTATTTCCAAGTAACTCACATTTTAGGTGAACTGGACTCATGCTGTCTTGTCCTATCCAGTAGTAGGAAGATGAATAGTTCCCTCAGTGCAAGTAGAAGCCAACTTCATAAGAACTGCTTAATAAGAACTCTGCTAACATGGCAATCAGTGTACATATCAGAATGACTCCAAGTCAGTAATTTGACTGCTTGGGGGTTGATTATGTTTCCAGTTCACGTCCATTGCCTATTGGAATGCAATTTGATTCCAGATTAGGTGCTCCCTCAGAGAATACCAGGACTTTCCCGAGTGGTTGTGGGGAGCTATGTCCTGGGGTTCTTTGGGGTCAGGGCCTTTCTCGTGGCTCTAACTTGACATGTTCTGGCCTCAGGTATGGCCCCAGAATGATTCTTGGTGTCCTGGGGACATCTAGACCAGGTCCATGCCTGCCACACACCCCATGGCATAGTGGTGTAGTCTTTGGTGTGAGTCTCGGTTCAGGACAGTAGTGGCTTCTGGGCACCCCCTTTCTTCCCACCCAGGGTCATTGTCTGACCTCACTGTGATAGACAGGCCCCCGCACTGCATGTCTTCTCACCTGTGCTGCTCGGCACGACCTCTGTGCTGTTGGACAGTAGGGAATGAGGCATCTGCAGGTGTAAGTTTGCAGCTCCCCATGCAGGTGCTGGCACCACACCATTATGTGATACCACGGCTTTTGACTGTTGGGGCATTTTGAGAAATGTTCCCGAATTTATGCAGAGCCGTGGCTAGCAGTGTCTTCACTCAGGGCCCTACTACAAGCAGTGATTAGAAAACACAGCGAATGTCTAACTAAAACATGTATTGCAGTAAAGCATTCAATGCTATTAATCCCCCTTCAGAGTGCTCCTTCTCACTTCAGACATACTTGTCCCGTCGTTCTTGCCCCCTTCTGAAAGCCCTCTTGTGCCTCAGGGCTATGATCAAAATCAGGGTGAGTGTGCTGCTGAACGCTGTTCTTTGGGCGAGCAGGCCTGGCGCATGCGTAACTTCTGTACTCGGATTTGGCCCTGAGCAGCTGCCCGCCTCCCTGAAATGACCATGGGAGGGAAACATTTGACCTGATTCAGGACACTGAGTCAGGAAGCACAGCTGAAGACACAGAAGAGGACTTCTGGAACTCCACAAAGTGGCAGGGACAATGGGACAAGGGTGTTCGGTGTGGGGGGATGCAGGGCAAGGTGTCTCTACTACAGTGTGCTATAGTTTAATGTAAACACAATTTTTAGTATTCATGTTAGCTTTTGATGTGTCATAAATAGTTCCATGTTTCTTTATTGGTTTGACTGCATGGAAGGTTTTTCTGTCCAAGTTGGTGTGCTTTTCCTCAACTGAATGTGAGATCCTGTCATACTCTCATTTTGCCCGTGTTCAAGGTGCTTAAGTAGAGAATACTTAATGAAACCTTCTTGCAGGTTAGTCACACACCTTCTTCATCATTTTAAGTGGTTTCTTATCCCTTTGAAACAACCAGTCATAACCATGTACTTTTTCCTTATAAAGAAATACTTTTTCCTAATTTTTAATTTTCTAATTCTTCTAACACTTTTAATTTATCTAGTGATAAAGCAATTTCCAGTTTCTAGTCTTAGTGATAAATCAGTGACTAGCTTCTGGTCTTACATGTTAGTAAAAGTGAAACATTTTCTTTCAATTGCTTTATGGCCCTGATATTGTACTGGTTGTATAAAACACTCTTAAAATATGCTTATTCTGTACATTATCACCTAAGCTAATTTCTGATGTGCACTGAGTTTCAGACCCAAGCCCGTATGTTGCCTCCCCAAGTGAGCCTGTGTTTCCATTCTGCTTTTATGCCTTCATGACCCCGTGTGCCAGCTACGTGATGGAGAACTTGAGTTACTCTTGTTTGTAGGAGCTACCGGGAGGCTACGGTCGCATGAAACCTGACATCGTCACCTATGGTGCTGGCGTGCGGGGCTCCGGTGTGAAAGGGGGCTGCCGGGCCCTTTCGGGGACCAGTGTTGCCTCTCCAGTGGTTGCAGGGGCTGTCACCTTGTTGGTGAGGTGAGTGTTACACCACACAGATCAGCCACTACAGCCTTAGGACGGGGCACTGGGTGCATCTGTCCTGGAGGGTGTGAGGGTCAAGGCCGGCAGGCTCCCGCCTTCCCTGTTCCTCGTGTTTCCAAGAGGACTGGGGCTCCCTGCTGCGCTACTTCAGTGACTTGTGCCCGGTGCACTTTGTAAGCTCAGGTGAGCTGTAAGGCACATGCAGGGAAAACAGCTACTACTCCTATTGTGGGTGCATTTTTAATATGTTCAATATGCCAGATGTGGCTCACAGCTGTAATCCCAGTACTCGGGAGGCTGAGGCAGTAGGATCACTGTGAGTTTGAGGCCAGCCAGGGCTACACAGTGAGTTCAGGGCTGGCCTGAACTACATAGCAAGACCCTGTCTCAAAGAAAACCCCCCACAATAAAAATAAATACAGTTTTATTTAAAAATAAACATAAATAAATGTGCTGGAGCTATGTATATGTCAGGCAGGGAGCACAGAGTAAGCTGTTTTCCTGCCCTGCCCTTGGCAACGTACCTTTTATTGGATTTTATTGTGTATGTGTAAGATGTGCAGCATGATGTTATGGGATATACATATAGATAGTAAAAGATTTCACTAGTGCAGTAACTTACTGTACCTGTCTTCTTGCATGTTTACCCACTCTTGGTTTTGTGGCAGGGATTCTCCTTCATACCCCTAGCTAAGGGAGGCCAGCCAGGGACTGCTCGTGGGAGACAGGTTTCTCTGTGCCATTTGCACTCTCATTAAATCTCATGAACGTGAGAATAAAGCTGAGTCATCAGCCCTGACTTCTGCAGATAAGGGAACTAGAAGAAAGTCCTCCAATGCAGACGAGCTTTGACGCTCATGTGCTGACTTTTAGTAGGGTGGGCCTTGTGTCCTTATTCTCAGAGTTACTAAAAAAAAAACCTGGGCTGGGGATTTAGCTCAGTGGCATAAGCACCTGCCTGGCAAGTGCACGGTCGTGAGTTCAATCTCCAGCACCAAAAGAACCAACAACAACAGCAACAACAACAACAAAAAAAGTCTGTGGAGCTAGCATTGATTTTTGTCACAGTATGTCCCCCAAAATTAATCTTACTTTTTCTACCTAGCTGAGGTTCTCTGTTGTGATAACACAAAACTGCATATTTGAAATCTACAATTGATGCTAATTAAGGAATTAAAACAAATGATATTAAATTTTTGTATTTCAAATTCTTTATAAAAATAAGTGAATTACGTGTTGATTTCTAGATTATTAGTAATGTTTGGCAGAAGAGCTGTCTGCCTCTTGCTCCATCCTTCCCTTACAGGCCAGAGCCAGAATTCTTAAAAGGGTTGACATTGGCCAGAGGTTCTCTGGAGACTAACCTTGTGCCTACTAGAAACTGTCTCCCTCTTGTCATATAAAAATGGAGCAAGGAGAGAAGGAAGTGATGCTCTTGGATTTGCCCAAGGAAGAGGATTTAGCTAGGATTCGTTTTTCCAGGCCTGTTGATTCTGGAAGTGGGAAACACTGGTTCTTTGCTCCCGCTTGCCTGGCCATTCACAGAAGTGAGCGATCTAAGTGGAGATGAGGGGCTGCAGTTTTCCCTTCTCAGTGCAGCTCTTGCTGTGGGTGTTGTGAGCACCAGGGCGATCTTTCCCTCCCCACATTCCTGCAGCAGATAGGGTGCCATTGCGGTGTGCAGAGTTGCTCTGTGGCTTGACGGTAGTCAGATCATCTGGAAAGTGCGTGTTGTTCCTAGATTGAGTATAGACCTGGCCCCTAAGTCACCGTGGAGAAGAGGACATGGGTCGGTCCTGCGATGTGTAGCTGCGAGCTGTAGCATGAGTTAGGTCTCGTGGAGCACCAGCAAGGAACGCTCATTAGTAAGGCTGGAAACTTATTTTCACTCTTTTACTGAGAGAAACAACAGGTGCTTGATTTTCCCTCAGCACAGTCCAGAAGCGCGAGCTGGTGAACCCTGCTAGCATGAAGCAGGCCCTGATCGCGTCCGCCCGGAGGCTGCCTGGTGTCAACATGTTTGAGCAAGGCCACGGCAAACTGGATCTGCTCAGAGCCTACCAGATCCTCAGCAGCTACAAGCCCCAGGCCAGGTTGGTGTCAGCCTTTGCAACAGCCCTTCTCCCTCCCTGGCTGCCGTCTCCTCTGCGCACAGGCCGTGGCTTCTCTCTGCCTGCTAGCAGGGTAGCAGAGTCCTCCACCCTCCAGAGAAATATGTAGTTTGTTCAGCTTTTGAAACTTAAAATAATCCTAGGTTTACAGATGTTATAAAAATTGTTTTCAGTTGCTGTTTGCTTGGCTTCCTCAAACGCTGACATCTCAATGGGTCGAGGTGCAAGTGTTAACAGCAAAATTGTCACCATTGGTACAGTGCTGTCCTCCAAGGACCTGCAGCCACTCACACCTTGAATTTTACTTGTTGTGTTTGTCAGCTTTATTGTCACCAGGTCACAGTGCCCTACACCCACAGCTTGAAGGCACAAGGTTTAATTTCCTGCTGGTTTTAGTCCACAGTCCACAGACTCCAACAAAGAGCCGTGGTGGAGCAGTGTGGTAGAGGAGGACTGCTTAGCTCATAGTGCCCAGGGCAAGTGGGGAAGGGTACCCAGAGAAAGGGGCCTAGGCAGACCCCAGACACACCTAAGGGTGTGCGCCACCATCCCCCGGCTGAGGGCCACACCCCTCCTGTTCTGTGTGTGCTTCAGGGCCCAGGCTCCATGTTGCATTTTGTTCTCTGGGTCTTTCCTGACTCTGGCAGTTCCTCTTTTTCTCTCTCCTGTACTAGGAATTGAACTTAGAGCCTTTGTCTAGTTATATCCCAGTCCCTTCCTTTTTTACTTTATTGGTACATTTTAGATAACACATAACATTTATCATAGGGATCCCAATCCTTTTTTATGTGTTTGTTTTGAGATAAGCTAAATTTCAGAGTCATTAATTCATTAAGTCCCCTAGGATGGCTTTGAACTTGCAGTCCTCCTGTCTCAGCCTCCCATAGTGCTGGGACTGCAGGCTGTGCTGCCATGGCTCTTCTGTCTTTTGTTGTCATTCCTGACCTTGACTTTTGTGGAGAGTGCCAGTCACTTCGTAGACTTGTGATGTGAGTTTGTCTGATGTTTTCAAATGAAGGTGTTTTTCACTAAGAATGTTTTTCACCTTTTATTTTAAATGATTTTAGCTTTATGACAGAGCTCCACAAATAGTCCGTGAGGCCCAGAAACCCTTCACTTAGCTTTTCCCTGACCACACTAGCAGCCTCACTGAGCCACACCCGTGACACTCTACAGGGCGGCTGATGCACTGCCCCATGCAGGCCTGCTTCTGCTCTGGGGCAGGCCTGCTTCTGCTCTGGGGCCCCACACTGCACTCAGCTGTCCTGTCCCCTTGGTCTCCTCAGGGCAGGGCCTTATTTTTCTTCTTCTTCTTCTTTTTTTTTTTTTTTTTTTGTACTTGGGATCGAACTCATGACCTTGCGCTTACCAGGCAGGCGCTTGTGCTGTTGAGCTAAATCCCCAGCCCTAGGGCCTCATTTTTCTTTGTCTTGCGTTAATGCTGTTAATTTTCATCATTGATTGAAATATTGCATCCATCGTGGTCTTCCAAGGAGCAGATGCTGAAAAAGTTTAGGTGGTCTGAGAGGCCCTGGTGTGTGTGTGTTTAGGGGGAGGGTGTCCTGTGAGGGCCTGGGAAGGTGAGGCAGGGAGAGTTTGGGGACTGGGACAGCTCTGCCACCTTTGGGGAGCAGAGGGAAGAGACATTGGTGAGGAAGAGCCACAGGCCACAGCACAGTTGGAGCATGGTCCTGGCTGCTGAGGAACCCTGGAACTGGAGTCACCCCGAGGAAGCGTGGCCTCGGCACCGTGGGGCAGGGTGGTCAGGCCAGACTCGAGGGGAGGCCCGTCAGGCACAGGTGCCACGTGTTCCCCTGGACGGCTTCCGTTTTCACTGACAACTGCTGTAAGCTCCTCGGGACATGCTCTGAGCTGATCCTGATTCTCAGCTGCTCTCACCCCCTGGGTTTAGCGACTGCCAATGGCCTGTGCTTGCCGAGGTTATGCGTGGGTTTTCTGTTTCCTCATTCTGCTCTTACTTCATTAACAATTGAAATTCTGCTGGAAGGTAAAGCTGCCCTTTCTCCACTGCTTATTAATTATTGAGTTACTTGTATGGGCATGGCTGTGTGGCTGTTAATCTTATTCTGCAGATTATAACCCCTTGCTCTCATTGTTTCACTTGTTACTCAGATTGTCCCTGCAGTAGCTGTGCGCAGCCCCTTCCGTTTGCCTTCTGTCTTCATAGCAAATGTCTCCAGCGTGTTCTGAGCGTTTTCTCTCCTGGGCAGCACAGGGTGTGTCACTGTGTATTTCCACACTGTAGTCTTGGGTTCACTTCTTCTCTTTAACTGGAGAATGATATAGTATTTAAAATCCAAGTGTGCTTGTAGCTGACGCACGCGCATGCGCACGCCCTCTGTGCTTGTTTCTGTGTCTCCATCTGTGTGTAGTTAACTGTGAACATGCTCACACCATCCAGCCCACACCGTCCCACTGGTTCTGGCCTTCCCACTCCTGTCCGTGCTTCTTGCTCCAACAGGAGGAGCCTGGCGCTCAGCAGCCCCACGTGTGTGCTTGTTTGCACCCTCCCAGTGTGTACGAATGGAGTTGTTTAGCACTGCTCACCCTTACCCTTGTGAAGAACACATTTGTTAACAGAAGTACATTTGTGAATAGTGCTTTAATCCTTACCACTATAGAATAAAGTTTTACTGTTTTCCAGAATTAGTTAGGTTTTCTTGCTGTTTGTGTTTAGTATAGGTGGGCCCATTTTAGTATTTGTAGTCCTTTCTGGATTCCTCACCTCCTTGATTTCATCCAGCTACTGAGTGTGTGAGGTGTCACTACGGTTTTAAGATCAGAACTGTGCATAGCCAGGCATGGTGGCGCACACCTGTAACCCCAGCACTCGAGAGGCTGAGGCAGGAGGACTGCTGTGAGTTCAAGACCAGCCTGGGTTACAAAATGAGCTCAAGGTGGCCTGAACTGCATGACGAGACTCTGTCTCAAAAAGACCAAAACAAAACAAAACAAAATAAGTGGACTCAAAGGCACACCCACTGCCCCTACAACTCCTTCCCTTGCTTCCACGCTCTGATTGTAAGTTTGGTTTTTGTTAATACTCTTTAATTTTTTTTTTTTGAAAATGAACAGATACATAGAGTATTACTTCAGATAATAATTCCTTTGACTTTGCTTTCTCATTTAATAACTGTGGTAGAAATCAGCCTGTTAGCTAGATAGAGAACTATCTGAGATAGAGATAGAGAGCTCTGTCCTCTTAAAGTGCATTGAGTGAACGCACCGATGTTTATTCAGCCTTTGGTGTGCAGGTGGGTGTGTAGGTTGGTTCTCTGTTTTGTAATCTTAAACTTGCAGTGAATGAATGACCTTGCACCTTTTGGCAGCCGGGTTTCTTCAGGGTAAATCCCAGAGGCGCATCGGTGGGTTCCAGCTCTGTGCAGAGATAGCTGTCACATGTTGCCGTATTCCCCCCAGAAGCGTGGTGGCAGTGTCTCATTCCCCCAGCAGGGTGAGAGCGGAGAATGTCATATTTGTCGTATGGGAGAGAAATGGTGTCTTAACACTGCTTTCACTTGGAGTTTTCTACTTTGAATGAGCGGGCTATTGTTTGTTTCTTGTAAACTGTTTGTTTCTTTTTCTTATTTTTCTACGGAATGTTTGGTCCCTCGATTTTGAAGTGTTTTGTAAATACTCTTGATGAGTGACGTATATTGCAAATCTTTCTCCCAGTTTGTCAGATTTACTTTTTTTTTTTATTGTATGTAAGGTTTTTTTGCAATGTAGTTTTTCTGCTTTTTGTTTTTTAAAATAGATTGTTAGTCATTTGTTGTTCTTGCTGCCTCTGTATTTTGAGTTGTTAGCCTTTCTCTATACCGAGTGAAGTAAAAAGGAAGTTTTCCCATCTTTTTTCTGATACTCATTTGCTTTTTCTGAGACTCTCATCTGTCTGAAGTTTATTCTTAGGTACAGTGTGAGGTCTAGGTCCAATTTATCTTTAGCAGATGGCCTCCCACTCATTACAGCTGTGTGTGTTAAAAGGTTCATCTTTGCCACGGCAGTGAGATGTGTCGTCTTGACCATGTTCTGACTTTTCACACGCATGCCTGGGTCTGTCACTGAGCTTCCCTTCCACGCACTGTCCTGCCCAGTAAATGTGTGTGAGCATGAGCTAACCTGAAGTCCTGTTTGCGGATTGGTAGTGATAGTAGGCGAGCCGTCCTTAGGGAGATGGCATAGTGGAGTGCAGCCAGCTGCACATGCTCCTAACAGTCTGCTTAGGGTCTTCTCGGGTCCCACCCTGTCCAACCCCTCACCTCCTGCACATCCCCCAGCTGACACTGGAGCTGCTAGGAGTGATATTAACCAGCGCAAATTCATCTCAGATGAGGAGATGCAGGAGCATTGTGTCTGCTCCTCTGTGCTGCTTCTGCCTGGGTCCCAGGACCACTACAGGCTCACTGTTTTGCTAGGACGACTCCTGGCTCAGCTAAAATGAGTGTGGTTGTGCACTGCAGTGGCACAGTAAGGGTGCAGAGCAAGTGTGTAAAGGAAAAGGACGCTTAGATGCAGAGACCACATGGGGAAATCCAGGTTTAGGCTTCCCGAGTGCCCTCCATCATGCCATCACCAGATGGGGGCTTTCAGAGCTGGCCCCTCCCCCAGCAGCAAGTTGCATGAACACATGTGTGTTCTGCCCAGGGAAGCCCCTTCTCCATGTCTTGAGCCTGAGGTTTCCATCAGGGCTGGTTATACACTCATTGTCCACCATTGTAACTTCTCAAGCGCCAGACCTGCAGGAGGCAAGTGGCATCCTGTGCACTGTGCTATTTGTACCAGCAGTCCAGCAAGCCTGCTCAGGGCCTTACCGCACGGGAACACTATGGCTTAGTTCCTAGGTGCCAGCTGCAGGCCAGGCAGACAGACCCTTCTGAGGTGTGCCAACTGCTTCCTGCTCGCTGTGCTGTGCCCCGTTTTCCTCTGATGTGATGTCCACACTAACACTGCATTTCTTGTTTCAGTCTCAGCCCCAGCTACATTGACCTGACTGAGTGTCCCTACATGTGGCCCTACTGCTCCCAGCCCATCTACTATGGAGGAATGCCAACAATCGTCAATGTCACCATCCTCAATGGCATGGGAGTCACAGGAAGGATTGTGGATAAGGTGAAACTTCTGACTTGTGGGTGACTTAGATACGGCCCAGGCCTTTGTGCTTTAGTTATCTCTGCTGAAGCTAAGAACACAGAAACGTTCCTTTTCTGTCCAGCGTCACAGAGCTGCTGCAGGTGGCGGTTTGCCGCACACTAAGTCCTGTACCAAAAGGTCAGGGCATGTGTTAAGGAAACCAGTTTCATTTTTTTGCTTTCCCATGATGAGTTTGATAAAGTACATTTGGTTTTTCATATTTTAGTCCTTGTTAAGTGTGAGTGGGCTGCTGTGTTTACATGGTGTGATCTTCCTTTTGAATTTTGCTTTTATAATTTTTTGATGATTTTATAAACATTATCACAACCATAAGGGACCGGGGAGAAAGTAGAAAAACTCACTTGCAGCCCCAGCACACTAGTACAGGCCCATTTAAAAACATTTACCAGTCCCTTACCTACAATACATACTTCCTGTTATCTTTGTGTGATAGGTAAAAATTTACTTTTTCAGTTCTTATTATAGTATAAACCTTTAAAAAAGCTCCAATGTACTTTTATTGTTTTTTTTTTTTTTTTTTTTTTTTTAGCTACCAGGGATCAAACTCACAACCTTGTGCTTGCCAGGCAGGCGCTTAAGCCACTGAGCTAAATCCCCAGCCCTCCAATGTACTTTTGATTTCTTTTTTTTTTTTAACATGATACCAAGTTGATATATTATAATTTACCGTTTTCCTTTGCTTGAGCAATTAGAAGGCATTCAACTCTGAACGTTTCACTATGTTTGAGTGTATAGTTTTCTTTTCTTCTGAATTGTTTGTGTAACATAAACGCCCTGGTTTGGAATCCTGAATCAGAGAGTGTGAACGTTAATTAGGGTTCTTGGCACAGACAGACAAATTCTTTCCAAGAGAGTTACATCAGCTTAGACAGCGGCTGGTGGTATTTAGAGGGAACATGTCTCTGGCACGTCTGTGTCAGTGGTACATCTTTTTTCCTCTTTTATTTCATGAGTTTTTTTCAAAAAATGGATGTATAACTTATATACCGTAATGTTTAGCCTTTTAGATTGGGCGGTTCAGTGGATTCCATGTCCTTACAAGGTTGTGCCAACATCGCTCACTTCAAAACATCCCTGTCCTCCTTGAGGACATCTTGTCCTCACTGTGGCAATCCCTCCCTCTCCCCACCTCCGGCCTGCAGCCCCCAGCTGCTTTCTGGGTCTGGGTCTGTCTGTCCAGTCCACTTCGTGGGGATGGACTCCTGGTATTTGTCTTGTTGTGACGGCTTCTCCATGGGCCTAATGTCCCTTTTGATGGCTGACTTGGAGCGGACATTTGGCTTTTCTAGGCAGTGCGTCTTCTGACTTCCCATTTTGGAGGGATAAGATGGGTGCCATGTTTAATGGCACTTTTTCAGTTATTTGTGAGGTGGACCTCTCCATCTGAGTTTACTGATTATATTTCCTCTGAATTACCCTTTCTTTTTATTGGCCTTTTTTTTTGCACTGGGAGTCAAACTCAGGACCTTGTGCTTGCCAGGCAGGTGTTGTGTGGCTGAGCTATACTCCGGCTGTTGACCCATTTTTATACTGAGGTTGAGATTTTCTTCAACCGTACTAACAGTGTCATAGCCATTGGTATATCTTACAAAAAGAGTTCCTGCCAGGTCATTGTTTTCTTTGTTCTTTATCTTTCTGTAAAATTTTACTTTTCAATGCAGTTGGAAATTCTTTTGTGATTTCTTCTATTGTTGAAAAGAATAGAAATTTATCCCTATAGAGATAATACAATCTCAGTTTAAAATTTCCACTGATTTTCCTGTTCCACTGAATTTTGTCATGTGTGTCAGTTTGCTGTGTGACATTAAGAGATGAGTGAAAATAATCTTTCTCAGTTTCTCACCAGTGGCCTTGAGAGTACTCATTAAAAACCCCTTTCCTTCTTGCAGTGAGATGTTGTATTCTACAAATATTTTTATTTCCCAGGTGTGTGTGTGTGTGTGTGTGTGTGAGAGAGAGAGAGAGAGAGAGGGAGGGAGGGAGGGAGAGAGAGATACTGATTCATTTGGGGAGTGTGTGCTTGCTCTGTGGCTTTTGAGGGAAATGAGTAATTTAGGTTCATTTGAAATAATGGTGAATTATAAGAGCGAGTATGTGTTTCTGCCAGATGGCCTCCTCCTCGTTTTCTGCTTTCCTCTAATCTCAGAAGGACGGCAGGGGCAGTCACTCTCCAGCCACGCCCATGCGGCTTGCAGCAGCCCCTCACTAGCTGCAGGATTCTATTGGAGAAAATTGGTGTTCCTGGCATTTGATGCCTTTTAGTTAATGTGGTTCTCTCAATATATATCTAACTGACATCTGACCTCAGATCAAGAGGTTTCTTTTCTTTTTTTCTTTTTGATACAGGGTCTCAGTCTATAATTCAGAGTGCCCTTGAACTCACTGTGTAGCCAGAGTGGCTTTGAACTCATGGTGACCCTCCTGCCTCAGCATTCCAAGTGCTGGGATTTCAGGCATGTATTACCATGCCTGGCTCATACAAGTTCTTTAATGAGAATTTTCATCAAAGAATTTGGCATGTACACCTCTTTCTTTATAAGAAGGGAAGTTTCGTGAACTTGGGAACTAAAATAGTGACCTCTAGGTTACTTAGTAGTGACCTCTAGGTTACTTAGTATCTGTGCATATGTTTTGTCTTTCCCCGTGTAATGAAGTACAGGATTTCTCAGGAGCTGATGTAGGTAGTGGAGGAACTGAGCTTTGCCTAGTTCTGAATGTTCCCGCTCTATGCCTTCCCTTCACCGTGGCCTGGTTTCTTTCTCTTGCAGCCTGACTGGCAGCCCTATCTGCCACAGAATGGAGACAACATTGAAGTCGCCTTCTCTTACTCCTCGGTGTTATGGCCTTGGTCAGGCTACCTGGCCATCTCCATTTCTGTGACCAAGAAGGCAGCTTCCTGGGAGGGCATTGCCCAGGGCCATGTCATGATCACGGTGGCTTCCCCGGTGGAGACAGAAGTAAGCAGTGCCCGAGTGGCTTGTTGCTCCTCACCTTTTCCTGCCCTGACAGGAAGGGGAGGGAGGGGAAGGCCGAATGCTGAGCTCAGTTTACAGGGCAGGGGACAGACAGAGTGCGCCTTGGAGGCTCGGGCTGTGGCCCGGCGGCTTTGCGCACAGAGCTAAGTGCCAGCTCTGCAGATGAGACCAGGCTGCTCGTTCTGGGTGTGGCACAGGGATGAGCGTCTTGGCCATGTTTCGAGCCCAGGGTGAGGGCGGAGGGAATGGGTTCTCTGAAAGGAAGTGCAGGATCATCCTGTAGCACTTGCTAAGAGTTTGGAAGGGTTAGTTGTGGCACACTCAGTCATACACACATGTGCACAAAATCTCATGTTCAGATTTCGAGGGTTAAACTGTTAAATAGAAATGACCTCTTTGAACCTGAAAACTTTGAGGGTATTTTTTTTTTTCTGAGAAAGGGGAACATTTTAAGTTTCTGGGTTTTTTTTTTTTTTTTTTTTTCTTTAAGTCAAAAAGCGGAGCAGAGCAGACATCAACGGTGAAGCTCCCAGTTAAGGTGAAAATAATTCCTACTCCACCTCGGAGCAAGAGGGTCCTCTGGGATCAGTACCACAACCTCCGATACCCCCCGGGCTACTTCCCCAGGGACAATTTAAGGATGAAGAACGACCCCCTAGACTGGTAAGCGGCTGCCACACTCCGTGCCCTGCACCCGTCCTCCCACCTGGGGCTGAGCTTGTTCCACCACCTTTGGGGGCCTTTGCTATGCTCCGAGCACCCCCAGACTCCTCCTGTGAGGCGATCGCGGTCATAGTTTAGTGTGTGGTGAGAACCATGACGTCCTCTGCTGTTGCTCTCTCCCAGATTCCTCTCCTCATGTGGACCAGCACATCCTATTACTCCTGTTGTCAGGCTGTCCCCAGCCATTCCCCAGGGCCTTCTCCGACCCCAGCTGAGGCCACACATTCCTCTTTAGCCTCCTGCTGGGTCTCATGCTGTTGTTCCGTGTTTCCCTAAATTCCATTCCAACTTATTTTTGCAAGCAAGCCATGGTTGGGGCTGGGATACAGCTCAGTAGCACAGTGCCTGCCTGGCATGTGCAAGGTCCTGAGTTTGATTCCCAGTACCAAAAACAAAAACAAGCCACAATTCTCAGTGATAGGGAGCCTGGGTGTGAGCACAAATGCCTCTGTGATTGCTTTCTCTTTCCAGGGACTGCCTCTGCAGACCTGTTCATGGGGCCAGACCCCCTGGGTTGGGCTGCACGGTCCTCTTGGGATGGGGCTGCGTCCTTCGCTGGCCCTCACGTGGCCCTGGCCAGCTGCTGTCCCGGGCAGGGCTGCTGAGCTGACGCTCTTGGCCCAGAAGCCAGGCTCATGTCTGTTGTCCTCCACTGGGCGCAGCACCACACTCCATCAGAGATGCTGGGCCTCTGCTGGGAGTGAAGACAGGTCACTTCAGTGCTGTGGCTTACTGCTTTTCAGGAATGGTGACCACATCCACACGAACTTCAGAGACATGTACCAGCATCTGCGAAGCATGGGCTATTTTGTGGAGGTCCTCGGCTCCCCCTTTACGTGCTTTGATGCCACGCAGTACGGTGAGCAGAGGTGGTGTGCTGGCAGGACCTTCTTCCGGCCTGAGTCAAATGTGTGTGAAATGTTTGAAAATGAGTCACAGTGGTCAGTGGTAAGCCAGTAAGGGGAGCCTGGGGGTGCTCCCCATTTCCTGCCAAATGTGAGAACAAACTGAATGACCTGCACACCGATTGCAGGTAAGGGTTGTGACAGTGCAGGTACAGATGTGTCAGGTGGAGAACGGGGACATTTATAGTCTTTAATTCAAAGATCTAGAATTGTATTTTACATTGAGGACAAATGAAAACCAGAAGCCATACTTAGCTGTTCCCTGTGTATTGGGCTCTGATTCTTCATTTTTCACCCTCTTCTCTGGTGGTGGGGTTGGCACAAACGAAATTATAGAAGCCAGTAACCCAAGATATGGATCCCAGTAAGATAGTGTTTCTGAAACAGTGACATGCTGTCGCTCAGAGGTGACAGTTCTCCAACCCTGACACTTTGTCCCTCAGGAACTTTGCTAATGGTGGACAGTGAGGAGGAGTACTTCCCTGAGGAGATCGCCAAGTTAAGGAGGGACGTGGACAATGGCCTTTCACTCGTCATCTTCAGTGACTGGTACAACACTTCCGTTATGAGAAAAGTGAAGTTCTATGATGAAAACACAAGGTGCGTAGGGGTTGGCACTTGGATAAAAGCATGAGTTGGGGGAATTAAATTTTACTTAGCAAGTACTTTCATGGCTCTCCAGCCTGATTCTTTCTAGGCAGCAGAGTGCATGAGTAGAAAAGCAATCTGTGTGTACAGGACAAAGCTGCTCATAAAGTAAGATGCTGGTTGATCTGAAGTGGTAATTTAGAGGCCCATTGTGTTTATCTATCTATCTTAGATACAGGGACTTGAAGGTTTTGTTTAGTTCTTTTCCATCTTCCCATCTCCTTATTACTGAATATATGCAGATTTAAATGCACCAAGGAAACTATTATTTATAGAGAACTTCTGGTTAGTTAACTATTGACTGAGGACTCCTAGTGTCCTCCTTATACTTTGAATTTTTCTCTTTGGAATTGTATAAGCTGCTCTTGTCATTTCTTTTGCTTCATTGATTCTGGCGAGGTCTGGGCTAAGCCGTTACATGTGGTACATTGCAGTAAAGCAGTTTTAGTTGATAAAGTGAAGCCATGATCTATTCTGCATCACTTGGCTGAAGCAGTTACACTTGCAGTATTTCTGAAACCCAGATGGCTGGTTTCAGTTGACATTTTCATGTAGGCGGATGGACTAGATTGCAGCAGGAGACATTTAGCTTGGTCATGGAAAGATGAAATATACGTCAGGGGTTTTTTCAGTTTGGTTTGGGTTTTTTTGCAGTACGGGGGATTGAACCGAGGGTTTTTGTACTGAGCTGCATTCCCCATTTTGGTATGAGCTGTCACTAAGTTACCTGGGCTGGTCTGGAATCGGTAGTCCTTCTGCCTCAGTCTCCTTGAGTAACCATGTTTTAATTACTGCCTTCCGTTTCTACCCTCACAGGCAGTGGTGGATGCCGGATACTGGAGGAGCCAACGTCCCGGCTCTGAACGAGCTACTGTCCGTGTGGAACATGGGGTTCAGCGACGGCCTATATGAAGGGGAGTTCGCCCTGGCAAACCATGACAGTAAGGCTCTGTGTTGTGTCAGAGGGCACTGCTCCCAGAGCGGAAGAGCACACGCTGAGGTCTGGGGTGAGAGGAATGCTGTATTCCTGCATGAGCTGGCTGGAGCTGTCAGCATTCCCGGAAGTGCTTCTGTAACACCGTGTGTCAGCCATTAAACATTTGTCTTGGATTTTGAAATGAAAATATTTTATATAAGCCTTCTAATTTCAGTGCCGTCTGTAGGGTGTTCCTCAGCTGTATGTTCTCAAATGGGAAATACCACTAGGTTTCTGTTTATGAAATAACTGTGCATGGCCCATTTAAGAAGTTTCCCTATAGGTAAATTTTTGGTTCTAGTTTCTAGAACAGTGTCTTGAACACTGGTTTTACAAGTCCTGGCAGGTTGTTTTGAGTCTTTGATTCTCTGACAAAATCTTCAGAATCCATATTCTAATAGTGTTTTTTTACTTGAATTTTTTGTAGTTTAAGTGTGATAAGGCAATAGCAGCTTCTCTCTTAAGATTAAAAACAGTGTTTAAAAGTATATACTATCTATAGAATGTGTTTGGGAAAGTTGGGCAGCTGGTGATTGAAACATTCCTTCTCTCCGTAACTTTGACCAACTGTTTTCCAGTGTACTACGCATCAGGGTGCAGCATCGCTAAATTTCCAGAAGATGGCATAGTGATAACACAGACTTTTAAGGACCAAGGTAAAGGACACTGCTTATAGGCTATTTAGTTCCTTTTTCTCTTCCTCAAATTCCTCCCTCATTCCTCTCCTTTTCATGGCTTCTTTAGATAATAGCTTTATTGCATAGAATTTGCATTCTATAATATCCACCCTTCTAAAGTATCCAATTCAGTGGTTTTTAGTGTGTGCACAAAATTACACAGCCATCACGTCTACCTCCTGACCCCCACCATCACTCTATTGGGTTTTTTTTGTTTTGCTTTTTATTTATTTATTTTTTTGAGACAGGGTCTTACTATTCAGTTCAGGCTGGCCTTGAGCTCAATTTGTGGCTCACGCTGGTCTCAACTTGTAATGATCCTCCTGCTTCATTCTCCCAGGTGCTGGAATTCAGGCATGCACCACCACGCCCGGCTCCCACCACCACTCCAGAAATCCAGTCAGTTCTGATCCCTTGTGAAACTCACTGCATTGCTGCGCAGTGCCTGCCTTAGCACAGCTTCAGCAGGCTCAGAGGAAGCAAAGGCAGACAACACAGACTCATGCTGAGCACTGCACATGTGTGTGTAGTGACCACTGTAAAAGAAGTGGAGTAGCTGGGCACATGTGTTTGTTTCTGCATATGAACTGTTTTGCTTCTGATTGTCGGATGACCACAGAAAATTTTTGACTGTTTTGAAGTTCTTTGCTATATAAAGATGAAATGCATTGACTCTAGCGTGGCTTCTAAAATTCTCAAGGTGTGTTCCGTTCAGTTTTGCTTAGGCTGCAGGAAGACTTCAGTGTCTGACAGCACTGTATATGCAGAGCCCACCCGGTGAGCAGGGGGCAGGATGGGCCTCCTCTGCCTTTGAAAGCCGGGGCAGGGCAGTAGTGCAGGACAGAGCCAGGACGTCCTTTCTGGGCCTGTGGTTGTGCACTGGCATTCTGAACCACGGGGCTCCTTTCCCCTCTGACAGGCACAGCCAGCCCGGTAGATGCCCCAAATGACAGTCCTATGGGAACATGCGAGTTGATGGCGTGTGTTTCCAAATGACAAGCCTTTGACATTGTAAAGATTGCTGTTTTCTGTGATTGAGAGGGACGGTTTTATTAATTGAAAATGTGGAGCTTTCGCATTTCTCAGCTTACCTATGTGCAGTTACAAAGTGGAACTTTTTATTTGTATTATCTGGAAGGGTTTTTCCCCCTTCATCAAGCAAGCTCAGTCAATGAGCTGGTCTGTAGCTCCGAGGGTTCTGTTTTAACTCCAAGCACGTGGCAATCTTGTCTTGTAGCCCTTAGCACAGTCCCCAGAGGTTTGGTGGAGTCTGTCTAAAAGCAGTTCTCACAGGCAGCGTCACTTACGGTGCTCAGTGGGTTAAAACGTGGTCTCCAGGCTGCTGCCCTCCGGCAGCTCATTGTCCTGGTGGTGGCATGAGGGGAGCTGAAGTAGATACAAGGGTGCATATTTTATCATGTCACTCTGATGTAGTCTGAGAGTAAAAATCAGTTCCATTGGTAGTAAGGTGAGTAATCATTTGGGTGCAAAGTACCGCTTTGAAAGTCCATGTTGTGCTGGATCAGAAAGACCTAGTGTCAGAAACAAAATCCACATCAAGCTGTGAGGCCCCGAGACAGCACCAGTGCTCATCTTCCCTACTCAGTCTTCCTCCCACTGAAGAACGTCTTGCTTTGTCTTCAGCAGCTGCTAGAAAAACGGTACACAGTGGGCAGCAGTATTATACTTATGTAGCTACAAACATTTTCCATGCCACTGACACAGAAAGTACTGCCTTCTGAAGAAGCTGAGCAACATTTGCCAGCATTAAGGGAAGCATTTACTTTAAGGGTAGTGATTCTGGGCTTCTGTGTGGACAGCTGCTGTCTGTGGCATTTGCATATTTTTTACTTCCTGATTCATTAAACATTTTAGGTAGCGTCTTCTATTAGGGCAAAGGAAAGAATAAGAAGGTTCTGCCATTGGAAGTTCATATTTGTGAAATTAATGTAAAGTACTTAAAATCTAAATTGAAAATAGTATCAATATACATTTTACAAATCAATTACTTTTGTATTCCATTTTGATAATAAAACACAGCATCTCTGGTGGCATTCTGTGTAACAATCCTGGACACCTCAGTTTAGCAGGAGCTGCTGGCTGACCATCCCCGTTGAGGTCCAAAAATAGGCCTTTCAGGATAAAAGAAAGGATAGGAGTCTTTCTTAGGATGAAAAGGAATAAGTGAAACCTCTAGGACTGTAAATAATGTGTGCCACTCTTTAAAGTGAAAAGGAAAAGAGCTGGGTATAGCAGTGCCCACAAAAGTGAGTTCTGCTAATGCCAGAATTAATGATGCTTGATAATGCTTTTCTGCCCTAAAACTTGGCAGTGTTTTCACTGACTACTATTACTAGATTTTGCTTTTGTTGTTGTTGTACCCTGGCCCTTTGGATCAGATCTCACAGGCAGCATCACTTTCGGTGCTGAGTGCAAGCAAAGGTTAAAACGTGGTCTCCGGGCTTCTGCCCTCCGGCAGCTCATTGTCCTGGTGGTGGCATGAGGGGAGCTGAAGTAGATACAAGGATGCATATTTTATTATGTCACTGTGTACAGTCTGAAAGTAAATGTCATTTGAGAATGAGAATGAGAAATCGTTCCTCAGCTCACCGGCTCATTGCTGCATTGTGTTGTTTCAGGATTGGAGGTTTTAAAGCAGGAGACCGCGGTTGTTGAAAATGTCCCCATTTTGGGCCTTTACCAGATTCCAGCAGAGGGTGGAGGCCGGATTGTGCTATATGGAGACTCCAATTGCTTAGATGACAGTCACCGACAGAAAGGTACGAGAAAAGCCGATGGGATTCAGTGGCCAGAACACACAGATCCCTTCTTCCTTTGTGCCAGGAAAGGCAGCAATAAACTGCTGCTGCTCCCACGCATGGAGACGGCTCAGGAAGTGCCTCTGATGCTTGGGATATCTCGATAACGTTGAATAAGCAAAGCAAACTTGCTGGCAAGCGGCAGTGCCTTCCTCCGTCTTCCTGTCCCGTAACCAGTGGGCTGGTGTCACCATACTGAGTGCTGGACCCCTCACCCTGCTGAGTTAATGGCACCTCAGGGATGCAGGGGGGAGGGGACGACACGATGACGGGACATGTGTACCCTGTTCTGCTCTGACCCAGCTGTCCCCCAAGACCTGTAGGACCAGGCTGTCAGGAGCCTTTATTCAGGGAAGGGGACGGAGGAGGTGAAGGGCACTGAGCTCTGGAGCGCTACTGCCCCATGTCTTCAGCCTCATCTAGAGCAGCTTCCAAATGCCACAGTTTGGGGCTTAGACAAGGACCATTTAATTTCCTGATTGTTGGAGAGGTGGACACGGGTGAAGTGTTGTGTGTGTTTGCCTGGTGAGATGATGAGGGTACCAGGACTGAAGCCTGGACAGGGGCGAGTGGGGAGCTAGCAGGGAAGGGCCCGTGTTCTTGGACGGCGAGCAGCTCCTGCTGGACCCAGGCCTGGGCAGGTGGGGAGGGCAGAGTGGTGCTGCCTCTCTGACTTCACTAAGTCTACTAAACTCCAGGCATTTGTGTAAGTCCTGAGAATATGCTTGGTCTTTTTAAAATAAAAAATGAGTGTTAAAGTCACAGTGGAAAGATAAATGTTTTATTTCCACAGAGATTCTTTTAAGATCCGAGATCTGGTAAGAGTCTTTATTAAAATTTTAAATACCTGAGAGACCGTCCTCATCTTTAAATTTGAAACAGCAGCTTTTAGGATCTTCCAGGGCCTTTGTGTACTTGACCAGAGTGCTGTTTTGAGGGAGAAGGCACTTTGCAGCGTGGTCCTCCCCTGAGGTTCGCGTTGCCGTCAGTGGTGCTGATGGCTGGGTGGGCAGGCCAAGGGGGAACAGTGAGAGGTGCAGTCCCAGCTGGGCACTGTGAGGGCCTATCTGGGGGCTCTCGGTGAGGACTCTGGACAGTCTGGAGCCTCAGCACTGAGGCGGCCCCAGGAGAAAGCCAACCACAGTGGCAGTGACCACTGACTTAAAGGCCAGTCCAGATTCGTGATTCTGTCTCATTTCAACTGGAGCCATGGTGTGTGTCCTGATGGTGTGAATCCACTTTCTGCCCCCAGGAGCACCTCTGGGACCATGGCAGAAACCGAGGTGCTGTTGTGCCATGTTCCCTCCCCTTTTCCTCAGCATCCTTGCACCCCAGGCCTCAGACCTCAGTCACATGGTCTCACCAGCACTGAGTTCCAGCCTGTACTGGTGTGGAGGGGCCCAACCCAGTGACAGTGCTGGGAACCTTCCTGGACTCATGGACACTGGGCACTGTTGGCCAGTGCTGGCGCACTCCGACCTGGGCGGGCTGCAGTGCCTGCTGTGGAGAGTGGGCTCCCATGAGGACGGGGACCTGGAGTGAGCCATGGTCAGTTTAACCTCGCTTCTGAGTCCTAGATCCTTGTTTCCCAGTCTTTTAGGGAGTTAGCGTTCTTCTGTTCTGCTGTAGAGATTCCTTTTTCTAAAACCGCATTGCTAAAGAGCATGCCTGTCACCCACAGACTGCTTTTGGCTTCTGGATGCGCTCCTCCAGTACACATCGTACGGGGTCACCCCACCCAGCCTCAGCCACTCGGGGAACCGGCAGCGCCCGCCCAGTGGAGTGGGCTCAGCCGCTCCTGAGAGGATGGAAGGTGAGTGGTCTCCTGCAGCAGCTCTGTGCTGCTTCAGGAAGCGGGTTGGTGAGTGTCGCCAATAGCATGTCTTCATGGCTGCTGGTGCTGAGCAGGTAGGGCTCCAGCCTCCTGCTCCCAGGATGGGTGGCCAGTGAGCCACTGAGGGACTGTGTTGAAGCCCTGGTCCACTCGCAATACCACCCTCCCAGGCAAGACTCCTGTCCCAGGGGTCTTTAGGATCAACTGGCGAGATGGCCCCGTGCATGGCCCTGCCTGGGGTGCTTCACAGGGATTAGCTCGGCAGCACTTTCCGCTAGTCCTGGGAAGCAGATGTTACCACGTCAGCTTCCAGATGAACAGGAGCTGGAGGGAGCTACAAAGCCGCCCAGATGACAGGCAGGTGGGGTACTCTGGGGTCTCCTTTCACTCTGTCTGGCAGGACGGATCACATCCTCCCCCCCCCACCCCCCACCCCCCGTGTTCCAGTCTTCCCTAGAAATGAAAAACTTTCCATTGAACACGTTTAAGATTTCCAAACCTTGGGGCTGGGGATTTAGCTCAGTGGCTTAAGCGCCTGCCTGGCAAGCGTGAGGTCGTGAGTTCAATCCCCAGTACCATAAAAAAAGAGATTTCCAAACCTTAACAAAATAAAAAGAAAGATGAAGTGCATTTTAATAATGTACTTTAGCACAGTACATCAAAAATACTGTCCGGACTGGGACACTGAGCTTGTGTTGGTTGCTCAGTAGCCATTGCAGCCAGTGGTCACAGTACAGGGTGGAGTGGGTCTGAGTAATGTGGGGAACTTTGGAGATGCAAAGAATTAACATCTCAGAAGGGAAAGAGTCTTTCTGTGACCACATCTTTGGGTTCCTGGAAGGCAGATGGTCAGCAGAGGTTGGCCGCCCAGTGCTGTGCACACAGCTGACTGGGCTAAGGGGAACAGTGCCGGGTCTTCTGCACCCCTGGCACAGCGGAGAAGACATGTGCTCTCTGGGCAGTGGGGCGAGCGTGGCCCAAAGCCCGTGGGGACAGCTGGCAAGGCTCAGAGGGCTCTCGGCAGGAAGCACAGACAGGCATGGAGCCGTGTTTCCTCCCTGTGTGTTCATCATGGTGACCGTTTCCTTTGTTGTTGACACTGCTGCTACCTGCAGGAAACCACCTTCATCGGTACTCCAAGGTTCTCGAGGCCCATTTGGGAGACCCGAAGCCTCGGCCGCTGCCGGCCTGTCCACACCTGTCTTGGGCCAAGCCACGGCCTTTGAATGAGACGGCGCCCAGGTCAGTGTCTGCCTGCACTTCCTGTCCTTCCACAGGGCGGATGACTCATCCTCGTTTTTAATAGGAGGCAGTGGAATTTTACTGGCATTATTACTGAATAATCAGATCTTCTGGCTTGTCGTTTTTTGGTGGTTATGTTAATGAGTGAATCTCCATCATGACCTTAGAAATCTGCTCTTTGGTGGCATCATGCATGAGGAATGAGTGCTTGGAGCATCAGCCTATATTTGAAAGCCATGGTCCAGCTGAGCTGCCACTGAGCAGCAGCCGACTCGTACTGGGGAGCTGAGGGGTGCTGTGTGCAGTTACACCCCGATCTAGGGTGTTGGGTCTAAGATACAGACAAGACAGGTCCCTGTGTCACCCCAGGGCAGAGGCTCCCTTGGGTAGGTGTAGATTCTGCCTCAGCAGCCTGGCCAGGAAGAACATACCATTTGCTTCCTGACCCGGTCCTCCAGCCGTTGCATATCCACACATGGTGCCAGACACGTCACCCTTCTCTATCTCAGTGTCTAAGCCAGTCTCTTGATTTGTATCACTTTCCTTCAGTTGCCAAAACTTCAGTTACTGCTGCTGCTGCTCTCTTCACCCAAGCCAATTCACCTTTTGGCTTCTGAATTCACCTTTCTCTTGAGCAAGGCAGCATGAGGTTAATAGGGGTTTCTCCTGGCATGGTAAAGCAGGGACCAGGTGTCCCAGGACCTGCTGGCTCATCAGGTCTTCTCTGTGTGGCATCCCACTGCACATACACCTAACCTTCGGAGGTTGCCTGCTTGCCTTCTTTCCCGACCCTTGAGGCTGCTAGTGTGCTTGGGTCAGTGATGGACAGACCTGGTGTAGCCATCCACACTGATGAGGAGGAGGGTGCTTCGGGAGGCATTGAATGCTCTTGGCTTTACTGTTCCCCACAGGCAGAAAGGGCCAGCTGCACCACTTGGTGACCATATGCCTTCATTTGGAATATGCTTAATATTGTGAAAGTTGTGGACTTCATGTTGTCTTCTCAGAAGCAGTTTTCTTTGTGAACCTTTAATTACTGCATTCTTTTCCCTTCCAGTTAAAATCCCATCATTTAAAACTTTGGATTCATTTCCATTTTTGCATCCTATTTACTTGTAACCTATTATTATGCTAGCATGCAGATCAGACTTTAAATTCCAGACATGGTTAGCATTTCCTACCCAAAGGACAATCAGTGTTAGCTAAAGTTCTGGAGAACAAATTATGCTCCACACTGTCGTCCAAGACTGAGAGACGGATAACAGCATCCTTGCAACCCATCTGTCTTCGTCCAATAACCCATCAAAAGCTGAGCCCATCAAGGGTGTACGTAATGCACTGCTCTGGAAATTTGATTTTGACTGTCAATTTCAGTAATTCCCTATCCTTAATACACTGCCATGTTTCACATTTATCTCACATTTCACATCTTGTTGAAAATTACTCTCAGTCCTTGGAGACCTAGATAGAGACATATTCTGAATCTCTAAAAGCCATTTTGAGACCAGCTTGAGATAGCTACAGGTAGCTGTGGGCCACGCTGACGGCAAAATTGCATCTTTTAAAGTTACAGATTTTCTGGTTTTTTACAGAATGTCAGGTGTCCTTATTTAGAGTCACTGTCTGCAAGTGTGTCACCCCAGAAAGACTCCCTGCTTTGATGGACCCTCTTGTCTTTCCATTGTGTGCTGTGAAATTCTCAAGTGGTAGCACAAGGGTGCCATTAGCACAACTGCTCCTCTAGGAAGTGCTGTCAGCAAATAATTACAAGGACAACACTGCTAGGAGGACGTTGTAGCCGACACAACAGCTTCAGGGTCAAAGCCTACCTGCCATTGGATTGTATCACCCAGCTTTGTCAGTTAAGTTTCCCACCGATTACCCCAAGTCGTGAAGTTGGGGCTTGTGAAGTGCACCTACTCGCAGTGTCCAATGGCATTTGTCAAGGCGCTGTCAGCCAGAGCCTTGGGAGCTGCTCCTCCCTGCCAGGAGCCTCTCTACAATCCAGCTAGGCCTGGGCTCCACCTGGGTTGCTACTGTAGGACTGGCATCTTTGCCTCCCCCTGACGAAGGCAGGGGAATAGATGGCACAGACACAGGGCTGCCCTCATTGCAGATGTTTCCTTTGGTTTCCATTTGCAGCCTTCGCTCTAACCTCGGCATCTTCCCAAGCTGTCCGCCATCGTTGCTGTTGCCATCAGGGCAGCTGCTAGGCTCTGCAGTTCTCATCACGTTGGCCCACACAGGTGCCACCAACCTAAAGTTAATAGATACTTTGGGCCCACCGAGTACCCCACTTTTACAGGGCACACAGGTTCCACAAGCGGGGCAGGCGCAAGTTCATACACATTTGCTCACACCCTGCCCTCCTTTGGTACATGGATGGGTGTGTCCTGTTCTCATCCAGATGGTGACTTCCCAAGGACTCCTCAGCACCCAGCTGCTCCTGTGCATGGTGGCCATAGAGTCCCCTTGGCTGCTTCGATCTGTGCTTATCAGAAAGCAGCTTGGACTGCTCTAGCTCCTCCAGGAGAAGACGTGGTGCCGCCCTGCAGTCCCAGCCCATGTCGCTCACTGGGCTTCAGCTCCTCCATGCACCCCGCCTGCCCTCTCAGGTTGCTTGATGACGTTTGCAGCAGCGAGCCACAGCTGGCGATATTATAAACCCAGTGGGATGGACAGTCCCTTCTGGGGGCATGGACTGGATGCTGACCTCTCCGTTGGCTCTGGGAGCGGCCCCTTGGTGCTTCTTATGGCACATTAGTGGTGAGGTCAGTAGATAAGGAGATGCCTCAAGGTGCCCTCCAGGTCACTCGCTGTGTCTTAGGCATCACTCAGCTCCTTAGTTGGTATGGTCGCTTATCTCTATTTTGTTTTAATCTCATTTTTCTGAAGTAATCTTTGGAAACATCAGAAGTTGCTCTCCATCGACCTGGACAAAGTGGTGTTACCCAACTTCCGATCGAATCGCCCTCAAGTGAGACCCTTGTCTCCTGGAGAAAGTAGTGCCTGGGACATTCCTGGAGGTGAGGCGCAGGAGCTTTGTCATTGTGCTAGACTGCTCTGTTTGTCCCCGCGGGAGTGGACCAGCCCCTTCCTGTCAGAACCGTGGCAGTTCTGGCTTTCTGTGTAGAATAAATCAGAAGGCCAAGAGCAGGTTGAGATGAAGACCTGTTTCTCTAGGAAGGTTCCACATAGACTTCAGACTTCAATTTCTTTCATATTAGCCAGGCGATACATTTAAAATTTTCTGGAGTAACTTGCACACTCTGAAAACTTAGTGGTCACATACTGTGAACTGTAAGGAGTGCTTGTCCTCTGATGGTTTTGCAGTGGCCTTGCTGGTTCCCGAGGTCTGTGTTTCCCTGCCCTAACTGCCTGGCATGGCCCTTGACAAAGCTGGCCTGTGGCCCCTGGGTGATGTACCCTGTCCCCTCTGTAGAGACTGCCTTTGCCCTGAATTGGCTACCTGAGCCAGCTTCTCCTGGAGTTGAGATGATTGGTACCTGGTGACTCTAGCAAGTTTGGTAGCCCTCTGCCCTGGACACCCCTGCAGTGTCCCCAGGAGCCCACAGCTCCCCAGCGGGTTGCTGTGGGTCTCAGTGGTGGTAGGAAGGGTCACCCCCTCCAATCCCGGAACTCCTGAGGGCCTCGAGAGTACGTCATGGCAGCACTGAGTAGTGAGCTCAAAAACCTGTGGTGTGGCCCAGTTCCAGGCCTGCACTCCAGCCAAGGGTCCTCTGGTGGCCACTTGGCTTTTCAGCCACACGCCACATCCACGGAAGGCTGTCCACCAGGGGAACATGGCACATGGCCCTCACTGCCTCGTTCTTCTGCCCCTCAGCTAGTTGGGACTGCAGCTGTACCCCTCTGCTTGCTGAGATTGACACTTGGCCTCCTTTTGGTTTAGGAAAACAAAACACTTCTGTAGGCCTGCCTCTTCAGGCTGTCTATGACAGGAGTGGGGCCTGTGTCCACACGTGCCCTCCCCCCCCCCCCAGTGAGGACACGGCGGGCTCCTCTCACCTACCCCGTGTTACTGGCCTGGTCACTGAGACTGAGGTTTAAAGTGATATTTACACTGCAAGGTCAAGCAGTGAAAGCAGCTCCCTTTAGCTTCTGACTCAGATCACAGTGGTGGCACTAACACTGTTGACCCTTCCCTGTCCTCTCACAGGGATCATGCCTGGCCGCTACAACCAGGAGGTGGGCCAGACCATCCCTGTCTTCGCCTTCCTGGGAGCCATGGTTGTCCTGGCCTTCTTCGTGGTACAAATCAACAAGGCCAAGAGCAGGCCAAAGCGGAGAAAGCCCCGGGTGAAGCGTCCGCAGCTCATGCAGCAGGGTCACCCACCCAAGACCCCGTCCGTGTGACCCCCACAGAGGCCTTCCAGGATGACTCAGGTGGACAAGCAGGGCCTTCGAGAGTTTCCCAGGAGGACCCGTCTTCAGCCGTGGCTCCAGCATCGGTTCTGCACGGGCCTCTCCCTGTGATGTGCCGAGGCCTGCCATGCATCTTGAACTACGATGTGGCTGGGGACCCAGCAAGGGGGACTCGAGCTCAGCCTGGAGCAGCGTCCCACGGCAGCTGAGTGCACCAAAGACATGGAGAACTCGGCAGGCTGTTGGGGCCCCTGCCCAGCGAGGAGGGTGAACTTTTTAAACAAATGAAACAACCTTGACCAAGTTAAGATGCGCTTGTTAAAGGCTATTTTCTATATTTATTGTTGGGAAAAGTCACTTTAAAGACTTGTGCTACTTGGAAGCAAAGCTATTTTTTTTTTTGTCAATGGAATGCAGTTTTGTACTATTCTACCATGAAGAGTCACAGATCCGTCATCTCCTTTGCGATGAGAGGGCAGACTGAGATCTGAAGAAACTTGCACAAATCTGTGAAGCATAGGCCTTCGCTTTATTTTTATATCAACTGCCACCATGTTTTGTAATTTGGGGTCTCGGTTCACCATTGTTGGTGAAGAAAATTTTCAATAAATATGCATTACCTATATGAAGCCGCAGGTGCATGTCATGGTTCTCTGGCTGGCCCGCTGGTCTGAGTTAGTGTGGATGAGGTCTGAATCAGCCTACTGAGGTGTTTCTTTATTGAGATGCAAACATTTCCATTTACAAGTGTACAGTCCAGTGAGCATCAGTGTATTCACTGGTGTGCGCACCCATCCCCACTCACCACCTCATTCCAGAGCATTTTCAGGACTCTCCAGGACACCCCTGTGTCCTGCCCCATTGCTGCGGCCACTGCCACCTCTTCCTCTTCCTCCTCCTCCTCCACCTCTGCCTCCAGGGCAGCCAGGGCCCTGGGTGTGCGACCTCTGGGGGCCACTGCAGCTGCCACTTTTCTCTGCACCGTGTCCTCAGGGTGCGTGTGGAAACTCGTTTCCTCCTCACGCTGAACGTGGTTCCATGGCGCTGGTGGAGCAAGTTTCGTGTGTCTGCTGCTGGCTGGCGGATGGCTGGTCCTCTCCCCAGCCCTTGGGAAGCATGAGTGATATGTGATCCCGAGTTACCTTTCTGAGGAACTGCTGAGCTTCGCTCCACAGCCGCTGCACCCTTTTATACGCTTGTCGGAACTGGGATCCTCCAAGTGAGAGGTCCAGTTTCTCCACATCTTCACCAGCTCTTGTTATTGTCTCTTTTTCTGGTTAAAGCCACCCACCAGGTTGAAGTGGCTGCTCTTTGTGGTTTGTTTGACATTTCCCAAAAGACTAATATGAAAAGATGATATGAAACATCTTTGTCTTGTGATTTTTTTTTTTTTTTGTTATTTTGTTTGTTTTTTGATACAGGGTCTTGCTGTGTAGGTGCATGCTGGCCTTGAACTCACTATGTAATGGAGGCAGGCCTCGAACTCATGGTGATCCTCCTCAGCCTCTTGAGTGCTGGGATTACAGGCATGCACCACTATGCCCAGCTGGAGCATCTTTGTGTGTGTGTGCTAGTCATGTTTTTAGAGTTGTAACACCCTCAGCTTCACAAAATTCCTCGAACACATTAGGTCTTTGTTGATGTTTATTGAAGGGTATCATTGGCTGTCTGTGTATCTTTTCTAGAGAGGTGTTGCCCTTTTTTAATTGGATTATGTACATTCTTTGTGTCCTGTACTTCCCTAAGTACAGGACATAAAATCCTTAAGCAAACTTGCGAGTATTTTCTCTCATTTTCTAAGGTATCTTTTCACTTCCCTGATGGACTCTTTTGAGATGTGAAGCCTTCGCATTTTGCTGAGGCGGGGTTTTGCTGTTTGTGTGGTGATCTGGGTCATGTCTCAGAACCATTGCCTCATCTGAAGCAGCCTGTTCCCGTCTCGCCCCTGCCTGACAGCTGTGTTCTATGTGCCTGCTGGCCAGGTGCCCCTGCACATGCAGGGAGGGCAGAGGCCCAGAGGTGTGACGGGGAGGGTGAGTCATGAGCAGGAGGAAGTCAGGAGGAGCCACCCAGGCCACCTCGTCATCATGGCTCCACGTTGTTGACAGGTCCCATGGGTCCCCACAGCGCTGGCTGCACGAGTGGCCGCTGTTTTCCATAGGGCTTTGTGCATTCCTAAGAGCTCGTAAAGTGCTCACTCCCTGTGGTCACAGCCCTCAGGGGACCAACATTGGGCACAGGGTACAGTGCTCATTGTCAGCAGATGGCCGTGGATCTGAATGTGGCTTCAGCTGTCCAAATGAGGGGCAGTTAGCTGTGGCGTCCTTGTCTCCCTGCCAGTCCCTGGAGGCCACGCACTGTTGGCTCTGCAGCACTGTGACAGCTGAGTCACCAGTGCAGCCTTCGAACACAGCGCCAGGCGGGTCCCAGGAGTGAGGAGAGGGGCAGCTGACAATCTAGGAATGGGCCGCATCTCTCCTCACTGCAGCATGTTCAGTCGCCTGGGTCCACCTTGTGTCTCCTGCTTTGCAAGGGACCCTCTTGTCTCTGTTGTGGATGCCCACTGTCTGTCCCAGTGAACAGCTGCGTCTCGACCACAAAAGAGTCACCATCCAGCCTCAGCCTCAGATCTGCCTGGGCGTCCCCAGGAGATGCAGGCCTTCCCTGTTACTCTCCCGTGCCCTCACTGCGGGGACCTATACGAAACAGAACAGAACAGAACCAGTAAAGACAAAATGCAATAAGGACGTCAAAACAAGATAATAGTAAATCTAAAATGGCTACTATAATATATCTTGTTATCTTTGAAATAGCTGCCCATGCCATTGGATATAGTAAAATCAAACAAGATAAAACAATAAAAACAATGAAAATGATACAGGGCTTCAAAACAAGATGTAGGGAATTAACAATGGCCATCACCTTTAGAAAGAGATCTCCCATATATGCTACGCGTATTGTTATCCTCTGAATAGGTGATCAGACCACTGGCTTTAGACCTGCAAAGCCAGTGAAACACTAAACACTACAAGCATTAAACTGTATTTTAACTCAATAACTGTCATCTCAGCCTGTGTTTCTCTGGAATAGCCAGGCGATCACAGTGGGGTGGGGTGGGGTGGGGGGCTCTTCTTGTTTCCAGGCTGCATGCTGGAGGGGGCTGGCATCTGCCTCTCCACAGTGCCTGTGCATGGCTCTGATTCGCAGGGAGGGATTACTTCCTGGTGACTTCTTGTTTTCTTTCTCCACAGTCCACGAATGGCACTAGATGGACATTCCCAGAGACCTATTACAGTTCTTGATGTTTTAAAATGCTCATCCAAGTAGATCTTAGTGGAGGAGGCTGGTTTCAGTAGCTGGTGATACAGAGGCATTGCAGGAGGTGTCTGGGAAATGCAGACCTCGGGGCCTGCCCCCCAGCCCACAGGTCACCCACTCATCGGGAAGGCCCTGGAAATGTGCTTCAGAGCTCCTGCGGGGTAGAGTCACTGTATAGCATGTTCCCAAAGACTCGAAAATGAGGGACAATCAGAAACCTCTGGGGCAACAGCCAGAGCGGGCACCTCGGTCAAGAGGCGGCAGCACTCCAGGCTGTCTGTGGCTGCCGTAGTCCCTGGAGGTCAGTGTCCCCTGCCGTGGAGGGAAGGGGGAGTACAGTCCTGATCCATGCCATAGCACAGTGAGCCTCGGACACGATGCTGAGAGGAGCCAGAAGCCACCATCCACGTGTCTTGTGTGATTGCATTTCCACGACGCATCTGGAGGAGACGCCTAAGTATCCGAAGCAGGTTAGCAGCTGTGGGGTGGGGGGTAGGAGCTTTCTTTTGGGGTGAGGAAAATGACCTGGAATTAGCGGTAGCAGTTGCACACCGTTGTAAGTATAATTAAAGCCCCTGCAGTGTATACTTGACAGTGGTTAAAACAGTTTTATACTAATTCGGTCACTTTCTTCCTCTTGTGCAGGCATGTGTCTCCCCTGGGAGTCCCTGGTGTGGAGACTGCAGAGGCTCTCTGGGCCCTCAGACCCCAGCCTGAGTGAGGGCCCCAAGGTTCGGGGTCCTGGACACAGACCCCATGGCTCAATCTGTGCTCAGTCCGCCCTCTGGCAGACAGGAGAGACAGGAACCAAAGGGCTGTAAGAAGGCTCCTGGCCTCCCCTGCCCTTTCAGGTTGGGACTCCTGACCTGGCTGTGTCAGAGGGAGGGGACTGGGGGCACCGTGGGACCTGGGAGCCCATGACTCAGGGTCCCTCCAGATAGGACTAGAGCATGGGCCAGCATGTTGCCTTCTGGTTCCTGCTGAAGTAAGTGCCTCAGATCTGATGGCTTTAAACCACTCACTTTGTCCCCGTTTCTGGAGGTTGGGAGCCTGAATGTGACCTCATCGGCGCAGGCCCTGGCACTGGTCCTCTGGGAGGCCATTCCCAGTCCTGTCGGCTGCTGCACCCTTGGCACTTGGCCCCTTCCTGTCTTCCACCCCACCCCTACCCCTGCTGTCCTTTAGGGACCTTCTAACCTCTGAGCCTTCTTGTGCCCTGTTTCCAAGGACACTCTGATGACTTTGGACCCACCTGGGGAACTCAGAGACCTCAAGGTGGGGAAACTTTATGTTAGTTCACGTTCTTGCAAGCTCTACAGGTGAGGCCCGAGGACACCTTGGGTCCCCCATCAGCGGGCCACACTGGGTTTCTGGATCCCTAAGGTGGCATGCATTTCCATGGGAGGACTTTGGGGTCTGGGAGAACTGCTACTGGAACTGCCCCCATGCTTCAGAGTCCAGGGAGGACATGGAAGCCTCGCTTTGCTCTTCCATGGCCCTGGAGGCACTGCATCGGCATCTGTCCAGCTACCCCAATGGGCCACCCCAGGACTGACAGTTACAGAGTGGGAGTGGGAGTGGCTGTGGGCTGAAGGCAGAGGGGCTGCCAGAGGCCCTGCAGCTCTGAGAGCAGAGGCTGCCAGAGCGTGGCAGGAACTGCTTCCTGCCCTGCCTGTAGGCAGTTACTCTGGGACTCCAGGGAGGGGCTGGCCTGGCAGTTGGGAGGGATCCTCAGACCTTTCAGAAGGTTCCAACTGGGCAGAGGCTAAAAGACACGTGCTCCGGCTTCAACACCAACAACTGGCACACGTCATCCATGCCTTCCTGCCAGCTCCTCCCCACAGCCCCAGACAGGAGGCACCATTGTCCCCCAGCTTCACAGGTGATGCAGAAACAGCCAGCAAGTGACAGGGCTGCCCTTCACCTAGGCAGCTGGCAGCAGAGTCCTGCCCGCTTTCTGGCCCAGCACTTCCTAAGGGGCGTAAAGCACTGCCCAGATTACGCTGCCCTGGGAGTCCCTGGCCGTCCTCTGGTATGCCCTGTCACCAGGAAGGAGGGGTCCCCAGGGGCTCCTGATGCAGAAGGGAGGTGGCCATGTTGCGTGGGGCGTTCCTGAGTGGGTGCTGTGTGCCCCCACCCGTGCAGTCCCCAGGGCTCCTTTGCGCCCCTCCCCCACTCTCCACACCAGAGCTGGCGCCAGGCCTGAGTGCAGGCGGCTAGGCTGCAGATGGGGCCCAGCGGGGCGCCCCTCCACAGCTCGGGAAAGGTCACGGAGCCCTGTGATGCCGGCTGCAGAGGGTGGATATCAAAGCCCTTCAGAATTAAGAGGTTTTCCCCACTGCCTGGAATTTCACAGCCCAATGGCCAATTTCTAAGTCATGCACGTTAATGGGCAGCTAATGAGGGACCCTCGGCAGGGACAGGGACAGGGAAGTGCTGAGCCCCTGAGCCAGATTAAGGAGAACAAAGCCACAGCCGCCGGCACAGGGCTCTTGTCACTTCTTTGGGGGGGGGGGAGAAATGGGGGGAGAGTGAGCGGCTTAGCTGCTGCCCTGGGCTGTGTGACCATCGTGTGCGGCCTCTGCCCGAACCCCAGCACCCCACTGTCTCTGCTCTGCCCAGCTCCATCTTCCCAAGGCCTGGCGCACATGTCTGTCTCACTACCAAGCAGCTCGGAGCCCCTGGTGGTACCTGTGTGACTGTCCCTCTCTCATGGACGCTGGTGGTTCAAGCCACCACAGGGGCCCTCCTGGGAGCCTCCAGTGTCTGCATGCCAAGGTGGGGGCAGGGATAGGGGTGACTCGGCCACAGCCAAGGAGCACTGCAGCCACCAGGAGCTAGAAGAGGCAGGACGTACCCCAGCACCTTCAGGGAGAGCTCAGCCCTGCCCACCACTTGACTTTAGAATTCTGGCCTCCAAAACCAAGAGAATAAATGCTGGCTGATATTTCTATTTTGTTTCTTACTTCTTTAGTACTGGGAATTGAACCCAGGGCTTTCTGAATAGCTTACATCCCCAATCCCATTTTATTTAGTTTAGAGACAGGGTCTCCTAAGTCACTAAACTGTCCATGCTAGGCTCTTACTTGTGACCCTCCTGCCTCGGCCTCCCAGAGCGCTGGGATCCCAGCCATGTGTCACCATGCCAGGCTAAATTCCATTTGTTTTAAGCCACCAAGTTTGTGGCATTTTGTTATAGCACTGTTAGGGACCCTAATACAGTGGAGAAGCTAAGTGACTTTCCTTTCTCTGGAGGCTGCGCATTCATTCTTTCATTCACTCATCCCATCCTTGACAGAGCCATGTCAGAGGCAGTTTAGGGCTGGGGGTGAGACACACTCAGGTTTGAGGCCCAGTCCCCTCCCTGACCACTGGAGATGCGCGCTGCCTGCTCCGTGCCAGCGCTGCCCTCTCAGGATTCAGTGTGAGTATTTATGTAAAGCTCAGCTCGTGTGCAAATGTGTGCAAGATGTCCAGCCTGGAGCTCCTGGGCTGCAGGGCTGGCTCCCTTTCCATACATCTGTGCTGAGAAGCTGGCCCCAGCTGGCCAGGTGTTTCCCCAGCACCTGCTATGTGGAGTCTCGGGGAGGTAACCAAGCCAGAGGGTGAGACTCGGGCCTCTGGTCAGTGAGAACTCCCTTTGGGGTGTCTCTCAGAGCAGGCCAGTGGGCCAGGCCTGGGTGGGGCTCTGGGCATCTAAGTGCTTGAAGCAGCAGCACCCCTCAGCGAGGGTCTCAGAACCCTCAGCATTAGCAGCGCCTGGGAACTTGCTTGAAATGCAGATTCCCAGGCCACATGCTGGCCCCACTGAGGGAGAAACACTGAAGTGGGGCCTGCAGGCTGTTTGAACAATGCCCCCAGGGTATTCTGATGCCAACTGCAGGGCCCCCATTTCCAGGGACAAATGGGTGCAAATTCAAGATTTGAGGTCACCTGCATCTTTCCAAGCAGGGCCATTGTCAGTGTCCCGCCATGTGACTGACTTCTGTCAGTGCAGTCAAAGTGTGGCTCCAGGCCAACAGCCCTGGCCCCCCTGGGCCACGCCCACAGTGGGAGGAACCTGCAGGGCCCAGGTGGATGTGGGCACCGGTGAGCCTGAGAAGCCTTGGCCCTGGAGGGCAGGAGGGAGTGAAAGGCTGTTGTACAAGCCTGTGACACTCAGCTCGGTGCCTTTCCGCACCCCCTCCTCAAGCTAGGGCCTCGGAGGGGTCCTGCACCCCCACCCTCTCCCTCCCAGCTGAGCTCCCTGTCCCTTCTGGGGCTGCTGAGAAAGCCCCTCCCCGGGGAGGGGCCTGTCAGGAGGCCCTGTCTCAAGGTGCCCTGAACAGGTCGGCAGCTCAGAAGCTGCAAGCCCTTGGGACAAGTGGCCCTGACCTCTTCTCCCTACCCCGACACATGTCCTTTAGGGCCCCTGAATGAACAAATGACTCGGCCCCATCACTGGCAGCGCTAGGTTCTCCTCCTAGGTCCCACCACCCTGACCCAAGCGATGCAGCTGGGATACCTGGAGAGACCCTGAGGCCAAGACCATCCGACCCCGTATGGTGGGATTTGGTGGTAAGCGCGAGGGCTGGGGCACTGGGTGCAGCAGTTGGGGAATCATAGAAATGGGAAGGGATGGGGGGGTCAAGGATCGGTGGGAGGAGGAAGTTGGAGTTTTAGACGATAGGGAAGAAGAAAGGCGTCTGTTGAAAGGAAGGACTGAAGTGGGGATAAACATGGTAGAAAGTTAGCAATGTGAAGGCCGGAAGTCGGGGCAGACAAATACCCTGAGCTTGGACTTTGGAAAGTGGGACAGGGCAGAGGGGGGCCTTGGGTTCTTGGGGAGAGGAACCTCCCAGACCTCAGGAGCGAGACTGAGCTGGGCAGACAGGGAGGTAGGAAGTGTGGTGACTGCCTTTCTCTGCAGCCCTTTGTGGCCCCAGCCATGGAGGAACAGACAGGAGGAAGCAGAGGCCTTGGAGAAAAGCCCCTTCCTGCCACCGCTACCCCCACTTTGTCCTCGTTGGGTGCTGTCTTCATTCTGCTGAAGTCGACGCTGGGGGCTGGCCTGCTCAACTTCCCCTGGGCCTTCCACAAGGCGGGGGGCCTGGTGCCTGCTTTCCTGGTGGAGCTGGTAAGTCCCCAGGAAGGATTCAGGGCTCTCTTGGGGCACCAGGGAGGGGGTGTTGGCTTTTCTGGGTAGGATCCTTGACATAGTGAATGCAGAGCTGCGGGTCCCACTCCATCAGTGGGGGCCAATGCCCATTGTAGCCGTAGGCAGAGGACATCGTCTTCTGTGAGTCAGAGCCTCGGCCGGAGGCCTTGCTGTGCCCAGGCTGGGCCTCTGGCTTTGCAGCCAGGAAGGAAGGAGCCACCTGGTCTCAGCTCATTCCCTCGCTGCAGTCCTGCGCGCAGATGGAGCCTCATACAGGTGTGGCACCTCCCAGCAGGCCAGGCTGGGCTTGGTGGAGCGTAGAGGTGTCCGCCCTCCTGCTGCTTCAAGTCCAGCCTAGGCCCCTCGGCATGGCAGGGAGAGCTGCCTCAGTGAGCACCCTGCTGTCTGCTTCCCGCGCTGCTCTTCTGGGCTCACCGAGCTGCCCACGGGGGACAGGGGCTGTCTGTGACCCACTTTCAGGGAGCGAGGCTCCGCGTCTGCCGAGGGCCGTCCTGTCCTTAGGAAGCTGCTCAGCCCATCCTCGTCTGGTGTGTCACATGAGCAAGCCAGGTGCTTCCTGTCCTCGTGGAGCTTTGTTCTGATGGGAAGTCAGAAAAGACACGTGCGTGGGTCACCGAGAGTCTCAGGTGGTAGAGAAGCAGGAGGTCACTTGCCGGGCTGAACATGAGCCAGGGTGGTCGGCGATGGCTGGGGAGGAGGTGAGGTCACTGGGCCCAGAGGATGTGGTAGACTCTTCTCCCGGCATGTGGGAGGACCAGCCTCCATACGTTTGGACCAGTGCTCTGTGAGGCTGCCATAATAAGGAAGGACAAAGCTGCTCCCAAGCTGCCACAGGGTCACCATAAAGAAGCAATGGGCTGGGGTCAGGTGAACCCAGGGTAACAGGAAAGTTTTTGGGGCCCATCTCTAACCATGCAGCTGTTCCCTGGCTGCTGAAACAAATTCCTGAGACCAAGGTGGCAGCAGGGCCCCACTAGCTCTGATGGCTCTTCTAGTTTCTGGTAGCCTCAGGCCTCCATGGTTTGTGGCTATGTCATCTCCTGTCCTCGCGGGGTGTCCTTTCCCACCTCCCATAAGGACATGTATCATTGGGTCTGGGCCACCTGGTGACCCACACAGCCCTCACCTAGAGCTCCTGGACGCCACAGCCCTGGATCTCATTGCATTCTATCTCTGCCATCTGCAAAGGCTGTTTCTGCTCAGTCATGCGCACAGGTTCTGGGCTCGGGCTGTGCCCAGCTGAGCAGAAGGTGCTGATGAACACAAATCTCCCTGACTCCTTACCAAATGGGAGAAGCCAGATAGGAAAGCATCCAGAGCGGCGAAGTGCCAAGTCAGGGCTCTCCCCGGGGACAGGATGGATGCCGAAACCAATGGGGAAGGGGCCTGAGGGCCGGAGTAGGGTGTGGCGGTGCTCTATGTGCTACAGGGCTCGGCACACACACGTGTGTCTGTTACACCCCCGTGAGCACAAAGGATTCTGTGTCTCCTGTGTGAGCTGAGGGAGAAGGATGGGGCTGCGAGGGAGAAGGATGGGGCTGGCGTTGTCATGGACACTCAGGAGCATTTGACTGACAAGAGACACTGACACCTTCCACTTGAAATGCGTCTGGAGTCAGCTGGGCATGCTGGCACACGCCAGTAATCTCAGCTGCAAAGAGGCAGCTGAGGCAGGAAGGTTGGCAAGCTGGGAAAGCCTGTCTCAAAATTTTTAAAAGGGCTGGCAATGTAGCTCAGTGTAAGGCCTTGGGGTCAACCCCCCCGCTACTGCAAAAAAGTCAGATTCAGGTGGATCGGTGCCACACAGATGGGGCTGGGATAGAACTGGTGCCGGAGCCTGTTCATGGTACAATCTGGGGTGCGCATTGTGAGCGTTCATTGCAGAATTATCTCATAAGTGTGGAAGGTGTTCACAGTAAACGCTGGAGAAAGACTGTATTTAAGCTGCCGTGGAGGGATCCCAGGAGCAATGAGGAGGGTGCCCACCATTCCGGTGCACTCAGCCTGTGCAGGCTGAGTTGAGTGCACCTGCTGTGTCCAGCATCCCCAGGAGGTGGGCAGGGCCACCCCATTTCACAGATGGAAAAGTGAGACTGACCGTCTCCAGCACATAGCAGAGAGCAGCTGAGTTGGATTCCAAGCCCAGGTGCGCCTGCTCCACTTTAGGCCTGGCCACCACGCCCTGCGTGCCCACAACCCAGGAGTAGTTAAATGCTGAGCTGCTTCAGTCTCTGTCCTGCTGAGGCAGGAGGGTGTCAGGACCCCAGGTTCCCAAACAGAGCCAGAGGGCCACAGAGCTTCACCTGCTCCGCAGCTCTGATCGCAGGAGGGGCCGTGGCGTACCTGGAGGGGTCCCTGTCCCCACCCACTGCTATGGGTGTGCCCAGCCCTGCCGTCCTGCTCCACAGGTCTCCTTGGTGTTCCTGATCAGTGGGCTGATCACCCTGGGCTATGCAGCCTCCATCAGCGGCCAGGACACCTACCAAGGTGTGGTCCGAGGGCTATGTGGCGCCACCATGGGGAAGCTGTGTGAGGCCTGCTTCATCGTCAATCTGCTCATGATCTCTGTGGCCTTCCTCAGGGTGATTGGGGACCAGCTGGAGAAACGTGAGTACCTCTGCTGGAGGACCGGTGGTCCAGGGTGCAGAGACTGCAGCGACACCTGGGTCACTGATGCATGGCGGGCCACAAGGCACTGGGTGGAGGAGCCCCAGGGAGACAGCAGAGGCAAGACCACACCTGAGTTCCCGATGTGGCATGCGGGAGACTCGCTAGTCACCAGCAGGATAGCAGAGCATGGGAGAGAGACCACCCATCTCGCAAGTGGGGAGATGGAGCCAGCTGCAAGAAGTCCCTGCCCAGACTGCCAGGAACACCTTTGCTCTTGGTCTGGCTCAGCCCCCATGCAGTCTTGGCCTAGAGTCCCAAGGCTTTCCTTCAGGTGCTGCTTCGCTGCCTCTCAGGTGTTTTCTGTTTTTCTTTCCATGCCATTCAGAGTGTTTAAGTTTAGCTGCAGCTTCTTTGACCTCAGGAATGTTGCAGTTGAGTTTGATTTCCATTTGGGGAGCTTTTACGATCCCATCTGGCTCTGCGTTACCAACAGAGAACACCCTGGTGCTAGAGCTGGAACCTAGGGCCTCACACACGCTAGGCCAGTGCTCCATCTACCACACGGCTGCGTCCTTAGCCCTCCATCTCTGAGATCTGCAAAGACACATTCCACGGCCCAGTGCACATCAGTCTTGGTGAGCATCCCATGTGCTCCCAAGGGACGCGTGTGCTGCAGTCAAGTTGCTTGGATTGAGGTAGTCAGCAACTCTGCTGAGCCCTTCCTTCAAAGCCTTATTGGCTTTTTAAAAGTTTTGTTCTGGTTCTGTCAATATCTAAGAGAAGGGTGTTAAAAATCCCCAGCTATGATTATAGGGTTTGGGTTTTTTTGTTATTCTCCCTTTAATTTTATCAACCTCTGCCTCATGGGTTTTGAAGCTCTGTGACTAGGTGCATCTTTTTATCATGAAATAGCCTGGCATCAAGTGCTATAGCTAGCACCTTCTCTGCTGCAGTTAAAGCCAGCTGGCTTCTGTGTGACCTGTGTTGGTACAGTGGGCATCTTTCCTGTCCTTTAACTCTGACCTATCTGTGGCTCTGGATTTTACAGTACATCTCTGGTGGACACCATATACTCCAATCTTGCATTTTAACCATCTTGACAATCTCAAGCTTAACTGGGATGTTTAGATGTAATTGTTGATAGGGTTGCATATAAATCTGCCATTTTGCTGTATTTTTCTGTCTTTTGCTCCCTGCACGAAAAGGCCCTGGCTGAGGGGATTTGGAATGGAGGCTGCCCTGGGGAACTGTCTGCCACCAGAATGCTGAGGTTGGCGTCTCCGAACCTCTTAACGGACAGATGTTCACAAAACGCCCTGCCTGCCAGCGGCAAGTGGCACTTTCCCCAAGCTTCAGTTCCAGGCAGCCAAAGGTGCTGCTGTTGACAGAGGTCCTGAGGCTCAGTGTCAGAGCACGGTGACTCAAGTGCAGACAAGGACAGGGGCTCCAGCCCCAGCTCTGTGTGAGTGGGGTGGAGAGAACACTGCTCACAGGTTTCCCTTAGGTCTCTGGGGATGTGTCTGTTATTGGCAAGCCAGGCTTCTGGAGAGGGGTGCTAAGTAGAGGTTGGGGTGTTTAGGAGAGGCACTGCATGAGTTAGGTAGAAATGACCGCAGTTCTGGGCGCTAAGGACCTCCATGAGTGTCCTAGAAGTCACAGGTTTGTCAAGGAGCCAGAGGAGCCCTGGTGTTGGAGCAGAGCATCCAGGCAGCAGACGGGAAGGGCTGGCACCCTGTCTGACATGGCGCAGAGGTCTGTACCCTTTGGCATCTGCCTCCTTTCACATCTGCATCCTTTCATTGCCGCCTGCCTGCACCCCATGCTCTGCCTTCCCATGCTCTGTACTCCATACTCTGCACCCCATGCTCAGCCTCTGCAGCAGCGTAGCTCCCTCTGCGTCTCGTCAACAGATGAGTTGGCCTGGAGGCATTTCTTTCCTTGCAAGGTTGGTCATTGATTTAGAACAGAGAAAGATTACTAACCGTGCAGAGATGACCTCAGTCCGAGGGAGCCACCTTCTCTTCTGGCCTTCGCCCTCCAGTGAGATCTCAAACACCTCCCAGGGCTCCCCTGGCTCCCTCCCCATCTGTTCTGCCTCTCTGATCAGCTCCACATTAGCCATCTACTGGTGGCAGAATAAAAGCAGCCCCGGATTCTTTGCTGCTCCTTCCCCTGAGAGGTTCTGTCTCCGGCCTTTAATCAGGTGGCCTGTTAGACAGCTTTGTCCTACAAAGTGGTGGACAGGACCCTGTCTGGCTCTCAGCTTGTCTTCTATGATCTTGGCCTGTAGGAGTGCCCCCAGCAGCCATAGGCAGCAGTTGAGCTGACAGAGGCCCATGTAGAGGGACCCCAGTTCTGCAGGGTGCCCCAAGTGTCCCTCTAGTCAAGTCCATGGTGGCTCCATTGGCTCAGTTTCTGCCTGTTCTCAACAGTATTTGATGTCCTTGTGCCCGGTGGCCCACAGCCCTGGTTCACCGCCCAGCGCTTCACGCTGCCCCTGCTCTGTGCACTGGTCATCCTGCCCCTGTCCGTGCCACGGGAGATTGCCTTCCAGAAATACACCAGGTACTGGGCTGCAGACCGAGTGGCAGGGCAATTGCACTCCCCGGGCCCCATCTTTGAGTGCTGGTATGAGGAGGAGGTGGGAGCCTCAGGGCAGAACCTCCCGTTTAGAGAAGAAAAAGAATGAGAAATCCAGCCAGGAGCACGATCCCATGGGAGAAAGTGTAACTGTCACACCCCGCTTTGTTGTGTGGCTGTTAGAGGCTTTGGTGCAGACTGAGAGGGATGCACAAGCCTTTTCTGCACTTCTGCCTTGAGGCTTTCAGTGGGCTGTTGGAAGGAAGCCTGGCCCTGGCCCATCCCAGGGTTGCCCGCCTGTGCCCTGCTGTGCAGGCCCAGTGGATGTTCCCTGGAGATGGGGGCCGAGGCCCGCTGCACATTCCTCCTGCAGCGCCCACAGGCCAGCGTCCTTCCCTCTTCCCTCTGGCTGAACCTGACCGGGCCTGACATGGTGCCAAATCTGAGTGGCCAGCTGGCTGTCCTGGGGAAAGGAGGGTCATCACAGCTGACACCCTCGAGGGCACCAGGTGACCATAGGGTCCCACGGGTCTGGCTCTGGGCCAGCGCAGCACTGCCTGAGCTCCCCCCGCCACTGTCCTTGGGCAGATGAGGGGACAGAGGCTCCGGTGCAAGGGGTGGGGGCACTGTACAAACCAAAGCTGAGCTGGAGTTCAAATGCTGCCATGCCAACCCCCATTGGTCACATGTGTCACCCCGGGAGGCCCCTGACGCAGTCCGCAACTGTGTGTCAGCATCCTAGGCACCTTGGCCGCCTGCTACCTGGCCCTGGTCGTCACTGCACAGTACTACTTCTGGCCCCAGGACCTTGTGCACGAGCCCCATCCCTTGCAGAGGTGAGTCTGAGACCAGGCTTCCAAGGTTTGGGGAGGTGGAGGGGGCCTCGGAGAGCCCTTGGGTCCTTCCATGGGGACTTTGTGTCTCTGATGTGTGGTAAAGCCAAGGGAAAGCCCCTTCCTCCAGAAGGGACAGGCCCAGGGACATGAATGCACTGTGGATGCAGAGGCAGCGGGACCCGGTGGCAGGGCACAGTAATAAAGGGGGAGTGGCTGGGCCAGCCTGAGCCAGGGCAGGGATGGGGTGAGGGCAGAGCCTCCAGGACAGCTTGGTCAGCTCCAGGCGAGCTGCCTGCCATAGCAGGGCCACGATAGGCTTTCTCCAGAGGACCCCCAGCCCCCTCAGTCTGCTGAGCCAGGTTGGAGACAGAGACCACGGGGACCCTGCCCAGATCCTGTACTTTCGACTGAAGAGTTTGGGGAAGAGGTGACAGATGGAGTCAGTCTTGCTGCAAAGTGACCTCAACTGGAGGGTTTATCCCATGAGGAATTCCTCTTGGTTCCGAAGCTGAAGTCCCAAATGGAGTGTCTGAAGGCAGAGGGGGGCTCTCCCTGCCTCTTCAGCTTACGGAAGCACCCGGCGACCTCTGCCGCCTTTGTTGTGCAGAAGCCTTGCTCTTCAGGCTGCCTCTTCCCCCACATCGTCCCCTCTCTGCGCATCTCTTCTTATAAGGGCACAGGTCACAAGATGTGGCCCTCGGACCCAGTGTCACCCCAGCTGAATTCATCACTTCTACAAAGACCGTGCTCCAAATAAGGCAGATTCTGAGGTATGGGCATAATAGAGTGTGTGTCCCTGAAGTTGGCAAATAAAACCAGAAGGAGGTCAGAGCAAGCAGCCACCAGGGCACCAGCCTTGGCGGTACAGGTCATTGGTGCTGTGATGAACCACGTCAGGGGATGGGTGAGGGCCAGAGCCAGGACAAATCAGGCTCAAGGAGGAGACAGCCAGAGATGTGGGGAGCAGGGAGAGGAGTAGGCAGTGGGGGTGGGGTCAGAGGTCAGAGCACTTCCGGGGCAATGGGAACAGTCAGCAGAGAAAGAGGTGGTCTAGGAGCCAGCCCACAGCTGCTGACCTGTGTCCTTGGGGGTGAGAGGGGAAGGTCCTGGCCCCTGGAAGAGAGGGCACAACATTAGGGTCCTGTCTTAGTTACTTTTCACTCGTGGCTGAGACAAAATACCTGATGCCCAAAGTTGGGAAAGGAAAGGTTTATTTCTTACAGTTTTTGGAGGTTTCATTCCATACTCAGTTGGCTCCAAGGCAGGGTGGCATGGCAGGGCTGTGGTTCATGGCAGCTGCAAACAGCAAGTGGAAACTAGCAAGAGAGAGAGACACACCTTCTTCCTGCCATTACATCACATCCTAGCTCCACCCCTAGGCCAGTGTAGCACTCACACCACCAATCCAAGCACTAGACAATGAACCAATCACAAATGCATAATGCAAAGGCATGAGGCCTGGGGGCCACTGAAATAAACCATGACAGGCCCCATCACACTGCACAGGCACAGGAGGGACACACTGAGGGCCTGACTATGTCCACCCAGCAGGTGGACAGGTGCAGTGTGGAAATACAGGCATTGTGTGACCAGCAAGGCCAGCTGCCCTGGCTGTGCCACAGAGGAGCGCAGAACAGTAGCACCTCCAGCCCGGGGTCCTGTGACAAGGGACCACATGCTTAGCAGTTTAAACGTACGACTCCCAGTTCTCAGTTCCAAAGTCCAACCCAAGAGTCCAGGGAGACTGAAGGGGAAGGCTCCTTCCAGAGCTCGGGGAAAATCACCAACCTGTCAGCCACCTGCAGTCCTGGGCTTGCGGCCCCTTCGCCTTCCCTCAGAGCAGCCGCCTTGTGTCTGTCTTTGCCTTCCACCACCCTCACAGCTGCCTCTGTGTCTCTGTCCCTCCACAGCCAGGCGGGGTTCTTTGCAGGGAGGCCGTGCCCTTGGGCATACTGGAATGACCAGGGGACTCCCTGTCTCAGGGTCTCTAACCATGTCCAACTCTTGATCTGAGATGACACGTGCACGCCCCTAGGATAGGGAGCGAGCATCCTTGTGGGCTGCTGTTGTATCATATCCTGGGAACACTGACTCTGCGGGGGATGCTGTTCACGTCCCAGCCACTGTGTGTCCCTCTTGGTGCCAGAGTCTGGCACCACAGGAACTTGTCAAAGGCACAGGGGCCACAGGGTGGGGACTAGAAACCTCTGACCAAGCACACTTCTGCCCTCTGGTGGTTGGGTAGACTCTTGGGGCTGCGTTGGATGGAAGCCGCCTGTGCCCCCGACCTTGCATCTGGCCACCTCGGGAGCAGATGCCCCTGGAGGGGAGGTAGGAAGCCCAATAACCTCGGCTCACTGAGGCCCCGCTCATGTGGGGATTTCCACGTGGTCAGACATCAGTAAAGGTGTATTTCTGAAGTGCGATGTGTGACAAGTGTCCTCTTCCATCCCCAAAGCCAGGTCGGGGACACGGTTATTAGGAACATGTCTCATGGCCACATGTGGTCACATCTCCCTGGGATCACTTGTATTCACCCTCTCCCCTGGCAGGTGACTCGACTGACTGTTTCCTAATGAGCACTGTCCTGTCTGTCCGCAGCCCCTCCTCCTGGACCTCGGTGTTCAGTGTCTTCCCTACCATCTGCTTTGGCTTCCAGGTGAGTGCAGAGCATGGCATTCAGAGGCCCCCTGTCCCCTGGGGGTGGCGCAGCTCCCTTCAGGGAGAAGCCAGGGGACTTGCTCTAGAATGCCGTGGTTCTCAGCTGCCCACCAGTGCCCTGGGCCATCTTCTGGAGACTCCGCAAGTGGGGCTGCACCCAGGGCCCCTTGGGAGCAGAAGCTGCACTTGCACCTGGGGCCCCGACCTTCAGGTATCGCTGCAGCACACTGTGCTTGTGGGGTGCAGGGTACAGCCGACTGGGACCTCACAGGACTGTCACGGCGGGAATGCAATGGGCACAGGTGGATCCCGGTCAGTGTACTGTGGCTGCTGTGACCTGAGAGGAAGTTCACATGTCTGGAGGCCCCAGGCTGGAGGACCAGGAGTGTCCAGGTGTCCTGGTGCTGAGGTCGGGATAGGACAGACAGACTCTTGGCCACCAGCACCACCACCGCCAGCACCACTCCAGGCACAGCCCAGGCCGCAGGGGTCTGGGCCACTCTCCATAGCGGCCCCCGTTTTTCCTTCCCTTAGCCACCAGCATGCTCCCATGTCCATTCTTGTCATACTTTCTTGGAGAACCATTTTAGAAAAAATTCTGAAATGTTTCTATTTCACTTTTCTCCTTGAGAAACACTTTTGAAAACATAAGGGATGTTCCCAAGTCTCTTCCTGAGAAAGAGCTGGTGTCCAGCCTGGGGCTTGGCCAGCAGCTCGAGTGGGCTCCTCACACTCTCCTCTCGAGCCCGGTGGTGGGAAAGGTGCATGGTGCCGACTCTGCCCCTGTGCTGGGCCCGAGCCAGGGGGCGCAGCAGCAGGTGCCGCTGCCTTCCGACGCCCATGGCCGCACCTTTGCCCCATGGCTCCCTCCTCCATTCTCCTAGCAACTGGGCCACGTGCTGCAGTGATGGGGCTGTGAGCGTGGGGGCCAGGATATGGCTTGGAATGTGGAGTTGGGGGGGAAGGGGAGTGAATGCAGATGAAGCTGGAAGGAGACCAGCCGGGCTGGGCCTGTTGTCCTCAGGAACTCTGGCCTGATTCTACTGTGTCACCCTCAAACACATTTAGCAGTGCCCTGCTCCCTGCCCCTGTGGCCACACTGGGCTTCCGGCTTCTGCTTTTCTGCCTCTCTACTGAGATGTAGTTCACCTCCCATCCAGTCCCCCTCTCTGTAGTGCACGACAGAGTCACACCGCTGTCACCACCATCAATTTCAGAACATCTCCCTGTGCCGGAAGGGCCCCCATGCCTGTACGCGGTGGCCCCGTGCCCTGCCCAGCCTCCCATGGCCTCTGGGGCGTCCCTCCTGTCAGCTGCTTTCCCTGGCATCGTGTTCTGGAGCTCTTCCCCACGGTGTGTGTCACAGCTCCATTCAGTTTGATAGCCATGTGACACTTCTGTGTACAGACAGCACAGCCAGCACATCTGCGGCTGCCCCTGTGCTGCCATTGTGTCCCCTGCCCCTGCTCTGCCTCCGTCCTAAGGAGCTGTGAGCCCCAGGCTGCAGCCAGCCGGCAGCTGCCAGCCACTGCCCTGCAGAAGGGCTGTGCTGTCCCCACTGCCGGCCAGAGAGATGCCTGTGCAGGAGTGTCGGATGAGGTCCCCCCACAGGGCATCTGGTGCCCGAGTGGCCACCTTTTGTGGGGCTCAGCTGTACCCCTGCACAGGGAGCTGGGCTCCAGGACCCACCGGGCGGCTCTGTGGGTCCCTGCAGGCAGCCCGGGACATCCAGATGCTGGTGTCTTTTCCCGTGCTATGCAGGTGGCAGGGGAGGGGCATCACGGAGGTCACTGTTGTGGGCAGTGGGGCTGCAGGTCCCCTGGGCCGCCCTGAGATGGGTCGGGCTGTGCAGCAGGTGCAGGAGGCAGGGACTTCTCCATGGGTCCAGCCATTGCTGGTTGAGGTCCAGGTCCCCTGCTGCCTGGCTGAACCTGCCAGCAGCCCAGGGGGCCCAGGAGGTCAGGGGGTCCCCAGGGAAGGAAGCAAAGGCCGTGACTGCCAGAGACTGGGGGCCAGGAAGGTGCTCATTTATGCTGTGCCCTAGCTCAGACATTCAGGTGCAGATGACTGGAGGGAGGCCAGTGGTCACTTGGGGGTCATCAGCTGCGGCAGGCTCTGAGCTTGCTCTGGGTGAGTGGAGCTGTAGGACCAGGACAGGCTCCCTCCTGGGAAAGCACAGAGGGTGTCAAAAGGGGCATCCGTGCATCCTTGGCCTGACAACAAGTGGGCAAGTGGATGCTGGCAGGGCCGGGGAAGAGCCCAGGCCCAAGGCGCCCCTGTAGCACCGTTGGCCTCAGCCCTGGCTGCCCCTCAGGGCCCTTGGCTGTGTGGCCCTGGTGTTGGGGCCACCACGCATGCCAGAGAGCAGGGTCGCAGGTGGCTCCTGGCCTTCGCCGTATGATGCCCATTGTGATAGGGCACGTGACCTGTGAAGTGCAGAAGTCACATGCCGGGTGTGTCTCATGTGACACTGCCCCCAGGAGACCCTCACCATCTTCTCCGTTCAGTACTCCCCTTCCCCGCCCTTCCAGGCTGTCACAGATGGGGCTGTCCCCACGGGCCGTGGTCCAGACGCTGCATGTCCTTGTGTTCCAAGGTAGAGGCCAAGGCACCTGCTGTAGAGAGTCTGCCTGGTGACTAAACGTCAAGCACGTGGAGACATTTGCTTCTGCCTGGCATGTGTGTGGGGTACAGGGGGTTGAACCCAGGGTCTTTACACTGAGCTGCGTCCCCAGCCCTTTCTATTTTTTATTTGGAGGTGGAGTCTTAGCTGAAAGTTGCTAAGTTGCCTAGGCTGGGCTCAAACTTGCAGTCCTGCCCCAGCCTCTCAGAGTGCTGGGATCAGAGGCGTGCACCACCTCCCCTGGCTACCTGGCCCCTTTCTTTGGCTTTGCGTTGTGTCCGTGTGATTGTTCTATGTTGAGGCAGGAGGGTGTGATTAACCTTTTTAGAACTGCATAATACTCCACAGTGGGCCTCTTGTGGTTTGTTTCTACCCCTGCTGCTGGGGTACACGCAGTGTGCGCCCCACCTTGCAGACACAGTGCTTGTCCTGTGGCTTCAGGTGGGTCTGTTGTCCTCTGGCTAAAGTCCTGCTGAGCCGCAGCTCTGTATTCCAGTGTCACGAAGCGGCTGTGTCCATCTACTGTAGCCTGCGTCCACAGAGCCTGTTCCACTGGACTCTGGTGTCCACGCTGTCCCTGTTGGCCAGCTGCCTCATCTACTCACTGACAGGTGGGCACTGCCTGGGTGCTGGGGCCAGAGGAGGGGGAGGGCGGGGAGGGCGCGCTTCACTGTCACTGCCTTGGCACCTGCAGGGAGACGCCCCAGTGCACAGTGGGGACCTGGGGCGGGGGTGCCTGAGGCCCAAACGCTCCCTCATGGCTGGAAGGGCAAAGCCAGGACCCATTTTGGCTGCCCTTGTGTGAGTGCCCACCTTGGGCAGTGTGTGGCGGGAAGCCTCATCGTGTGGTGCGTGGGTGGTGAGCTATGCCATGGAGTCCCCGGCATCGTGACGCAAGCCCGGGGCTGTCAGAGTTGGCGAAAGTGTGGCTCACTGTGTGACCCAGGGTCACACAGCGCATCAGCAGGGTGGACTGGACGGGGCACAGGCTGATGTCCAGCCGGCCAACCGCCTACTCTCTGTAATTCACCCCTACTTCAGGAAGGGCCTGGGGCTGCTGGCAACCTGCAAGGCAGCCCTGGACACCAGAGGTCACCCGAGAACCCTGCTGAGGCCTCTTCCCAACAGGGAGGTCCTGAGCCTTGGCAGCCTGGGTTAGAGGCCATGTCTATAACCGAGCAGCGCCTCTTGATGTCCCTGGCACTGGGGCCAGCAGGATCACAGGACTCTCAGAAATGACGTCTCAGGACAGGCAGGGATGTGGGGGTGACCGTGTGAGCAGCATTGTACTGGGGCCCATGGACAGGCAAGCTGGCCAATCCTGCGAGACTGGCTTTGTGATTCTGGGCAGTGCTTGACACCGTGGGTCTTGGTCTTCCCCATCTATAAAGTGGGTGCACAGCCAGCTGCTCTGTAGCTGCTGTGGAGTGAGGTGGGCAGCCCTGGAGGTGTGTTTGTTTCCCAAGTGCTGCATCTCTGCCAGGCCACTGTTCACTCGAAAGCCCTGGGCCCAGCTCTGTGAGCAGCGTGTGGGAGGACCCAGCTGCCCAGGCAGTGGCCTGCATGTGGAGGACAGGACAGCCACCAGCAACAGCTGGGCACGGTCCCTCCCAGATCCCTCCCCTGCCCAGAGGACATCCCTAGGGGCTGTGAGTGCTGGGAGCAGCGGTGACGTTTCCTAGTGGGAGCTCCCTGGCCTCCATCTTTCCCCTCTGCAGGGGTTTACGGCTTCCTGACCTTCGGGACAGACGTTTCTGCTGACATCTTGATGTCCTACCCAGGAAACAACACGGCCGTCATCGTCGCCCGGGTCCTCTTTGCTGTCTCTGTTGTGACCGTCTACCCCATTGTGCTCTTCCTGGGGAGGTGAGCCCCGGCCAGCCCAGGGTGGAGGGGGGTTCCCAGGCCCTGGGGTGCTGCTGGGTCTCCCTATGGCTCGTGCACGCTCCATATGCCCACGCACGGCCCCTCCCTGCCCTCTCCACGCTGCCTGCAGCCGGCCAAAGGGGAGAGCAGAGCCTGCTGGGTGTCCTGGGGGGGATGCTGACCACAGCCCCTGGATACCACTGTGTCTGTGACCGTGTGGCCACAGGTCTGTGATGCAGGATTTTTGGAGGCGGGGCTGCTGTGGGGCACAGGGCCCTGGAGTGCTGGCTGACCCCTCGGGGCCATGGGTTCGGGTGCCACTGACGATCCTGTGGGTGGCTGTGACGCTCACCCTGGCCCTGTTCCTGCCCGACCTCAGCAAGATCATCGGTATCATCGGCGGCGTAAGCGCCTTCTTCATCTTCATCTTCCCAGGTGAGGGGCACTCTGCTCGGCCCGAGCCAAACAGGGCTCAAGGCTTGGGGGCGGGAGCCTAGGGGGACAGGACTAGGGCCCCACACGGCTGTCTCTGGCCGAGCAGCTCAGCAGTCCTTCACGGGCCACCGGAGTGAGGTGTGACTGAAAACTACAGGAAGGGCTGATGCTTTAAGAGATGTGATTGCGCTGAAACTCTCACAGCCAGGAATCCTCCTCGAAGCCGCCCTGTCCCGGGCACGTTTGCCTCTCCCTGCTGGCCGCGTTCTGCAGCGGCTCTGCGACCTGACTTCCGTGGCCGCCCCGATGGCCCGGACTGATCCAGATGTTTCCCTCTCGCAGTCGTTTTGACTTTGGGGAAGAGAAGAGGCCACACAGTGCCAGACCAGGGCAGTAAGCTGGGTGAGGACCCAGCGAGGTGTGTGCCGGCCACCTTTCCCCGGGACGGCCCTCAGCAGCAGCTTCGTGGGGCTTTTGTGTTTGTTTTTGTTCTGTTTTGTTTTGGGTCACATCTCCTAAAGCCGCTTGTGGAAGGGGACTCCAGAACTGCTCTAGAGTGGCGAGAGCCATGGGATGAGCGTATCTGAAGTGAGGAAGTTGTTTTGAGGGGGATTCATGGCACTGTATCTTTTACAGTAAAACATTTTATTTGTTTTATTTTATTTTGGGGTGTACCAGGAATTGAACTCAGGACCCTGTGCTTGCCAGGCGGGCGCTCCATCCCCAGCCCCAGCCCCCGGTACACTGGAAAAGTTTAAGTGTTCCCCAGGTACTTCGGTCCATCCCACAGATGAGCGGGCTGGGCCCGAGGCCGGGTGGCACAGCAGTGTGGCAGGGAGGGAGCGGGGCTGCCTCCCTGCCGCAGGTCTTGGGTGCGTTTCTCTTTTTAGCCTGGGGTGTGAAGCACTCCCGGCTGGCTGTACAGGGGCGGGTCTGCCCCCCTGCCCAGAGCCTAGTGCTGCTTTCTGACGCTGTGCCAGGGCCGCTAGCCGTGGGGAGAAGTTCCAGTTGTGAGCACCGTCAGGGTGGGTGACCGCCAAGGGCGAAGCAAGGAGCTTTCTCTGGACCGCAGGGCGGGTGTGCCAGGGACTCAGCACACAGCACCTGCTCCACGAGTGGACCCCCCGTTGGGGGAGGAGCCCTGTCCATCAGGCATGGACTTTGGGAGCCCTGCAGCCAGGTGTCTGGGAGCCCTGCTAGCACACAGCAGGGAAGCCAGTGCCCAATGGGAAACTTGCCAAGCAGATGTGGAGGCTTTGAAAGGGTCCCCCAAACCCAAGTGGGAAATGAGATTTAGGGGCCCCTGGCTGGGGATGTGGTTCAGTGATAAAGCACTTCCTTGGCATGCATAGGGTCTTGGGTTCAAGCCCCAACACTAATAGGAGTCGGCAACAAGGGCTTCCTCAGTGGGCTCAGGGAACTCATAGAGCAGCGGGCTGGGAGGGCTCATTGATCCCTGCAGAGTCCGAAGGGCAGGGTCACAATGGGCTCCAGGGTCCCTGGGACTCCATGGGATTGGGGCAGGGAAGGTGGCGGAGGAAGGGAATGTTGGCCTTTACATGGGCTCTGGGGTGAGCATACCAGCCCCCTTGCTTGGTACCCACTTGGCACCCGGGCCCATGCTGGATGGCAGGCACGGTGGGGAGGCTGCCAGGGCGCTGGGCCGGCCACCTGGCTTATGTCTCAGTAGGAGTATTTAAAATATGTCAAAATAAAATCAGAGAAGGAGAAGGTGGCAGGTGGCAGCTGGAAGCTGTGGAGCTTCTCCCAGGAGTGGGCACCAGCTCACAGCATCTCCGCAGGCTGCCTGGGAGGGCCGTCTGTGCTGTCCCTTAAGACTGCAGCTTAGGAGGCCGCATGGTTGCGGGCCACTGGCCGAGTGCTCATGGGGTGCTGAGCTGGGCACCCCCCAGGCCTCTAACCACAGGCTGTGCCACCTGGCTGGGGGCTGAGTGGTGGGGACACCTTTGGCCAAGGCCTTGTGGGTCTCCCGCGTCCCCTGTGGGGTGCCGGTGACTCTCAGCGCCGTGCTTGCGTTGCCTTGGTCTGGTGAGGAGGCTGAGTGACCTACGTCTCCTTCCCAGGTGTGTGCCTCATCTGCGCTGTGGACCTTGAGCCCATAGGACCAAGAGTTAAGTGAGTGTCCCCGGGCTGGGGGTGGCTGCTCCTGTCCCATGGATAAGGGACCAAAGGCTGCCCTGGGAGGGGGCTTGTCCTCACATCGAGATGACATCTGGGCTGTGAGACACCTGGCCAGTGACACCCAGTCCTGGGCTCTGTCAATGCCTTCTGCCCCGAGTGTCTGTGGCTGGAATTTTCTGTGGCTCTGGGGTCTCCCTGGCTTTGGGAACCCATGAGTGGTGTCTCTTCCTCCTCCCGGCCCAGACCTAGGGCAGGAGCATGTACATGGATGCCTTGGACAGCAGACCCCAGATTCTGTGCTGTGCCATCACAGTGGCAGGCTTGCTGGGGTCCTGCGTGCCGGGCCCCGTGATAGCCTCAGTCATGTGCTTGCTGCCTGCCCTTCTGGAAGTCTCTGTCCTGCTGATGGGACAGGGACAGGGGCCTGGCAAGGTCAGGGACCCAGCCCAGGGCCCCAGATGTGAGGTCCTGTGCTGCCCACTTCCCACCTTCCCTTCCCACAGGTGTGGAAGCAGAGGCTGGGACAGGTAGAGAGGCTGTGTTGATTTTCTGGGGTCACTGGAACAAGCCACTGCCAGCTGGGGGGCCTAAAGCAGCAGACAATGGCTGTCCCCATCCTGGAGGCCAGAGGCTGAGGTGGGGCTGTCACTGCTCCTGGCACTCCTGGCCTTGTGGCTGCATCGCTTCAGGCTGCCTCCATCCTTCCAGGGTCTCCCTGTCTCTGGCTCTCAAAGCCCCCATGCCTTTCTCTTAGAGGGACACATTGGTGGGCCGAGGTCCACTCCAAGTCCAGAGCAATCGCGTCGGTCTCACACTACATCACGAATCTGCAAAGGCCTGTTACCAGAGAAGGTCCCGATCAAAGGCCCAGGCGGATGGGCATCTGGGGGCACCTTGGTCACCTGTGGACTCCTAGGTCACCCCAGTGTGGACCTGGGTTCCAGACCCACAGTGCCCAAGCCTGTTTCTCTGAAGGAGCAGCTGTGGCGTGCCCCCTCCTAGACTGAGAAGGGCGAGCTTCCTGGGTGTCCCCAAACTTCACTTGGGCTCCCAGATGGCCCTCTGTCTGGTGCCCTGAAGTGCCTTTTGTATCTCCTGGAGCGCTTCTTGGAAGTTTTTTGGGGGGTTGGGCTAGTACTGGGGATTGAACCCGGGGCCTTGCACTGAGCTACACCCTCATTCTTTTCTTTGAGATGGGTTCTTGATAAGTTAGTAAGTTACTCAGGCTGTGTTCAAACTTGGGATCTTCCTGCCTCAGCCTCCAGAGTGATGGGATTACAGGCATGTTCCACCATGCCCTGCTCTCCTCAGTACCTTCCTGTGTGGGCTTTGCCAGGAACCAGCTCACCAGTTTTTACTCATCAGCCTTCAAGGGAATTTTTCCTGTAATCACCCTCAGTCCTTCCGCTTCTTTGATATGGCTCCGAGGGGCACTGTGGCTGGGTCGCTGCTGTCCTGTGGGAGGCTAACCAGCCACGTGGCAGCTGGCACAGTGCTGGACCAGACACCCCCATTGCATGGTCCCTCTCCTGCCCTCCAGTAATGAGCTCTGTTCGATTTGATGGGCATTGTGTCATTGCTGTGGCCTTCTCACTGCACCTGGTTACCCTGGGGAGCTGGCGCCTGGGCCTCGGTGGCTGCCTGTCCCTGCGGCCCTGCTCCGCACCCTCTCCTGGGCAGCTGCCTGACACTCCTGGCATCACGGCACTTTCTCTGGTAACAGGCCTTTGCAGATTCGTGATACACAGGCGAAGGAGTGGGCTGAACCCTCCATCTGCCTCTGTGTCAGAGACCCATCTCAGCAGGGCAGGGAAACGTGGGGATTCCTCCGAATCTAGGGTGCTCCTGGGCTGCACGTAACAGGGTGCTGATGCGGCTTCTTGCCTTGGCAGGTGCAGCCTAGAGGCCTGGGGCGTGGTCTCGGCCCTGGTGGGCACATTCATCTTCGGGCAGAGCACAGTGGCTGCCATTCTGGAGCTGGCCTGAGGGCCCTGCACTGAGAGGAGGCTGGCGTGGTTGCCGCCAGTGTGAAGATGCCGGGCACGGACTCCTCCGCCTCCCAGAGCTCGCTGGGTTCTGCCTTCCCCCCGGGGGTTCTGGCTGTTGCACAGAATTGGGGTGTGGTAGGGCTGCGCCCCTCCCTCTGGATGGCTCCCTGCCTCTTCCTGCTTCTCTTGGCTGCGGGGTTCCTGGGGTCCCGTGGCTTGTCGGGTTCTCTCTAGTCCTTGCTCTCTTTACCTGGCCACCTCCCCAGGACTGTGTCTAGACTCCCCCTTCCGGACATTCATTTACACCACGTCCTAATTTAGAGTGTTGGTGTCTGGACTTGCCGGTGTCTCATCTTAATAATTCAAGATATATAGGAGTCTGATTTCCAAGTAGGGCCATGTTCACTGGGTCCCGGGGTTAGGACTACGACTTCTCTCACTGTGGATACAGCTTACCCCTTAATAGGGAAGGAGTGGGAGGGAGGGGCTGAGACCCAGAGAACCCAGCTTTGGGGTACTGGGATCGATGCTACCAGCTGAGCACAATGGGTGGGGGCCCAACAGGGGTTCTAGGGGTGTCCCTTACAATGGTGGTGGTCTCAAACTGGCTCACAATTGTCTCTAGACCCACAGATTCCAGTGTGATAGTTTAGATCTAAAATATCCCCCCCAAAGTCTTGGGGCCCTATGCTCACCAGTGGATTCACTCACTGATGAGATGGTGGCTGAATGTACTGCTAGGAGGTGGGCCTTGGGCTGGAGGTGGCACAGGGTGTGTGACTGAGAAGAATGTGTCTCTGTCCCTGGCTTCTCCCTTCCCTGCTTCCTCACTACCGTGGGTTGAGCCTCTTCCCTCTGCCAGGCGGTTTCTGTCTTGCAGCCAGTTTGCCATGGACTGAACCCACTAAAATTGTGAGTTGGAATAAACCTATCCTGGACACCATAGGCATCAAGCATTGTGTCCTAGTGACAGAAAAGTCACTGATACGCTCAGGGAGATAAATGCCCAAGACAGGCGATGCCCCTTTCCCCTTGGCTTGCCGTACCCAGAGAGCCTAGAGGCCAAGTGGACCATGTGTCCCCATCGTGTGCTCCCGGCTGACCCTACCCTGGCACCACGCAGTTGTCACACCTGCCGCAGAGGGTGCAAAAGGACAGAGGGTCATTTCCAGGGCCTCAGAATGGGGAGCAATGGGAACAGGAAGGGACCCATTTGTGCCCGTATCCCGACGTGCACCTGCCCGGGCCCATGTCCTCCTAGAAGCCAGTGCGGGAGAGCAGGGAGAGCAGGGCTGGCCTTCCCTATACCTTTCCTTATGCTTACAGCAAGCCCAGCCCCGGGCCAGGCCCTTCCTGCTTATGCCCTGTGCTGTGTCTGGGACCCCATGAGGGTGGCGGTGATAGGTTCAGTTTTCCTGTTTATTTTCCAGCCTGTCCATATACATGAATTTTTAAAAAATGGTGATATAGCTTGCATACCGTAAAATTTGCCCCTTTTCAGTGTACCGGTGTGTAGCCACCCCGCTGTCTGTCCCCAGCGTGCTTTCATCACCTTGAGCAGAGCCCCAGGCCGTCAGCCACTGCCTGTGTCCCCTGTCCTCAGCCCCAGGCAGCAGAAGCTGCTTTCACCTTCTGTGGTTTGCCCGCGTCAGCCTCTGGTAACAGACTCATATGACATGAGGTCCTGTGTGTGCCTTCCTGGACGTCACAGGATGCTTCCAGACACACGCAATTTGCAGGTGAGGCCACTGAAGCCTGGTGAAGCTCATGCTGCCCGTCCTGCAAGGCCCAGAGCTGAGATCAGAGCCAGTTTGGGACTGAATTCTGTTGTCCACAGTGCCACGCTCCACCCGGAGGAGGGACCTGTGTGCCTGGCTTGGGGGTGCGGGGAGGCGCCCTCTGCCGGCCTTCGTCCTGGCCGTGGGGGCAGGGGCTGCAGGCAGAGGCTGCTGTGCCCTTCTTGGGTCCTCTCCACGCCTCCCCACCGGGGCCTGCTTCAGGCTCTGTTCAGCGGCCTGGCCCGCGGCCTCCAGGCGGGGCCCTGGGGAGCCGGAACCATGTGGGCAGCGGTGCTTTAATGGAGTTCCATCGCCTCCGCGTGGGCTGGAGGGCAGCGGTCTTTCATCTATTATTGATGCCCTGTCTGCTTCCTGAAAGGCTCCGCAGTGCTGGTGGGGAGGGCCGCACAGCGCTGGGACTGTTCACGGGCGCCCTGGGATGACAGAGCTGTGCAGGCAGGGTCCTGCCCCACAGGAGGCCCATGGCCCTGGGGAACTGATGACACTTCTGTAACATTCGGCGCCGTGGCAGCCTCAGAGCAGGCTTCTTGCGTGTGATGTGTTTAAGCAGACAGTGCTAGTGAGTCGCGAATGGCTGCTGCACAGCCCCCACTCAGGAGCCCCCAGCAGCTCGATCTCCAGAAGACCTGGGATGAGACTGGCAGAGGAACACTGAGGTTCCTTGCAGCCAAGGGGAAAGGGGAACTGTGACCACTCGAGGCTTCAGCCACACCAGGACGAAAGTGGCCTGGCTGTAAACGCTAAGAAGAGGCCAGTGAGGCCTCTTTCGCGGCCGGCTGAGTATTCATCCGGCTGAGAGGTTTGCATCTTGGCCTTAACCCCCACCCCAGTGTGAACCATTATAATGCAAGGACACAGCTGTGTGTTCAGGAGTGTGGGGCTCTGCTGTCCAGCTGAGGGAAGGGCCGGTCCTGCTTGGATACCACATGGTTCCCTCAAGGCCTAGATTGTGGCCAAGTGTAGGGAGGACACAAGCAGTGTCCCCGGGCAGGTGGTGTGCGGGGCTTCGGTGTATGCACTGGGCCAGGCGCACCCCAGGATCCTGAGGGAAGCCTGTGCCTTCTGTGTACACTGCCTGCCCCCGGGCCACCAGGCTTATGCTGTTCCTGGTCTCAGTGTCCCTCCTCTATCGGTGGCTTCCATCCTCTTTGTCTTCATCTGGGATGAGGCTGAGAAGAGCCCCTCCCTCCTAGGCAAGCCCTGAGGACGAGCTGAGAGCCACCTGCAGTGTCCTTGCCAGGAGCCTGGCCTGTCACAAGCTCCAGGGCAGTGGTGACAACTCCACTTGGGTGTAGACACCCATGTCTCAGCTCACCCCTCCGAGCATGGCCTGGTGACGTTTTGCATGGGAAAGACCTGTGCGCCTGCCCTGGGAATAGTGGACTGGGGGGGGGGTGCTGCGCCCCAGGGAATCGCCTGTCCACAGACTCAGTGGTCCAGCTTGGCACTTCTGGCCCATGACTGGAGGTCATCACCATGTCCATCCTGCAGGCACCCTGGGCTTGGGACAGGGCCCTGTGAGGCTATGGAACAGGGCAGCTGGACACAGGTGGAGAGCTTGCCGTGGGTGGGTTGATGAGCTTTGTAAAGTGTAGGGACAGTGACACCAGGCTGGCCACTCTACGGAACAGGCTCTAGAGTATCTGTGTATCAGTGGGGATGCAGCCCTGGCCCCTCCATCAGCCCAGGTTGCCCCAGGGCCCCCATCTGCCACCTGTCTGCAGAGCTGCCCGCTGCATATGTTCCCATAACTGCACTCACATAGCACAGGGCTCCCACTCGGTGCCCCATCTGCCGTGCCGAGGTGATGCGCTTCGCACCTTTTTAAGCCCATGGGGTAGGTTCCAGGGCCCACCAGCCTGGAGTCTCCTGCACACAGCTCTGCAGTGCCTGACACAGAGTGCAAGGTTGCCAGGCTGCCTTATGCGGGAGTGGCAGCTGGGAGAGCCCACACCAGGTCGGTACAGAGGACCCCTGCGGGCCCAGCTGCGTCCTTCAGCTCATAGCTGCAGGACCCATGGGGACAGAGGGCCAGGGCGGGCACGGTGGTCCACTGCACACTGCAGGTTTGTCACTGGCTGACAGACGGGAACTGGGCCTCCTTTGGGGTGCTGTGGCTGGGGCTGTGGACACAGGGGAAGCGCTGTGCAGCGTGTGTCGCAGCCTCCCTCTCTGCACTGTCCCCCAGGAGTGTGGCTGCTCAGCCATTGGTGACTCTGTCTGCAGCTTCTTGAGGAAGCTGGCATGGAGGCCAAGAAGGAGCCAGGGGTTGGTGGCACATGGTGGGCAGCTGGGCACGGGGAGGGGGTACATGGGTCTTTTGGTGTGACCTGGGCTACTTATGTGCTGTGTGACCTCCGGTGAGCTGCTGGCCCTGTGTCTCGCCCCTCTCGCTGGGCACAGGATGGCACCGTGTCCAGGGCGGGGGCCCATGTGTGCTGGGGCCGTGTCTGGCTCCAGAGCGGGGGCTGAGCGAGCTGTGCCGGGTATGGCTGAGACCTGTGCTCACAGAGCTGCTCCCACCTGCAGTGATGTCACCTGTGAGAGCAGGGCAGGCAAATGTGGGGGTTCAGGGCATGTTAGTGGGGCTGCTCAGCTGTACCCCAAAGATCTCCAGCCCTGAAAATGTGCTTCCTAAAAGTTGAGTGCGGAGGGGAAGTGGCAGCCTCAGTAGCGTGCACCTTTTGTGTCCTGACTTCCTCGGGCCCCTCGGGGGGCAGCAGGACCCCAGGTGGGTGGGGACTGATCAAAGGAATGGGTGCTTCAAGGTGCCAGGCAAATGGAGGGCAAGACAGCTGGAGGAGCAGCTGCGGCAGTGAGGTCACTGGGGACCTGCTTCCCGGGTGGCTGGGAGGAGCCATCAGAGGCACACTTGGTCCACTCCCAGGGGCTCCTCTGTCCTCCCGTCCTGTCCATCCCAGCAGGAGCAGCACCTGCCACTCGTGCCTCTTCCTGGTCCCGTGAGACTTCTGTGACCATCTTTCCTCCTAACAGCATGGAGAGCTGGGAGAGGGAGCTGCGAAGCCTCCTGGACAGGACGGGACGCTAGAGAAGTGCAGGGTCAGGGGACAATTCCAGGTGCGTGGCAGAGGACGGCACCTGCTGTGGAGGTCTGACCTGTACCCCGGCTCCTGGGTGGCCACCTCTAAGGCCCTAGGGTGTCCTGGCTGAGAAATGTGCGTGCTCAGCAGGGTCCTCGGCAGCTGAACTTGGCCACATGCAGTCTCAGGGGCCCCTCCCCCTGAACTCTGGAACGGGCATGAGCCATCTGTCAGCACACCCATGCCACAGAGGGGTTAGCACCCTGTTTTACAGCTAAGAACACCAACAGCCTGGAAGACCTGGTTCCGCTTCCATGGCAAATCAGGGGCCGTCCAGCCCCCCACCCCGACAGCTGAGTCCCTCAGCAGTGAGAGCACAGCAGCACACGGCCAGTGCTAACCGCAGTTTATTTGGCGCCTGTGCCTGGTGGTGGCACGGCCCTGGCTACATGGGTTCTACTGCTGTCCCTGGGCTTGGCCCAGGACGAGGCAGGCACTACGGGGTCACGGCTCCTACCAGGCGGAGGAAGGGCAGGGGGGAGGGAGGTGTAGGCTGTCGGGTACGTCCTGCGGAGCCTGGCGCTCTGCACAGGGCTCGGGTCCAGGAGGCTTCCCTGTCACCACCCCGTGGCCTCAGCACTGCCCGCAGTGAGCTGCCCTGCCTGCTCGGGGAGGGGAGGCTGCCGGGCCCTTCCTGTCCGACAGCAGAGAAAGCACGATCCTCTCCAGACAGACACTGAAAAGACAGCTGCGTACCAAAGAGTCTAGAAAAAAGGGGCATCGTTTACGAGGAGGGACAGGGTGGCTGGTCCTTCCACGGGGCTTAGGGTGGTGGTCAGTCTCGGCCCACGGTGCACCAAGCAGCTGGAGGGGAGAGAGAGGTTAGGGGGGCTTTCAGGGGATGCTGTCACCAGAGGACGGCAAGGTAGCCCCACTTCCCTTTCCCACAGTCCCCAGAACCACAGTCCCCACTGCAGGGGAGAGGCACAGTGCCCCTGGGTACACAGCACTTCATTTGGTGCCAACTCTGTGCCACACTGGGGCTTGCCTGACACCACAGGGGACCACACAGAGTCATGAGCAGAGCCAGGCCTTGGGACCTTTTGTGGTGACCCAGGTGGCACACAGTACAGCTCGGCCTGTTCCTGAGAGCAGCCCTGTGGCTCTGTCTCCATTCCTGGCTGCACACCGAGCCTTGGTGGCAGAGGTCATGTCTGGACTGTGATTGGGGTGGGTGGGGCTGTCCCATCCCCACAAGTCAGGGTCCTCTCCAGAGCTGCCTGTCTCCCAGACAGCATGGCCCCACCCCCTCACTGGCCCCTGCCCTCTACCTGGCACGGAGATCCGGGACAGCGCCTCTGGCTGGCTCAGCGTGTCCACCTTGACGTGCCGGAAAGCCCTGCACACAGGGCTCTGCAGGTGCCTACAATCGGGCGAGGTCAGTGGTGGGGAGAGGGAGGAGCCGGGGAACACGCCCGGGGCTGCTGGGCCTCAGACCTTGGGGCATCACAGAGGAGGAGGAGACTGCGGCTAGGAGTGCCCCGTTTACGCAGAGGCCAGGGGAAACTCGTGCAGGTGTGCAGGTCCCTGGAGCTGAGCTCACCCCAGGAGTGACTGGAGGGTGCATGGGTCTTGCCAGACGGCATGCCTGTGGCCACAGCCTAACCCCTGCCAGAAAGGCCAGGAGCCACCTGCATCTGTGCCTCCCGCTGCCAGGTCAGGTCCTGCTGCCAGGGCCAGGTGGCGGCCCAGCCAGCCACTGGTGGGTCCTGGCTGCAAGTGGGCAGGGCTCTTGGATATGATCTGAGCAGGGATGGAGGGTGCCGGGAGTCACTGGGGAAAATCCCGAGGGCTTCCTGGAAGAGGGCATGAGAACTGCACTCCAGTGAGCTAGGGGCCAGAGAGGACTCGGAATGCAGAGTGGTTTTCACACACTGGTGTGCAGGGTGGTGGAGCCGGGGCAGCACTGGCCCTGCTGAAACCCGCTCTGACAAGCCTGGTGGCCCCGGTGGGGCAAAGGGAGAAGCTGGTCCACCCTGCTGCCTCTGGAAGGACTGGGGAGTGCACCCCACCATCTCTTCTATAAGGGTCCCTTGGGGCAAGGGTGGGGCTCACCCACCTCTTCCACTCTTCCTCTGTCTCCCAGAACTCATAGACCACAAAGGTGAAGCCGTCGGCCAGCCTCACAGCGGCAATGCTGTGGGGCAGAGAAATGGGGTGCTGGGGTTCACCGCAGATACCCACTGCCCCCTCCACAGCCACAGCATCTCCTCTTTCACACCCAGGGCAGCAGTGCACCCGGGCCCTTGTTTAGGGCCGAGTGCCCGGCTGGGTCAGTCTAGTCTGGGCCATGCAGGGTGATGTGGCGACGTGAGGCCTCCAGCTGAACCTTTAGCTCCTTAGGCTGCAGCCTGTAGTGACGTGCTCTTGACACGTGCTCCCTGCTGGTGACAGCCCAAGCCCCTGCCAGGTGCCGCTCTGCAGCTCCCCCTCTGCAGCACCCGGTGGAGGTGGCCATGAAAGCCAGCATGGCTGTGGCTGGGTGGAAAGACATAAGCAGATGTGGGCTGCAGGGAGGACATGTGTCACCCAGGATCCAGGCATGAGATCCCCTCCTCCGTGAAGCCTGTGGGCCCATCCTAGCAGCAGGGCTGGGGACTGTGGGGTGCACAGAACCCACAGTAAGAGGCAGGCGAGCACCAGGGGACCTGCGGGTGCCAAGAGCTCAGCCAGGGGCGGTAGCTGTGGCGGCCTGGGTCACCTTTCTCACAGTGAGTGGCTTTGGGCAACACCTGCCAGGGTGAGGCAGGGTGTAGCTCTCTGGTAGAGCACTTGCTTAGCATGCTCGGGTGCCTAGGATCGAGCACTAGCACCACAAAACCAAAAGCAACCCCTGCACGCCGCTGGGCTGAGTGCCATTCTTAGCCAGCCACGCTGGCATCCGGCATCACCAAGACCACCTGCCGGCTCGTGCCCTGCACAGGCCCCGTCCTCTCCACCATGAAGCCAGAGCATCTCACCCCCAACATGTGACCATGGTGGCCCCCCCCCGGGCACCCCAGCCAGGAGAAGCAGGCCCCGTTCTCAGCCCTGGCCCTCCTCGTCCTCCCTCTGGCCACGACACTGCTTTCTCCGCCCTGATCACGACACCTCTACTTGTAGCAGCACCTGGGCCTGCAGGGGCCACTCTAGAGCCCCCCAGGGGTGGAGGGACCCACTGCCACCAGACCCCAGCTCTGCTTCCCTTTTCCTTCAGTAATAAAACGTGCTGCTGGACCAGCCTAGCGCCTCAGTTTGCCAGCAGAGGTCCCAGGACCAGGAGAACAAATGAACACCTGTGAAGGGGGAAACTGAGGCAGAGCTGTGGAGAGGGCCAAGGGCACTGGGCTGCTGTCACCATCTCCCTTGCAGGGGGCCTCAGTGCCAGCTCAGCTTTGTCAAGAGCGATGCGGCCACCGCTCCGTGTGGACCAGCCGCTAAGGGGCAGCGCTAAGGTGGCTGCTGTTTCTCAGCTGTCTCCCTCCCCACGTTTTTCCACACGCTAGGCCCATGGCTGTGTGACAGTGGGAGGGGCAGCGGCCACGCTGAGCCCGAGGGTGGTCAGGGTGGGCTTCACACTCGTTCCGTTCAGACTCCTAACACGGCCTGATGAGCAAGCTGAGGTCACCTGCCCCAGAGCTGTGGAGAGGGCCTCCCTTGCCACGGGAGGTGCCTGAGCAGGGACCTGGACCTGTCCTGCTGCCCACCTGCCCCTGCCCTCCCCACAGCATGGCCCACTCACTGGAAGCAGGGCGGGGCTCCCGCGGTGCCCCGCAGGTACTGTCGCAGGGAGCCCAGGAACTCGCCCAGCTGCTCAGGGCACACGGCCATCTCCTGCCGGACCAGCTGCAGGTGCTGCGGACCAGAACGCAGCGGAGCGTGGGTGCCCAGTGCCCAGTGATCCTTTCCCTAGCCCGGCCCCAGCCCCCTAGTGCCTCCCCTTGTGGGGGACTGGAAAATTGGTCAAAATTAGAGCCGCACCTCCCTGCCCACGCTGCTTCTCCCCCGGGAAAGCTGGAGTGGACCTGCGGCAGCCACGTGCCCACGACAGGCATTTAGAGCCAGGCCTGGGTCCCGAGCCCCCTCCCCAGGGTCTGCATTCCGAGGACTCCTGCACTGCCCCGGTAAATTTATTGGGAGCAAAGCCCGGGGTGAGGGGCCAAGTGCTGGGGCTGCGCTGTCCCTCGAGGTTCCGGGGGAGGGGACGTGGAGCCATGCGTGGCATCCTGGCTGTGGAAGAAGGCCTCACCATGTTAGGCAAGGGAAAGAAAGGGCCTCACCATGTTAGTGCCTTCATCGTCATCGGAGAGGCGCTGCTGCAGGTCAAACCAGAGGGTCTGAAACAACAGCACAGAGCCAGGCCTGAGACTCAGGCCACCTCCTCCAGGGAGGCCTCCAGGACCCCATAATACCAGGAGTACACAAGGCACCCCAGGGCTGCATCCCGGACTAAGGCTCCCAGGGCCAGGCCTGTGGACAGGGCTGTTCCCTAGGGGATCCTAGGAGCCCGGGCTGGAGACCCACCCCAGGGAGCAGCAGAAAATCCCGAGCTTTGGCCTCTTGGGGCCCAGGGGAGACACAGAGACCCCTGGGCAGTGCAGCAGGCCTGAAAGAGGTGCCAAGTGCTTGGCCGGAGCAGGCAGGCCTGGGGGAGGCGGTGATGGGCACTTGGGAGGGGCCAGTCCAGGGCCCTAGCTGCTGTTTTCATGGGGGGCAGTCCTGGGGTGCACTCCCAAACCCTAGGATTACAGGCACACGCCACTGCGTTCGCTGTGACATTGTTTTTGCCACAGCCACGGACCGGAGCCCTGAGGCTCCTCACATCACTGCCGGCCTTCGCCTCTTGACTCCCTGTGAATCTAGGGCTCTGACTGGGGTGCTCTGCATTGCGGCGTCCCAGGCCCTGAAGCAAAAGGCCACAGAGGCACCTGACCGACCCTTCCACGCCCTGACGCAGGAGCACCCCATGTGGCTCTGCCTGCCCCGCCCCGCCCTCAGTGCAGGCCCACTCTGACCCCTCTCTGGCCACCAGACGCCTCTGGGCTCGGTGCTCACAAGGGCAGGTTCAACCTGGACCTGCCCGACCCCAGCTCTTAAATCGCCACTCTCTTTCCTTCAACTCAGGGTCCACTTAGTAACCACAGGCGCTGTCCCTGCCCCTCCTCAGGGGACAGGCAATTGCAGTCACCTGGAACGCACACACACGCACGTGAGGCACTTGTGTCATCAAGGGAAAAGGCAGCAGATGGCAGGGCTGTGACCCTGTGACTCAGTGTTTGCACAGGGGGCCCTGCACAGTCCTTCTGAGCTGGCTTTGTGAGTCTGTCTGTCCTCGAGCCTGCACTTCCTCCTCTAGGAGGGGACAGGGGAGGAGGGTGAGCCCAGCAGGGACCAGTCTGTTTCTACCGTTTTTTACAACCGTGATCGTGGTGCTGGAGGACTGGGGTGGCAACTGGCTTCTCTATAAGAGGATGAGGGGGGACGGGGGGCACCCAAATCTGCCAACCCTGCCCGGCACCTCCAGCTTCCCATTTGGCTGGGCCAGGAGGGGGCTCAGGTTGGCCTTCAGGGAGCAGGCCAGGAGCCCGGCCCTGATTGGCCTATGCTAGAGTCCAGGGCCAATCAGAAACTGGGAGGAGGGCCCCGCCCCATCTCCAGGACGCCCAGGTACTCTGTGGTTACCAGCCAGCATGGTTGTTAGGGCGACCAGGGCGCTAAAAATAAGCTTCAAAGAGCCTCCCTCCCCAGGCCCCTGCTGAGTTGTTATGACAACTGGCCGCTGGGTCCCCCAGAGCTGCTCCTGCCCCAGACAGCTGGCTAGGCACGGGGACCCCACTGTGGCTTTCACCTTGCTCGGTCTTCCCCCATCAGACCCTGCCTGCCTCAGGCTGCCACCCCTGTGGATCTCTCAGAACCCCAAATCCATCAAAGCGCGAGTGTCCTCTGCCAAAGATGCAAAGAGGAGCAAATACCGAGAGGGGGAAGTGCGGCCTGGACCCCAGGCTGAGGTACTGTGCGCGTCCCCGTACGTGGTTTATGTAGGTGCCCGGGGGCGGTGCGTGCCTGCATGGCTTCTGCTAACGGGATGTCTAATAATAACTGCCGACGCTGCTAATATTAAATGCTAACTAGGACAGAAGGTTCCATAGCAAGTCATCAAGGCGCTGTCATTTAATCCTAACTGCACCCTTGAGAGGGCTACGCCTTGTGTGATTGATCATCAGAAGTGGAATCCAAGACTCAGAGGGGCTGAGTCACCGGCCCAAGGATGCAAAGTCCAACACCAACAGTGTGACATTCCATCCCTGCATCCTAAGCCTAACGAGCACTCCTTCTCTCCTTCCTGCTCCCAATGGCCATGCGTACTCCACTGAGTCACAAACCCTTCCCTGAACACGTGGCTCCGGGGAGACTGCCGTTTGCTGTTCTCTGCCCACCCCGCCACTGGCCAGGGTTCCACTTGAGTCCCTTTGTCCCCCCTCCATGCCACGTGGCTGATGCCTCCACAGGGCTCCCTGACACCCCCCCCCCAGCCAAGCCGCCCTGTATGTGTGCAGGGAGGTAGGAGACCCCGTGGCCTGGCGGGTGCCGTGCGACCCACCTTGTTCTCCAGCCTCCCGATCAGCTCCGCCAGCCGGCTGACCTGGGCCTCCAGACTCTCCTCCTTAAGGTCCCTGGGGGCTAGGAAAGAACGGGGGACCCTGATGACTGGCAGGGCCAGGACTGGGGGCGCAGAGCACCTCGGAACTCCCAGGACCCCAGGCAGTGCCACAACCCCAGGGCCACTGGCCGCTCTCACCAGGCAGAAGGCTCTTCCCTTGCTCCGTAGCCACAAGCTTAGGGCCAGGGGCGTAGGGAGGAGTGGGGCTTCCATACCAGCTCTCCATGGTGCCGTGGCTGGGTTTGCCGTGGTTCTGTCTACAGTGAGTGGGAGAAACCATCAGTGAAGGCAGAGGCAGGGCCAGGGCCACGCTTAGCAGTTCGCATGCAGGGTTTTCCAAACCCCAGCCCTGGGCCGAGAACCTATCCTGTGGAGCCCCATGCCTGCAGGGGCTGGGGGTAACGCAGCCTCCCTCTGATGAGGAGGAAGTGGCCTGGGGAGCAGGGGGCTTGGCCTAGGCCACGCACTGGCTTGGGCAGACCAGCACTGAACTCTGCTGCCTCCTAGGGTTCAGCCCGAGTCCTGTGCCCCAGGGGTGCAGTTCTAGACCTGAGTCGGGTTCCTATGCATCCCAGCAGTGCTGAACCCAGGGGTGCAAACACCAAGTGCCCCCTCTTTCCCTGCCTCACTCGAAGCCACTGTGGTGTTTGGTACCCTCCAGTGTGGGAAACCTGGGTTTGCACCAGCGAGATCCCCAAAAGAGAGCCCTAGAAGACACGGAGTGGGGTGCAACAGGGTAGACCCCATCTCCTATCCCCCACACACAGTGACAGTCAGCCAGTCAGAGGTTCCTGCACTGCTCACCAAGCATCGTGCCCGGCACACACAGCAAGGACACAGAACGCTCTCAGGGAATGACCAGATGGACCTTCGCTGCAGAGAGTGCTAGAAAAACCCACTGCAGCTGGCAGACACAGGTGTGATATGCTTGTGCCCCATCCCCGGCATTGCTGCCCTGGTACGTTCTGGGATTTGTCTCCTGCGAACCTCAAAACCCTGCTGGGGCACTCTCCTGCACCAAGGGGCCAGCTCTGCCCCGACAGGCAAAGTGTCTGCAAACCAGCAGCAAATTCAGTGTGGCCTGCAGATCCTCAGGGCTGAGTAGGAGGCCCTGTGGGTGGCGGGGTTTGAACCAGCGGCTTGTGCCTGGAACACAGTGGCCTGGGACTCAGGGTGGCCTGAGAGGACCCAAAACTGCTGGGAGCTGGGGTGGTGTGAGGTGGCAGTGTGTGTGGAGGGGCACCTCCCATTGCAACGCATTGCCCTTCTGAAGTGTGCCAAAGTTGGGCCCCACAAGGGGCTGGCAGGTGTGACCCTGACATGCCAGAGCCTGCAGCAGGATAGGAAGGGCAAGCTGTGGGTCATGACAAGCAGAAACAGACAAATCTAAGTGTCAGCTTCCAGAGTGGTGGCTCGGAATTCCCAGACCTCTCAGGGTCACAGGACTGACCGTGGATGCAGGGCCCTCCCTGGGCTCTGCCACCCAGCAGCAGAGTCTCGATTTGAAATGTGCCTGGCCCACGTGCTCAGACACCATGGAAAAGGGTCACCAAGTGGTCTCCACAGACCAGAGTGTCCAGCCCCCATGAGGGACCTCAGAAACTTTCCTGTGCCAGGCACCTGGGCACCCAGGCAAAAATGAGGCTCACTGAATGCCGGGTAACCTGTGAGCAGTCACCTGCCCAGTACCCCTCAGTCCCCCCAGGAAAACCTCCGCAGGACCCCGCCCCATCTCCTACACCCCTCAGGCTTCTGTCCTTGTATAGCAAAGAGCGCACAGGCCACGGGGGTGGGTGGATGGGCGCCAGGTCTGAATGGCTCTGATCTCTACAGCCACCAGGTGAGGCTCTGCCGTCCCATCAGTGTGGCACCCATTTCCCAAGCTCTCTTCCAGTTTTAGGAAGCAGGCCTGAAGTGGAAGCATTCTGCACAATCGGTGAGCAGTAGGGGGACAGGGCAGGCTGATGAGAGCCCCGGAAACGGCGCCTCAGCTGTGTGTATGCGGGAGCTGCTGTGCGCACATCATGCGCCATCTCACTCAATCCGCATCGTGACAGAGGAGCTAGGACGTCGGTCCCCATCCCTTGTATTACAGCTAAAAGCATGGGCAGAGGGAGGTGCAGTGATCCAGCCCCCAGGAGCACAAAGTGGCATGTGTGCCCCATGATCCCCCTGCCCCGGGACCCACTGACACACCGGATCTGGCTGGTCTGCTCCTCAATGGCCTCCACCGCGCTCTCCACAGAGCTGAGCAGAGACTGGATCTGATTGGCTGTCTCCTTCAGGAGGAAGCGGGTGACGAACTGGTCCACGTTGCTCCCGCCCTCGTACACCTGTGGCAGGAAGGGAAGGGCACGGAGGGTGAGGGATGGCTTGGAGCTGGTGTCTATGATCTGTGTGATGATGGGGTCTCCACTGCGCCCTGCATCTTGGAGGCTGCAGGAGCTGAACCCTATACCAGCTCTGCAGCCTCTCTGAGCAGGCCAGGCACCCCTCTGCACACACGAGCTCACTCAGTCCTCAGGTGAGAACGGGGCTGCTGCGGAACTGCCTCACAGAGCTGCAGTGAGGACCTAGGGTGACATGGGCATCAGACGCTCAGCACCACAGCAGCCACAGAGCACGGAGCAAGTGCCAGTGAGCAGGAGCTGCTACAACAGACACAGTCAGCAGTGATGGCGATGGTGATGGCGAATGGGGTGGGGATGGCTGCGGTCACAGTGATGATGGTGATGAAGGCGGTAGAGGTAATAAAAGTGATAGTGACGGTGATGATGTTAGGAGTGGTGATGAGGATGGTGATTGTGTCCGTTATGGTGATGATGGTGATGGTGATGATGACAGTGGTCATTCGATGGTGATGGTGTCAGTGACGGCGATGAGGATGGTGATGGTGGTGCCAGCAATGACTGGTGGTAGCTTTTTTGTTTTTTCTGTTTTGCTGCAATAATGGAGATAAAGCATTAGGGAAGAAGTCACAACCTCTGCTCTTCCCTTTCTCCTCCCTCTGCAGAGAGTTCTTTGGGCTCCTGGGTCCAAATGCAGCCAAGCAGGTTAACCAGGCTCCTGAAGACAGTGCCTAAGCCTCAGACCTCAGGAGGAGGGAGAGGGGGTGGAGAGGGACACTCGGCACACACCACGGGCAGGGGACTCTGAGGAAGACACTGGAAGAGGCTCTCTGGCAAGCAACACTCTGTGGTGTCGCCAGAGCTGGCACTGACACTTCATGGCTGAGACTCTGGCTGCAGAAGGCTTGACGGCAGATGAGCGTGGACTCTGGCTGCCCCAGCCACTCAAGGAATGCAATGAAGAGAAGGTAACAGCCATGCTGTGGTGGGGTGAGGGGCAGATCCGGGGTCTCAAGCCTTGCACTACTCCCTGGCCTCCTCCACCGAGCGCCTGCCTCTCTGCGCCACCTGCCCCCACACCTTGGAAGCCTGCCCAGGCCCTGGCAAGCACAGGGAAAATCGAGCTCTCAAGGAAAGCAAATGAAACCATCCATCACTCTGACTGGGAATTAATTAGCAATAACTGCAAAATAGGAAACATGACCAGGGGACAGTGGACTGAGGGAGGTGGCAGCAGGGCTTCAGGGCACGCCCGGTGCTGACCCCTGGCCAGGGTCCCTGAGGTCACCCCAATGGACGTGGAGTGTCCACCGGAAGTGGTACCCTGATGGATGCAAATGAAACCATTCACGACCGGGTGATCAATGGGCCTGGGACAGAAATGAACAAGACGACAGAACGTGATAAAGAGAAACCTGCCACGAAGTGCTGAGGCAGGAAAATGACCAGGGATTAGGAGGGGTGACTGATGGGATAAATTCTGAAGAAGACAAGTTATTTTCAAAAGAATAGAAATGAAGCTTTAACAGACGTATCCCCTGCCTCAACGGATGCTTCAGCCTCGAGCCAGCTCTGCAGAGGGAAGGAACAGATCTACAAATTCTGAGTGCAGTGGACAGGTATTCTGTTTAAGGACCAAAGGGAGATATCGGCGATCTGCAGAGCTCTGAAGTGTACCTGGCGAGCGTGTGTTCTACAAAGAAGAGTGAAGAGCCGCTCCTAAAGCATCTAAACTGGAAGTGCAGAGAGGAAACCCTTGCACAGGAAAGTTGTGACTGTAAGTACTCAAATTACACGCTAGGGTTACAGAGGCCTGGAAAGAAAAAGCATTAGCTGGGAACAGTTTAACTTCTAGGACACGGGCTCAGCCTATCAACTATGGAAAAAATAACCTCACATTTCAAAAATTCCTTTATTCCCAAATGGAATAGACAGTGTTTTTATTAGCTAAGTATAAAAATAAGATTATGAACACTCACGGTGTGTTTTAAAGGTCACAAAGAAAATGAAAATGGTCATTTTTACCCACCAAGTCACAATCAACTTAGCAGCCATCAAAAGGAAAACTGCAAACAGGATGGAGGAGGAAAACGGGCAGAATGAAAAATGAGAGCAGAAAGAACACTGGTAACAGAGGAGGAAGCTGGGTCTCTAAGTCTGCGGGTCCCACCTGTCAGCACAGCACGGAGGGCTTGTGAAAGGAAGCCCGGGGCAGGGCTCTGTGAATCAGTCTGGTTGGATGAGCAGGACCAACACAGATCACTACCGAGTCAGAACCGGAAAGAGAAAGTGTCGCACAGGACCAGGAGGGCAGGAGCAGGAGGACCAGAGGTGGGACGTGTGCGGTGAGCGTGAGCTTCTGCTCCCTGTGCACGGCCCAACGGGTCCAGTGGCTGTAGGAAGCAATTTTGCTGCATGTCAAGCACCTCAAACTTCAGATTCTTTAACCCACAACCCCCCCAATTCTGGTCATCTATTCTTCAGGCACATAGCAAAATGTGAAATTTGTAGGCTACTAGTTATAGCATGGTTCATAATAGTAAAAACATGGCAATAACCTGACCCATCCAGCAAAAGGGGAAATAAGTAAGTTGAGGGAGGAGGAGTTAAAACGATGGTTTTCAACAGTGATAGTAACATGGGGAAAATGTCTGGATGTTTGGTTACAAAAAGAAGAAAATAAACTTGGGTAACGGAACACTAAAATACTAAATACACATGGAAAAATTAAAGTAATACATGAAAACCTCCCAAGTCTTAAATCTTACATATTGAATATCTATCACTTATGTAATAAAAATATAACAAAAGTAAACATATGGAAGAACGTGGCCAAAATACACGTAAAGAAAACACATTACAACACGATGATTAAATGACAGGGCAGTCAGTGTGAGAAGCTAGTCTGTCACTGTCCTGGAGGACAGACGGGTCAGACAGCAACAGGCGGCAAAGGGCAGCATCAGAGAGACACTGTAAGAGCCTCTGCAGGGGCAGTGGTGACGCCAGAGCTTCTCACCCAGTACCGCTCCCGAGGTGAACTAAATCCCCCTTTACTTGGGAGCTGTTGTGAAACTCTCTAAGATGTAGAAAAGTTGTCACAATGCAGTGACGCGCAGTCACAGAAATGCCCGCCACTTCACTGGAACGCAACTTGCTGCCCCTGGTGGACGGTGAGCAGCGTGGCACTCATGCCCAAACTCATCTCCAAGTTCCTCATGGCAACGTGTGCACACGCATACAAATGCACACATGCGCCTTCTCCGAATATTCCCGAGCCGGTTACAGCACCTTGCTGGTTCCAAACCTAGGCACGCACATTTTGCCTTTGTATGTATGTATATATATATATATATATATATATATATATATATACACATATATTTAAAAACCGTCTTTCAGCTGCAGGTGGTGGTGCGCACCTGTAATCCCAGCACTCTGGGAAGCTGAGGCCAAGCTCAAGCCCGGCCTGGGCAACTCAGCAATGCAGAAGACTCTGTCTCAAAATAAAAAGGGCTAAGGATATACAGCTCAGTGCAAAGGCACTGGGTTCAAATGCCCAGTACCATAATAATAATAATAATAATAATAATAACAACCACCCCCCCACACAGCACCTGTCTTTTAACAGCATGAATTCCGTAATGAAGGATAAATGTTTTCACATTTTGTACTCTGCAAGCACTATCCCTCTCTTCCTTGGAATTCATGGGAGATTTGTGAAAACAAATGAAATCTTACACCATGAAGACCCCTCGGGACACTGTCAGACAGAAGAAAGCTTCCTGGGCACTAGGTGTGGTGGACTGACATCTGGTGGGCAGCTTGTAACACCCGGCTGAACTGCATCAGCGCGGTGCTGGGTGCGGAGGGCCCCCCTGAGGACGGCTGCCAGCCACAGGACCCGAGAGGACGGGGTGGTGCTGCTGGCTCTCCTGTTGCCGAGGGCTCTCCTGGAGGAGCTTGCCAAGGTTCATTCCTGATAGGATCTTGGCTGTTGTCATCAGAGGAGCTCGGGGCCTTGCTGCTGAGAGTGGCTGCGGCTCACTTTGGGGGCGCTCTGGTCCTTACTTTGGACATTGCTTCCTGGCTCTGGAGGGGAAGACGTGCGCTGTTCGAACTCCATGAGAAGCTTGTCACCTGGCTTCCTGATGTGAACTCGGCTGTTCTCATCACTGGAAGAGCTCGGGACCTCATTGTGGCTGAGGATGGCTGTGGTACTTTTCAGGGGAACCCTGGTCCTTACTTTGAGCATTGCTTCCTGGCTCCAGTGCAGACCCCTTAGCCTCTGGCACAGACTTTCTAGCTTCCACTGCTGACCTCGGCGCCTTCCCAGTGCAGCCTTGCATGAGTCACTGTTGTGGGCTCTAGGACTCATGGGGCACATTGTCATGGGCTCCAGGCCCTCAGCTGGCTTCTCTGGGTCTTGGCGTTGTGGACAGATTTCCTGCACTTTTTATGTTTGACTCTTTGGGTGACTATGATAAACAATTCTGTAAATTACATGTCCTATATTAAATTTTCCTTGCAAACCCTGACTATGACCCCTGGTTTTACCAAAACAGGAGGAAGTGAGAAGTGACCAAGGAGAAGCAGACTGTCCCGAGAGCAAAACCGCCACACAGTAGGAGCTCTGGCAGCTGCGGAAATTTCACTCAAGGGTAACTTTTAAAATTTCGAACGTCTTTCTATAAGGAAAACTCCCCTGCAGCAGCCACTTCACATACAGAAAAGAGCAGCGCAACCCCAGAGGCCGAGGGGGAGGACAACGCCGCAGGGCGGGAACAACACAGACGCTGGAAAAGTACCTGAGACTAAAGTGTCAGGCTGGGGCGTCAAAAACAGACAATTCCAACAGGCAAAACTCTGTCAAAAATAAGAGTTTAAACAGTAGGAAGTCTGCCAGGCGTAGTGACACACATCTGTACTCCCAGCACTCCGCAGGCTGAGCAAGAGGACTGGCGAGGGTTTGGGAGTCTGGGGCCAGCCTGGGCTACACGGCAAGGCCTAGTCCCCCTCCACCAAGATAAATAAACAAACAGAAGTGGGAAATCGGATCAAATTTAAAATAAAACCTTGACTGTCATTATAGTCTATTTTCCATTGGTGCCTCTTTTATTTATTTATTTTGGTATCGGGAATGGAACTCACCACCTGGAGCCTGCCAGGCAGGCACTGTGCTGCTGAGCTGTATCCCTGGCCCCTGGCGCCTCTTTTAAAAGTGTCAGAGTGTTTTCAGTTTTTAAAAATAATCCTAAAACTCTCTGATATACATTAGATCAGAAAACCAAAGCTGTTCAGGATAGTTATACAAAACTATACCAAGATGGATACAAAAACCAATTCCTTTTTTGAATAGAAAAGTGATTCTCAGACAAGGAAGTCGAATCACACCCTGGAAACATTTTCCAACCACCTTCCAGCTCACCCCCAAGCCATTGTCCCATCTCTGTCCCCACAGAGAGAGGACACACTCAGTGAGTGACATGGATGGTGTGAGATGATAAAAGAATAATGTTCCCATGAGAGTTTATCACAGGCAGCCACAGACTATTCAATATGAGAATCTAAAAATAGAACCCACCCCACCAATAGCAGCGGCGAAATCATCTGATCATCTATAAAAACCAAAAAAGCATTCGAAAAATTTGCTACCACCTCCTGAGACAAAATCTTAACAAAGAGAAGGCAAAAATATTTCTGTAACCGTCTGGAGAGTCTAAAATAGGTGCTGGTATTAATATTACGATGCACGCAGAAACGCCATGGAGTGGCATAACGGGCCCGGTGTGGCGTCAGCAGGGGAAGACGGGCCCAAAGAGCTCTGACAGGGGCTGAGGGTTTCCAGGGAGAGGCATGCGGAGAAGCCTGCCTGGGAACAACTGACCGAGGTCACCACGCAGTCACAAAAGCAAAGCAGTCAACTAAAGGCACACTTTAGATCTAAGCATCGAGCTGCCTTTCTGCAAACAGCGAGGCCGGCCGCGAAATGATGGCACAGAGACGCTGCAAGGACCGCCCGTCACCAACAGCCACCCACACAGCGCAGTGTCTCGAGCAGTGGGTGACATACAGGGACCTGTCAAACCCCTCCCGGGGGAGGACCAGGTCCCGTTCCCAGATGTCACTGACCGAAGGCCAGCCGGCAGCACGGGACGGGGTGCCCGCCCCGAAACCTTCAGCAGGACTCTGGAACAGCAGAGGGCATGCTGCGTGGACAGGGAGTCACTTCAAACCTGCAAGGCTCCACCTGCTGCGACATGGGTCAGCAGTAGCTCGGATGAGGCCGTGCATTGCCACGCGTGGTCAGAGGGGGAGTCTCCGACCCACGCGGACAGGGACTGGGTGTAATTTGGAGAACGGATGGAGCTGGTCTTAGACTACACCTGGGCAGGAGCGGGAACCTCTGACGAGAACGGTTAGCAGTTGCTGCCCCAGGTGGGCCCTGCGGGGAGCGGCGCAGCCACCAGCCCCACGCTGTCCTGCCACAACCTGCAAGAGGCGACTCCCTCTCACCCGGGCAGCAAGTGGGGCTCAAATCCTCCAAAGGGGTGTGCAGTCACGGACTGCAGCCCAGGCACCTGCATGTCACTGTCTGTCCCTGCAGGCCCACGCTTCCCCTCCCCTTGCTCTGTCCACTACCATCCCTGTGGGCCTGACTCAGCCTCCTCTCTTGGCCAGCAGCAGCCCTGACCAATTGCAGCTCTGCAGGTCCGACTCTCCATGCCTGTTTCAGAGCTGTGCAACGCGGAGGAGACGCAGGTGCCCTGGGCTGCTGGGAGGTATCAGGGAGACGCTGGTGCCACATGTGAGCGTGGTCAGCCTGCCACAGGTCTGCAGGGCCACAGCAGTGGGCACTGGGGACAGGTGGCCAGTGCTGTCAGAGTACAGAACCCCAGGACATGGAGGAAGACTGTGGCTCCACCACGTAGTTCCCTGTTCTCCTGCTGGGCAGCTGGGAGACAAGGGGACAGAGACTCTGGATGGGGATGGTGGGCAAGGCCTCCCAGTCACTCCAGGCTCACTCTGGGTCTCATGTTCCAAACCAGACCTGACTGCACTGGGCCATTCACCAAGCTGTGCCACGCACTTCACAGTTTATCTCAGTGCCCCTGGCAGGTCCTAGGGCTGGCACCTGTCATCAAAGACACCCAGGAAAATCTGGAACCAAACCAGAGCTCAGGCTCCAGCCCCTCAGGGTGCCACCCTGCCCCCACTGACCTTCTTTGTGTAGCCCATGGCCTTCAGGACAGAATGGTTCAAGGTCTCCAGGGAGGCCAGGACATCCTCATAGTCCCCCATGTGGTCCACAAAGTAATCTGGGGGAGGGCAAAAAAGGGCAGAGGTTAAAGGGGTCCTGGCTCCCACCAACCCCACTGGTGCCTGCTTCAGGGCCCCTCCCTGCCCGGCCCGTTCCATCCTGTGCCGTCATGGCAGCTGTGTGACCAGGCACCTACCGCACAGCTCCTTGGTGTCCACGTGGCTGCAGAGAGAGGAGACAGTAGTGGACCTGTCACTGCAAGTCCCCTTCACGGGAGGGGGCAGCAGGGTCTGCTGCCAGCTCCCCTAGACCCCTACCCAGTTCCGTTTGAGTCTGCCAGCGGAGATGGGGCCCAGGCTGGGCTAAGCCAGGGCCAGGACAGGGAGGGCCTGGATGGAGCTGGCCATGACTGCTGTGGGTCCTCGAGGGAGCCGTCTGCCCCACTGCCCCACCCTGCCCTCGGCAAGTCCTGCAGAGGGCAACCTGGAATCCTGCTGAGATGGGCAAGGTGGAGACCTCTGACTCGGTGAGTCTCCGCTCCGGCCACCAATGAACTAGATGCCTTGCCAGGCAGCCCCTGGTCTAGACCATCTTTAGTTTTCTCAGGACCCCTCCCCCAAATTATCCATTCTGCCCCAAGCAGCACCCTAGAAACTCATCTTCATCCTGAGCGGCCCGAGGAAGGTGAGCAGGTCACCTTGACTGCCTCCCCCCGAGGGTGGGTCAAGGAGCTCTGGCTGCCTCCTGCATGGGGAACCCCACGGAAAAGGTGGGTGTCGTTAAGGCTGGCGGGCACAGTGTGTAGCTCTGGGCGGGCTGCGGGGTTGGGGGGGTCTGGCTGACTTCCAGGGCGGGCTGGGGTTATGACCCTGCGGGAAGGAGGTCCAAGGGGCTACAGGTGTAGAACTGGTCAGCGCTGGTTATAGTCTGGTTTAAAATGGGCCGTATCAGGCCAAGGCCGAGGCCAGAAAAAACACAGGGCCCCAAGTCAGGCTTAGGATGCACAGCAGAGGAGCCAGCAGGACAGAGTCACTGCCATCCTCTTGCTGTCCCGGTCACTCAGCACCGTGCAAAGTCGAGGGTGTCTCCTTCCCAGCCTGGCCACACTGCTCACGTCTGCAGAACCCCCCGTCACTCCCCACCTCACCAGGCAGGGAGGCCAAACTGATGGGACTCAGGAGGAGGGGCTGGGGGGTTCAGCTCTAAGCCGAGGCCCCGACCCACACATCGGACCTACTTGGTGTTGTCCGAGTCGATGGTGTGGAAGAGGTCCTCAAGCTCCTTCTCGCTGAGGACACCATCTGCAAAGAAGAGCTGGAATTCCTCCAGGGACAGCTTCCCGTCATCTGCAGGGCCGAGGGGACAGCAGCTGGTGTGTGCAGATAGAGCCGCCCCTCCACCCCGTCCAGGTGGCTCCGACCGACAGATACGCTCCAGCCCAGATCACCCCTGCCCACTAATCCCGCTGCCCGGACAAGCTCCATTTGATTTATTATCTTTTGCAGAACTAGGGATTGAACTCAGGGCCTTCCCACTCAGCGACAGCCCAACCCATTTTAAAAGTTTGAGACAGCGTCTTGCTAAACGGCTAAGTTGCCCACGTTGGGCTTAAACTTGTGATCCTCCTGCCTCCACTGTGCAGGATGCTGGGGTTATGTGTGTCACCACTGCACGCACCCCTAGCCCTATTCCAGAGCATCCCTGCATATCCAGTTTGTGTCGGGGTTAACCACTCTCCTTCTCGTAATTCACCAAATGGGTGACGCCCCAGGCCCAACAAACACTGCCAGAGCTGGCCGGCAGGGGCTTGCTGTGGACCACAAGTTTTACAGGTGTTAGACACACAGCATGTCCGGTTCCTGTCAGGCAGGTCTCTCGCTCACTCTGCGAGCCCTCAGGGGAAGCGCTGGTTAAAGCAGAGCAGCTTTAGTAACCGGCATGATTCTCTGCCACGGACAAGATGGAGCCGAGCCAGCGTGTGAGGGAACACCATGCTCTGCTGCTTCCGGGTGTGTGTGTGTGTGTGTGATCCTCCCCACCCCCACCCCGAGGCCTGCTCTGGGACAGGAGCCCCTCTGTGCTGGGCACAGTGCTGTCTGAACCCGTGGGGCAGGGTCAGGCTGGACCAAGGGAGGCAGCGGGGGACTCGGGAGCTGCTGTCCACAGCTGCCAAGCCCAGGCCAGCTCGCAGGTCTCTGCCTGGCCTCAGTGTCACCTGCTCCACCTCCAGGGTTCCTTCCACACGCCACTGCTTGTGTCTTCATACACCTGCTCCAATTCACTGAGAGGAAACTGAGTCACAGAGCCCCGAGCCTCCAGGCAGCTAGGGCAGGACCTTGTGGCGCGGCCTCCATCTCCCAGCCGCCGTGGGCACTGGCACACCCCCTACCTTTGCGGGGAGGGCCAGCTGGGGGTTCATCTTGGGAAGAGGGGGTGCTGACAGAGCCTGGGCATCGCAGCTGTGTGCTGCGGAGGAGCTGCCACGCCTTCCCCCCAGCACAGCAGGGGCGGCCCCAGCAGGCCCCGTCCCCTCCACCTCTCCCTGTCTGTCCTTGCACCTTAGTGCCCTCCACACCCCAGGGGAGCAGGCAGAGGCGGGCGGCCCGGATCACAAAGCCCTCCCAGCTGACATTTACTGAGCTCGCCTGGCCACGGCCTAGTGAACCCGTAGTGCTAACGAGGGATCAAAGTCTCCACCCAGACATCGGCCCAATTATCCACAGTGAGTGGACCGAGTGGGCCGGTGCCTCCACCTCTGCCTGTGGTCCGGGCAGGGTCTCTCACAGGTGCTTCTGCTAATGAGCAAGAGTAGCTGATTCACAGACCTTTCAACACCAAGAGGCTGGTGGCTATGGCACCCCAGGAGGTGTGCGGGGCGGCCCTGCCCCTCTGCCAGCTGCCTTGGACCTTTCTGGGGTCCACACAGGCTGCTAGGCAGGGCCCTTGCTCTGGCCTCCTCTAGCCCTGTCTGTCATTTGAGCCCCACGACAAGCCAGCTCGTCCCTTGCTCCTTTAATCTCCAAGGCCCCCGCTGTCCACCTTGCAGCTGGGCTGGGCAGAGCCCACAGGCCCATCTCCCTTCCCCCAGCCTACTGGCAGTCCCTCTGTGGGTGCCTCCTGGGTGTTTTTGTCTGCACACCTGTTCTCACACCTACTCACACACTACTTCCGTGACTGCCCACTGCCACAAGCACACCGTGTTTTTAACCTCGGTGACCACTCAGCACCTGCTGGCCCCGCTGCCCACGGCCCGCTGCTGGCTTGGCTTTGTGTCCTAGGAAAAGCAGAGTGGCTATGCCAGAAGGGCGACTCCTGCCTTGGTGTGTGACAGGTGCTCTGTGATCTTGGGAGGAACCGGGCCAAGGGGATGCAGGTGCCGATGCTGACCCCATCTACAGACGGGGACACACAGGCCCCAGTGTGGCAATGTGCTTGGGGTCATGTCATACAGGGCTGAGCTGGGACACGAACACAGGCAGTGGGGCTCCAGGTTAACCCAGCACCTTCCCTGCAGGGGCTGGAGGAAAAAGGCCAGGTCCCCCAGACTTCTGCTAACAGTGTGTCACACCTACATTAACCTTGGTGACAAGTGCCCACAGACTCGAGGGCTAGCAGGTCCCAGGGGAGGAGCAGGCCCAGCCTCCGTGGGGGCTGCAGAAATGAGACGAGGTGCCTGCAGCTGCACTCGGGGACGGGAGGCAGCCTGGCAGGAGTGGGGGGCGACCAGAGAGGGTGTCACCCATGTGTGCCTGGGGGACAGGCACCGCCCACGCACCACCGCACAAATCTGAGAGGCATGCAACCTGGGCATGCGCGGCAGGGTGCAGAGGCGCCTCGGTCAGCCCACGGAGATGACAGCCACACAGACGCTGTGGCCACACCCAGAACCTGCCACACAGCAATGCGGCCTGGGCACAAGAAACAATGCCGGGTCCCCAATCCCAGGCTTCCCACACAGCCACACACATCAGTGACCCGGTGGCCGGGGTCCCTGCAGAGAAGAGGCCTCCTCCAGCTCATCTCAAAGGCTCTGCAGGCCACGCATTTTCTGAGCGCCATTTAATCTCCCTGAAACCTTTTCCTGCCTTTGCACCACAGACTCACTGCTGGTGACCCTGCACCCCGAGGCCTGGGAGATGCCTCAGCACCCCAGAGATGAGTTCAGGGAGGGGTCTCTTGAAACAATTTCAGACCAGACCTGTGCATCCCTGCCCCCCCTCCCACCCAACAGGAACCCCCAGGGATGGGCAGGGCTGGTGCCAGACCTCAGCCTCAAAAGCCCAGGGCTTTCAGCTGGACAGGTGTTAACAGCCCAGTTTACAGATGGAGAAACTGAGACGCACAGAGGTGCTGCCTTGGCAGAAGTCCACAGGAATGTGCTGAACCCGGTAACTGGTGCGTGTGACAAGGTGTGAGGCTGTTTCTCTTTGCTCTCTTGTGAGGTGTGGACCCTGCCTTTCCGGGGGCCACATTCTTCCCGAAGACCAAAGGGCTGGGGGTGCCACGAATCCCAAGGCCACCACCACACGCTGCTCCCTGCTTAGAGGACTCAGGGATGGGGGGACAACGGTGAGTGTCTTCGAGGCAGCCTGGGCTTTGCTCATCAGCTGCTGACCCCCAGGCACGTCTGGGTCATCAGGTGCTGCCAGGACAGGGCACTGGCGACTGCAGCACTGGGAGCCCACTCGAAGGTGTGCACCAGGCTCGGTGCGCTTCCAAAGGGCATCTCTGGGTCCCAGCCTGGGCCTTACGCAGCGCACATGGCAGAAGGACCCAGGTGCTTGCAGCCACCAGCCAGAGCCCTGTTCTGGGCACCCTCCCGGGCCGTTACAGACTGCGACTGAGGGACCGGGTAGAGCTAGGCTTTCTGACTTCAGTCTTGCCTGAATCACCTTCCCCAACTCCTTGTTCCTGACAGAGCGCGGCGCCCGATCCTACTCGAGGACAGTGGGGCAGTAACTCACCATTTTTGTCTGCGCGGCGGAAAATCTGCAGAGAAAAAAGGGGATCAGACCTGAGCAGGAGGAGGTGCAGGCGCCCCCAGCGGCTTCTGCCCCTTTCTGAGCCCCTCACCCCAACCTCAGGAGCAGCTCTGGGCTAGGAAAGCTGCACTTGCTTCTGGGGGGAGGACGCTCTAGCTGGTCAGGTCTGGGGGTTGGGGGACTGGGGTGGGCCCCCTGCTACTCCTTGGAAGCAGCCGCCCCTGCTCCCTTTGCATTGTCTGCCCACGCGGACGGCAGGCGCTGGTGCTGCACACTCACGCACGCCCACACACTACCCTGCAGAGCCCCCGGCTCCCAGCGGCCACACTCAGGTGCAGCGTCCCATGGGAAGCCCCTTGGGGAGCCCCTTTACCCTCAGGAGCCTCCTCTGTCTGAAGGAGGCATGCCGCAGCCTGGCCAAGGCAGGGTGTGGGCAGCACCTCCCGGCTGGAGGCAGGGGCCCTGGGGTGCCCAGGCTAAGGCCGTGGTCCTCCCTTGTGGGTCCTGACACTTGCCTGGGGCCGTACCCAGGCGGTGCCCCAGCCAGGGAACCTGTGGTCCAGCAGCTCCTGTGACAGCAGGTGTCCACGCCTGGGGGCTGACAGGTGTCTGGCCGGGGGACCTGCCTCACCTGGGAGTCTATGGCACATGCAGCGTGTTGGACCCACCAAGTCAGAACCTGTGTGACCACGATCTCTGGAGACTTAGTCATATGGTCTGCAAAAGGATCCCAGGCTACAGGGCAGCCCCAGCCCATGGAACTGTGTTATTTCAGATAGGGAAACTGAGGCTCAGGGAGGGGCCAACATGCCCAAGTTTCCCAGTGGTTCCTGGACACTCGGGAGGTGTCCTCGGGTCAGGGAGCCCTGCAGGACACCCCTCCTGCCTCCATGCCCACCCTGCGGCAAGGGCAGGTGCCCTCCTGCCCAGCACCCTCCAAGCCAGGGCCAGGCATCTGCCCCTGCTACAGGCCCTGGGCTGTCAGGGAAGAGGGCTGGGGAGAATCGCCCAGCATCACCCCACCTCCGGGGGACCCCAAGTCCCCTCAGAGTCAAAGCCTGGACACCTACATGGCTGCTTCTGACTGGCAAGCTTCTCACGGTTGGGGCCCCAGCCCAACTGTCCTCAGACCCCCCCCAGACCAGGGCAGTAAGTGACTGATGGCAATGGCGTGGCACAGGGGCTTCCAGGCAGGCCTGGGCTCTCCCCAGCCCCTCACCCCACCTCCCAGAATGGGGTCTCCAGGCCAGGCAGGTCTCAGCCACAGGGAGCTGGCAGGAGGGGCTCTGCCCAGGCCAAAGTCTTGAGAGGGCACATCGCCGAGTCCTGCTGTGCGCGCGCGTGCGTGTCGGGGTGTGTGTGTGTGCGCGCCCGTGGCCCTGAGGCACTAGAGGCCCCCTCACACCCCATGCAGCCCATCTATGGGTTCCTGATCGAAGACGGGAAGGGAGAGAGCGAGCTAGGAACCCCCTCCCAGCAGGCATGTGCGGTGCACACAGAAACACACACCCAAATTGAGCTGGGGCACCCCCAGGACCCTCCCGGAGACCTGGCCCCGTCTCCTCCACCTGCTCAGCCTCTTTACGGGGAGAACCTCTCATCCCCCCAGCTGCACCGACTCTCACGTGGGAGACAGATGCGTTTCCTAGGGGCGGTGGTTGGGGACCGGGTGAGGAGTTAGAGGGGCCAGCCTGGGGTCCACGAGTAAAAAGAGTGGGAGACGGGGAATGAACGTCGGGGTCCACCTGGGGTTCAGGTGAGGAGAGAGGATCAGGGAAGGAAACGGAAGGCGGGGGCTCCAGAGCCCAGTGCTCCGGGGGGCACACGGGCAGAGGAGTCAGCACAGCAGCCGGCAGAAGCGCCTCTTCCAAAGTGGGGGGGGCGAGGGAGCGAGGGTCTCCGGGGATGGGCACAGGGTGGGGGTTCTGGGGCGCAGGCGAGAGGCGCGGCGGCGCAGGGGCTGCTGAGGGGCTCACAAAAGTATCGCTCGGGCTGGGATCGGACAGAGGGGGAGCTGGCGGCGGCTCTGGGCGCCCAGAGCAGGGGGATCTGGTTAGGACGGAAACGGGGCGGTGGCCGGGTGCGGGGCTCGAGGTCCGGCTCGGTAGGTGAGAGGGGGCGGGATCGCGCGCGCGGTGGGGTCGGGATCCCGGGGTCCGGGTTCCGGGGTCCCCGGCTGGGGTCCCCGTGAGGGCTGCAGGGGGCCGCGTACTCACGTCCAGTATGACGGCGGTGCCCCCGCGGGGCGCGGCGCGGCCAGGGCCCGGGCCGGGGCCGGGGCGGGGGCCGGGGTCGGCGGCGGGGGCCGACGGCGGGGGCCGGGGCTCGCCCATCCTGGCGCCCACCCAGCGCAGCAGCCCGCCCAGCGCGCGGCCCTGCGGCGGCGGCTCCCGCAGCAGCCTGTGCGCGCCGGCCCTGCACAGGCGCGCCGCCCGCTCGCACATCGCGCCGCCCGCCCGCACCGCCGCCCGCACCGCCGACCCCCGCCGCCGCCGCCCCCGCGCGACCCTCGCGGCGCCGCCCGCCGCCGCCCCGCCTCCCGCGCCGGCCGAGCCCGGGACGCGAGGGGGAGGGGACCCCGCCGGACCCCGGCCACGCGCCCGGCGCCCCCGCCCGGACCCCACCTGCCGGCCGGGGGGCGCTGCCCGGGGCGGGGGCGGTGCTGTGCCGCGCGTGGGGTCCCGGGACACCGCCCCCAAAAGTGCCTCGTGGCCCCCCGCCCCCCTGGCGCCGCCGCAGGGCCGGAGCGCGGGGTCCGGCGAGCCCAGAGCGCCCTCTGCCGGCCAAATCCGGGGCCCCGCGCCCGCGCCCCAATCCCCTCATCAGGGCCCTGCCCGGCACCGCCCTCCGCGCCCCAGCCGGCACCAAGCCTGATGCTGGGCAGCGAGTCCAGGTGACGGTGACGGGCGAAGGAGACCTGGTGCTGAGCCCTCGGCGCCGGGCCCTGAAATGACCACGTCTAAATGCAGAGCTCCGGCTGATCTGCCCTGGGCACCGCTGGGGTGCTGACCCCCTCCACGGTCTCCGAGGCTGTGGCAGTGATGCTTAGACCAGGAGATCTGAAGGAAGAGGCGTAGAAGAGAGCAGACGGTGGTCCTGGGCTAGAGGCAGCCTGTGCAAAGGCCCCGGGGCAGGCAGGCGCATAACATCCGGAACAGAGGTAAGGAAGGCAAGGAGGAGCTGGAGGAGTGGGGCTACCTGCACACGCCGCCTGGCTAGCAGGGCTCCCCCTGCCCTGGTTCCCTAGCCCCAGGCCGCCCCCTCCAGGGACCCCTTCATTCTCAAGCAGAGTCCTCAGGCGCAGTGGTGGCAGACGCTGGTTTTATTTGGGGACTGATTCTGGAAGGAACCAGGCTGCCGCTGTCCTGGTGGGCACTCAGCTGGCCCTGGTGACCGGCTCCTTCGGCAGCCTCCCCCAGATCCCAGGCCCAAGCCCTTGGGGGCCTTCGGCCCCTGCTCTGGCCTTGGAGCCTGGGCCCCTCGTTCTGCGGCTCTTGCTCCCCGTCTCCTGTTCTCACAGCGCATCTTGGGGGGGCCCTGCCTGCCCCAGGACTGTGTGATGTCCCTCCTCTTAGGGCCTGGGTGCCAGGGCTCCGGCTGGATGCTAGGGGGGCTTCCGGGTCTCCTTTCGCAGCAAGGAGCTGGCAGCGGCCAGGGCCCCGCCCTGCACAAATCTCACAAAATTGTCCCCGGCCAAGGGTCCCAGGGCGTACAGGCCCTCCTGGCGGGTGCTCTGGTAGGTGAAGGGGTCCACATCAATGGGGTTCCTCTTGGTGCTCAGGGGCTGCTCAGGGTCAACGGTGAGGTTGGCGCCTGCCCCAGGGAGGAAGGAGAGGTTGGGGTGCGAGCCGATGAGGACCAGCACCAGGGAGACGCTGAGGACCTGGTGGTGGCCGTGCGGGTCGCAGAGCACAGCCTGGCGGCCCTCCTTGAAGAGCAGTGGCCGGTGCTGGGGGAGGCTGCAGTAGCCCTCGTAGGGGCTGGGGGGCGGGGCCGACTGCTCCCGCATCATCTGGTGCACCTTGTGGTACTCGGGGTACAGCATCTTGGGCAGCTGGTTGAACACCAGGCCGGGGTCGTCCACCCGCCGCCGGAAGGCGTGGATCACAGGGAGGCCGCAGTGCCGGGCGTAGAGGACCGCGTCGGCTGCCGACAGCCCGGCGCCCACGATGAGCACAGGGTCGGAGGCCGGGGTGACAGTGCCCGCCCGCGTGGCTGCCTCCAGCGCCGACAGCTCATGGTGGACGAAGGGCAGTGCCTCGCCTGGGATGCCCAGCCGGGCTGGGCTGTCGAACGTGCCCGTGGCCAGGACCACGTTGCGGGCCCACAGCGAGAAGGGCCGCCGGCCCCGGGCCTTGGTGGTCAGGGTGCCGCTCACTCGGAAGAGGGGGCTGGGGTCTGTGGGTTCGGGGGTCCCCATCTCCACGTCTGTGACGGTGGCGCCTGACACGAAGTTTGGTCTCAGACCCTTCTGGCTCACGTAGTCCCTGTAGTACTGGGCGATGTCCCCAGCGGTGGCGCGGCTGTTGCGAAGACCCCTGTGGGAGGGCAGGAGGGGTGGGTGCCAGTGAGTGGCCGGGATGAGACGGTGCTGACCGTCACCTCCCTCTGCCTGGCATGGAGGAAGGAGGGGCTGAGCGTGGCCTCCAGATCTGGGTTCAGGTCCTGGTCTGCAGCTGAGGCTTCTGTGCCTCAGTTTCCTCACTGTGAACCCAGAGTGATGACCACATCAGGAGGTTCCCTGGAGGACTAGAGGCCTAGACTGGCCCAAGCAGTTGGTGACAAGTGAGCTTGGTCACCCTGGTCACCGCACAGGGGGACTTAATGTGGCCTGGAAATACAGTGTGAGCCCATCTTTAGAAACTCCTGGACGGGCAGTGTTAGGCAGCCTGTACTCAGGAGCGGGGCGCTTTTCTGTATTTCAGTTTAAATGCTGACTTTACAATGATTTCTTTGAGCTGGGCACACTGGCACACGCCTATAACCCCAGAACTCAGGAGGCTGAGGCAGGAGGATTGCCGTGAGTTCGAGGCCACCCTGGGGTGCATAGCAAGACCCTGTCTTCAAAATCCAAAAACAAAGCAAAGCGAAACACAACATTCCACTGAACATCAAGGGCGGTGCCTCACGCCCATGTTCCCAGCACTCTGGGAGGCTGAGGCAGGAGGACCAGAAGTTTAAGCTCACCCTGGCCTGAGAAACATAGTGAGACCCCCTGTCTCAGAATTTACAAAGATAAAAACTAGAATCAGAAAGTGCTGGGGAAGAGCTCAGTGGTGGCCCTGGGGCCAGCAGTGTCACTGGTGACTGAGTCCTGGGCCTGGCTTCATCTTGGTGCCCTACGCCCCACGGAGAGACCTGGGGTGACTGGGGTCTGCTCCCTGCCAGGGTGAGCTGATTGTGTTTGCTGAGTGGCACGGTCCTAGCACGCGCTCAGGTGACACCGCAGGCTTCCTGCTCGCCAGAGCCCAGGAGTCAGTGTGCCCCGTCTGTCCCTGTGGCTGTTCAGCTGTTCGGCTGCGCTGGCCTTGGGGGCGGGCCTGGGGTTCCGCCTGTGTCCAGCCTGGGATTCTAAGGTATCACTTTTGGGGAGCAGGGGCTTTTCGGGTCCTCGTTAAAGGCTGGGGTGCTGTACACTTAAGGCTCAGCTGGGGCTTGTGGTGGGGGCAGGGAGCATGGGACCCCAAAGCCCCCTTCGGAGTTCACTCCCATCCCTCTACAGGCCCATCTTTTCCCGTCTGAGCCTCAGTTTCCCTCCTGAGGGCCCTCCCTGTCCCCAGGCATCTCACCTGCGTTTCCCTCGCATCCAGTCCTTGAGCTGCAGGTCGGGGAGCCCCATCCACTCGCCCTGGCTCAGGGTCACCATGGAGCCCTCGATGGCCTGCAAGGCGAGGTAGGGGTCCTCAGGGCTGGCCTTGGGCAGGGGCTGGGCAGGGAGGGAGCTCCAAGGAAGAGGGCAGGAGCCAGCGAGGGTGGCAGGGAGCCCCGGACAGCCCCACTCACGTGCCAGGCGCCTCCAGGTGGGCTGCACCCCAAGACCAGGTGGGGGACAGCACGCTCCTCCTGCCGCTGCCAGGAGAGCACAGAGTCCGCAGTGCCCCCGAAGTCTGTGTCTGGGCGCAGGAGGGCATCGAAGAGCACAGCCACGGGACTCTGGCTCCGGCCTTCAAGTCCCTCAGACAGGTACTCCAGGTCCTGCAGAGGGAGCCTGGGTCAGGGAGAAAGGGGCAGGCAGAAAGGCAGGACGGGGGCTGGGGGCCGGGCCTGCATCTCTGCCCAGGCATCGGGGTTGGGAGATGTGTTGCATGCTAAAGGCTCTGATGAGTCCTGCAGCAGACAGCTGCCTGCTGAGCTCTGCTGGGGGCCTGGGGAGGGACTGTCCCCGTGCATGTGGCACTGAGGAGCTGGGGTCTCACGGACACAGCCTAAGGGGCTTGTGTGCTCGTCCTCAGCCCCAGCTCAGAGTGGGAGGGGTCAGATGAGCACTGAAGGGGTCCTGGTGCCTGGCCCCCGATAGTCAAGCACCCCACTGTGACAGCTAGGACCATCAGAGCTGCCTGGCGTCCCCCACGGAGGACCATGAGTGGCATTTGTGGGTCTGGGATGCCGTGACCTCATGACTCCCCAGGGCGGGACACAGGTCTTTCCTGGGGTGCCTTCTGGGGATCAGAGGCCCACCTGGTCCAGGAGGCAGCACCCCGAAGCCTCTGCCAGCTTCCTCTGCAGCAGTGGGTGCGGGTGGGCGGCGTCTGGCTTCACGTAGGGCATGTGGCCGGAGAGCAGGTAGGACAGGCAGATGCCCGAGGGCCCGTTGCCTGCGGAGACAGGGCAGGGTCAGAGACTCCCGCGGCTGCTCACCCCTTCATTTCGTCTTTCATCCATGCAAAGAAAATATTTATTCAGTCCTCAGTCAAACACCACGCGGCCATGGAAGCACAGGAGGAACAGCTGCTGGGAGCTCCCCGTGCTCCAGCCCTGCCCGACTGCTGACTTCGGGGCCTGGAGTACGTCCCCTCCACCCACCTGGGGGAACACTCACCAATGATTATGACGGGCAGGGGCTCCGAGCTGCTGGTGCCGACCTGGTCCTTCCTGGGCTTGCTCATGGCTGAGCTGGCAGCTGGCCTGGGGAGAAGCGGGGTTTAGGGGGGTCAGGCTCCTGGCCTCGGCAGCCCTCAGGCCAAGTCAGGGTGGAGGAACCAGTCACGGCATGACTCCCTTTTCCTTCCCTGTCACAGGGAGATGTCTAGGGCAGGGCTGTCCCAAGGTGGCTGGACCCTGGGCATGTGATGTTGAATTAGTCCTCTGATTGGTTTAGCAGAGTGTGGGTGGCACCGTCCAATAGAATGCTGGCCTGGGTAGAATAAAAGGGAAAGGGATGCCCACTGCTTTGCTGCCTCCTGCCAGTCCTCACGTGCACCATTTCCTCTCTGCTGAGCCACCCTGTCTTCTGGCCAGCTGACTATGGACTAAAGCCTCTACAAACTGTGAGCTAAAATAAACCTTTCCTCCTGTAACTCGTGGGTGTCAGGTATTGTGTCCCAGCAATGAGGAAGAAAGACACTGCCACGCCCCAATCTTCCCGGGGTTTGTCTCCCTTCCTGCTGGCCAGGTCACCTTGCACCTCCATCTCAGCCCCGCCCTACGCTGCCCACCTTGTCCAGAGCAGGGTGATGCCTGGAAGCTCTGCCTTCCCACAAGGCCTTCCCTGCCCACCACACCACCTGGTCTCAGGCCTTCAGGTGCAGCATAGTGGACTTTGCAGTTGTCCCCCACACTGTGAGCAGCTCCCTAGCTGTCCTGGAACCTCTCTGTGTCTTGGTTTCCTCATCTGTCAGCCTCATCTGAGAGTCCTGGTGTCAGAGGTTACTGAAGGACACAGCGCAGCTCCTGCCAGGGGTGAATCTCCCATAGGAAAGGCCTGGGCTCACTGAGACGGGGAAGCAGGTGTCCATGCCTGCAAACCTGCGTGTCCGCAGGGTGTTGGCGCCCCCTGCTGGCCACATCTCCAAGTCACTCAAGGGACCTGCCCAGTCTTTGGTGGGCCAAGTATAGGGGTCTCAGATCTGTTTTCTCTGCATCCCAGCGCAGTTACCAGGGGCACAGTCTCATCCCAGCCGCGTCTGCAGCCCTGCTGTCTGGGGCCCGCAGGTGACACCTGAACACCAGTGAGGGACGGTGGCACTGAGCAGTGACTAGGTACTGGCGTCTGGCTAACTGCTGTCCCTCCCACCCTGAATTTACGTCCGGTCTGTACATGTGAGCACCACCAGTGTGATTATCCCATTGCACAGAGGCCATCGGAGGAGCAGAGCTCTGCAAGGCCACACCCATGGCTTGGCCAATATTTATTTACTGGTGTTGGGGACTGAAGCCAAGACCTTTGTACTGAGCTGGGTTCCCCAGCATGCACATGTGTGCACACGTGCACACACACACACACACACACACACACACATCATTGTTTTGAGACAAGACTAAACTGCTAACTTTCCCAGGGTGAGCTGGAACTTTTGCTCCTCCTGCCTCAGCCTCCCAGAGTGCTGGGATTACAGGTGTGCACCACCGCATCCAGGGCTCATAGGTGCCTGTAGCCACTGTGACACAGGCCTGTCCCCGGAGGAGACCTTCAGGGCTCTTGGAGGAGGTACCCTCCACACCCATGAGTGGAAGAGTAGCCAGTGTGGGCCTGGGGTCACCGCCTCACCCCCAGGCTCCTCCAGCAGTGGCAGAACTGTGGATTCGGCATGAAGTCTGACAAGAAGCGGGTAGGCAGTGGCTCCTGTTTTTGTAAAGCCTTCACAGGTCAGCATAACCCGGCTGAGGCCACGCTTGACCTCTGGTGTGGAGAGTGACAGAAACACCTGTGTCTAGCACCCGCCAAGTCCCCAGCATTGGTGGCTTCTGCCTCACCCAAAGGAGAGCAAAGGTGGCCTCCCAGTGATCCTGGGGGCCCATGCTGTCCGTCTGTCCGTCCATCCGTCCGGGGAGCGGAGTTTGGGGGTGACCCCAGCAGCAGCAGCAGCAGTTGCAGCAGTGACTGCAGAGGACCTGTCACAGTCCTCTAGGGCCACAGCTCGGCTGGGTATGGAGCAGCTACAGATGCTGCACACGTTAACCAGAGCGTCGTTATCGAGGCAGCTCCTTGTGAGTCCTTCAGATTGATCCCTGTGAGCTGAACCCATCCAGACACCCCGAAGGCCCCTGCCTGGAAACGTGTGTCCCAGCCTGTCCTGCAGCCCCGCTGTCCTGCACCCCCACAAGGAAAGCACCCTGGTGCCCGCTGACAGGGAGGAGTCAGACCTATGTCCTATGTCACCCTCAGGTGCGGGATTTAATGACAGGGCTCGCTGCATCCAGTGTTCCCTCCCAGCCTGCAGGCACTGAACAGAAGCTTCTAGACGCCACACACATGAGGTCACCCGGGGGCTGGACCTGAGAGGTCACTTCCTGTGCAGAGTGATACAGGGCATCCCCATGTCCCCGCGGCTGAAAATTCTCACTCAGCCTTGGACAAACGTATGCTGCAAACTTACTATGAGAGGATCCTTCAACTGTTCATTATCCCGGTTCCTTATGCTTATTTCTGTGGGCTTGGACTCACCCTCCAAGGCCTTCACGGTGAGCTTTATCCCCAGCCTTAAACACGATTTTGTTTTTAAATTTTGAGGCAGGGTCTTGCTAAATTGTTAAGTCACACAGGCTGGACTCAAACTTGCAATCCTTCTGCCTCAGCCTCTGAGTGCCGGGATTACACATGTGTGTCACCATACCAGGCTGGCATAATCCATTTTTAATGTTACCCTTGTTCCCCTGATTGGCAGATGTTGGGTGATTCAAGCCCTTAAAAAGTGGGTGATTCAAGCTCACAAATCAAATAAGCAGAAACAAAATGGAATCAGCTGCACCTCCAAACGAAGTTTCAGCCCGAGGGCTGACTGCACCGTGGTGCAGAGCCCCTGTGGCCTGGGTCCCCGGGCCCCACCAAGGCCGCCTGCCCACTTTATGACACCTGAGCTGGGTTTCTTTATCCCCATTTTGCAGAGAAGGAAACTGAAGTCAGGAGCTGGTGACATCCTGCTCCAGGCCACCCAGGAATGCCCACAAGGCACAGCCTAGCTCTGCCCACCAAGAACAAGTCCCCTGGGAGTCAAGTGGCAGGTAAAAGCTACACCTGAGCAAGCCACCTAAAGCTGGGTGTGGCGACACAAGCCTGTAAACTCAGCACTTAGGGAGGCTGAGGCAGGAGGATTGCAGGGGAATTTAGAGACTTAGCAAAACTATCCCTAAAAAGTAAGAAGTGCCCTGACACCCAGGGCGTGAGGCTGAGGAAGCAGCAGCTGTCCACCCGGGTCTACTGTCCTTAAGTCACTGGGGCGCCCGCCCCCCCAGCCACCTCTCTTCCCCACTCCAGAGCTTTCGGTGAGAAACTGAGTCCCAAGGTCCCTGTGGGCTCTGCTGCCCTAGGCAGAGACATGGGCACCCTAGGGCAGTGCCTGCCCAGTCCAGCTGCAGGCCCAGTGGCCTCTGGACTCTGGGCAGCAAGCCCACTGGCCACGCCTCCTTCCTGGCCGGAGCAGTAGTTGCTGGAACTGTGCACGGCGGGGCGGGCAGCACCTGCAGGAGCACGGCGAGGAGGCGCCGGAGGGTCCAGGGCGACAGAGTCCTACAGAGTAGCGGGGTCCCTGGCTGGCCAGTCACCCTGCCCGCTGGCTGCCACCTCCCACCCCGCAGCCCAGTCCAGGCTGACTCACCTGGTGGGCAGCAGGTGGAGGGCGCCCTGCGGGCCTGGCCTAAACGGGAACTTGGAGGCTGTGGTCACCGTGCCCGCGGTGGGAGCGGGACGCCTGCGACCACGGGAACCGGAGCGTGGTGAGCGCAGGGGCCGCGGGTATTTCACGGCTGGCTCGGAGGAGGCGGGGCGGCGGGGGCGGGGCCAGGAAAACACTTTCATAAGCGTGAGTCAGCAGGGGCCCTTGGGAGGCTGAACTTGCCCCTGGGTCCGCCTTAAAAGGCCCTGGCCTGGCCACCTGCCAGGAGCAGGAAGCCGACCTGCCTGGAGCCCCGCCCCGCCCTGGGGCTCGGTCCCTTAAGGAGGCGCCAGACCAGGATGGGCCGCGCTGATCTCCTAAGGGGAGAGGAGAGCACGCTTGCAGGGTGAAGGACAGCTCCTTTAAGTGGCGAGAATCCCGTTCCCCAGGATTACACTTCTTGGAGGTGGGAGTGGGGAACCACACACCACCACCAGCCCGGTGTCACCAGCCCTGCCCTCCTGGCCAGGCACTCCTGGCAGGTGCCCCTCCACCTACAGCGGGCGGGCGGAGTAACAGACTCCCTGGGTAGCCGTGAGGGTCGGGCGTCAGAACCTGCTCTTCACTCTGGTGTGCACACTTGGCTCCAGTCACCACGGCTCACACCTTGATCCGATGCTGCGGGCCGTCCCTGTCCCCTGCCCGTGCCGCCCAGCTCGGGCTCTGCGTGGCCGGAGGCTATCAGAGGCTGCAGCACGCAGGGGACGCCCGGGCTTTGTTGAGCAGAGGCGGGTGCACAGGACAGCCTTCAGCCACAGCCCTGGGCACGCGCCGGCCACTCTTTCTGCCTTGTCGCTCTCACCTCACCTTCTGCTCTCTCTGCCACCTGTACCTGGGGCCTACAGGTGGCCATCAGGAGAGCTAGTGGGGGGCGAGGTAGAGCCCTCACTTTTGCAGCAAACTTTAAGGACGTGGTAAGGCTCTCCCCAATCAAAAAGAACATTTTGACACAGTTTTCTGAAAAAAATAAAAATGAATGCAAAAAAGGCCAGGATGAGATGTTAACATGTTAAAGAAAGACAAGGTCCACAGTCTGGGACACAAAGAAAACCCTGGACTGCCGGCCCTGTCTGTATTTACATGTTTGGTATTTTCTCCATCCTGGATTTTTTCCCATGAACTTTGATTTTTTAAGAATACTGCATGAGCTGGACTTGGTGGGGTACAACTGTAATCCCAGCATTTGAGAGGCTGAGACAGGAGGGTTGCCGTGAGTTTGAGGCCAGCCTGAGCTCCATAGTGAGACTGTGTCTCAAAAAACCTTTTTTTTTAAAAAAAATTAAAACAACCGGGCAGGTCCACACACCTGTAATGCCAGCACTTGAGGGGCTGAGGCAGGAGGGTCACCATGAGTTTGGGTCAGCCTGGCCTACATTGTGAAAACCTGTCTCAAAACCAAACCAAACCAACCCAAAGGAGCCAAATCAAACCTAAACTAAAGGGGACTGCGGGAGCACTTGTGTGTCCTGACCACGGAGGTGTGTGGTGTCCTTTAAGTCTGCGCTCAGGCGACGCCTCACCCTTCTCACCCTGGTTCTGCTTGGTGGGCCACAGGGTGTGGCAGGCTGGCCCCGAGAGTGCTGATGCCAGGGTCAGTGTGCTGTAGGGGCAGCCTGGGGGGTGCTGGCACCCAGGGCCGGGGGCAATGCAAGGGGCAGCTGGAGGGCTGGCAGGGGCTGGCTGCGCTGGGGTGGGGCACTGAGGGGAGCCAGCTCTGCGCCCGCCCCTGCGGGCTGTGGGCTGCGAGCTTTGTCCAGCCCTGGGGGCCTGAAGGGTCACTGGGTTTCACGCTCGGCTGTCACTGCGTCACAGTTCTAGGCGTTTTGGAATAAAGCGTCCCCAGCATCCCTGGTGCAGGGCCCACTGAAGCTGCACAATGAGCCGGGCTGGGCTCCCGGCCCCTGGCCCAGCTGTGCTTGCGGCCCACGTGCCGGCCCACAGCAGAGCGGGCCCGAGCCTCTGTCCCCGCCCACTCCTGGCGGCACGGCCACCTCCCCTCCCACGGCCAGGCTGGTCTGCAGCTCCCCGGTGCCTGCCCCTGCGAATCAAGGCAGAAAAAGGCGCGTGCCAGGCTCAGCGACGCCCAGCCTGGAGCTTCTCAGCCTGAAGAGATGAGGCCGAGCTTGGGGCGGCCCTAGGGCACGGCCGGGGAGGAGCGGAGGAGGGGCTTCGCCTGTCCCGGCCGCCCCATGCCTTATCTGGCTTTTGCTGATGTAGGGCACTTGTGATAGGAAGAACTATGGGGCAAGATTCGGACTTTCTCCCCCAGCGCCCGGTTTCCCTGTTGGGCAAGTACTGGAAACAGTTATTGAGCTGCTGCTCCCAGATACAGCAGGGTCAACAGCAGGCGGAGGTGAAGGCTGGAGGCTGCAGAGAGGAATGGGGCTCGGCCACTGCAGGGCCCCCTCTCCCCAGGGCTTCGTGGGCCCTGTCCCTGCACTGCCTGTCCCCTTCCAGCCTCCACGGCAGGTGGTCTCTGAACTGTGACCATATCCCGCCCATTCTGTACATGCAGGATGCAGGCTGGTGGAGGGGAGAAAAACTGGAGGCATCTTGGGAACGTGAATTTCAGACGCACAGAAGTGGACTTTTAGCACCATAAGCACGTCCCATGCAGTATTGGGGTATACTCACACTACAGGTTTCTTTCTTACTGACTGATCTAAACTCCAAGTTTTCCCACATAGCCTGTGTTTTATTTTAATTAACTTTTGAGACACGGTCTCACTATGTGGTTCAGACTGTCCTTGACCTCAGCATGTAGCCCAGGCTGATTTTGAACTTGCCAAGGTTGTCCTGCCTCAGTCTCTCGAGTGCTGGGATTACAGGCATGTACCACCATGCCAGGCTGGTCTGTATTTTATTTGGCAATTCTAGTGGTTCTGTGTAAAAGACTAGCATTTGAAGAGTTAGTACAAGAAAAAAAATAGGTGAAATGTCTCCATCATTTTTATATGGATTACATATTGCAGGAAAATATTTGGCATACTGGGTTATGTAAAATGCATAATTAGGTTTAATACTGTGCCTTCTTCCCTAGGTGTGAAGTGGCCAGTGCTGGCCTGGAGCCCAGGAGAAAGGCAGAGTGTGGGTGAACAAAGAGTCCCCGAGCCATCCGAGTTCTCAAGGTATGGCGACCAGCCACTCTCTGAGCCTGGATCCCACCCTGGGGAAACTGAGGCTGGAGCACGGGAGACTCGGCTAGCTCCCAGTGAGGGCAGAGCAGGGACTGGGCCGTCCGGCCTTTCTGGCGTGTGACAGGAGAGCTAATATTTGTCCAGGCGGTGCTGTTTGCAGGGCCTTGTCACTGGCACTGTGTCATCGATTCCCCACCAGCTATGAGGAGTGGAGGATGCGTGTGTTAACGATTTCCGCCCACAGAGGGACGGGCAGGAGGACTTGCCCAGCCCAAGGCCACAGGGCGGGAAGGTGCGTCCACCCGCTGCCTGTCTGGTGGTGGAGCTGGTGCGGGTACTGGCCCCAGGGGACCCTTTCCCCCCACGACCTCACCAGCACTCGTTATGATTTGATTTCTCGAGACAGCCGTTCTTCCTGGGGTGCGATGGCGCCTCAGTGCTGTTCCGGTTTGCTTTTCTTAGTGGCCAAAGATGCTGAACCTTCTCCATGGGTTTATTAGCCATTTGTTCTTCTGAGAAGCGTCTGCTCATCTCAGCTGCCCATTTTTGATTGATTTTTTTCTCTATGGGGAGGTCTCATTTTTCGAGTTCTGTGTATATTCTAGGTATTACTCTTCTGTCTGAGGAGTGGCTGGCAAACACTTGTTTCTTGTTCTGTAGATTGCCTCCACTCGGTTGGTTGTCTCCTTTGCTATGTAGAAGCTTTTTAATTTGATGTCAGATGGATTTTTAAAATTCTGATTTCCCTAAAAATTGATTTTCATGTTAGTATCACATAAATGGACTCACTTTTGGAATTCTGTATAATGGTACTTTAGCACGATTGTGTACAGTCAAGAAAAATTCCGATTTACATTATTTTGTATATAAACAATTACCATCATTTTAAATATAAAGCAAATTTAGTGGAATAAGGGATTTCCGGTGCTTGGCTTCATTTTGCATCACAGACACTGAGCATAGAGCCCAGGACATAGTAGTAGCTCAATAAATATTAGCTGCATTAATCAGTCTTGTTGCTTCCAGACTTCCTTGGTGGACTCCTGAAACGTTTTTGGGCACCGGTGTTCCCTTCTGGCTTTATAGTACCTGCCTCTGGGTGGATAATGCCTTCCACGTCTTTGACGTCTTTGCTCTCAATTTTGAATCGGCCGGCGGTGAAGGCAGAGCGCTGGTCCATCGTGCAGCCCCTTCCTCCAGTGAGCGCAGTGCTCCTGCCGGCCAGGAGCGAGACAGAAGGGTTCTATCCTGGAGTCAGAGGCTCCGGAACTCATTAGCTGTGTGTCTCAGGCCAGTCATTCCACTTCTCAGGGGTTTGATCTTTTTATCCTTAGGCTGCAGTTAATAAGATCTGTTGCCAAGGCAACTGGCTGCCTGGCAACCATAGATGCTCCGGAAGTGGTGAGGAGCCCTCGCTTCTGCCCACCACCTTCTGGTGACCCACTGCCTTGCCTGACACACAGCCTTCATCCCCAGAAAACAGGCTCTGGGGTGGCAGTTCTCCAAGTGTGGCCGGGGCAGCAGCCTGGGACTCAACGGAAATGCAGAGTCCCAGGCCTGCCCTGCAGCCTGCCAAGCACACGTTTGGGATGGGCCCAGCCACCTGGACACCCCAAGTCTCCCAGGAAGTTGTGCTGCTCCCTGGAGCTTGAGGAGCAGCCTGTGGGGTAGGGTGGGGCTCTGCTCCCGGGCCTGTCTCCACTGCCCTTCAGACCAGTCTGCAGCACAGCAAGACACAGAGGGGCGACGGTGGCCCCTTCTAATCCCGAGCACATGCTGGAACCCGCCTGGAGGGACTGTCCACCTCAGGGATCGAGGTTTAGGGCGTGCCTCTCCTATTTTTCTGAAAACCAGGGCCATCTGCTTGGCTCTGCCCTTGAGGGTCCTGCAGGAGTCCAGTGACTGTTCAGCCAGGACAGTGGGTCTGAGTGCGAGTGCCCAGGTCCTGCAGGTTGGGGTTTCATTGTGCAGCATGTGAGGTCTGCGGACCCCAGCGTGCCACTCCTGTCCAGGACAGAGGACAAGGAGAAGAGCCCTGCCCTTCCCTACCGAGCCCAGACCCCTCTTGGAGACTCAGATACACACACGGACCCTGCCCCCCCACCCCTGAGCCTCCTCCATAGCTCTCTGCTGCCCTTAGCCCACGCTCACTTGGTGACCTCTCTGGCACTGGGGAGCTCACACACCCCCGTCTCACCCTCTGCAAACCTCTCAGCACCCAGGTCTGATTCTCTGCTGTCTGGGTGAGCAGAGATGGCCTCAGGACCTAGCGTCTCCTGGCCCCACTGTCCTGGGCTCTTCCCCACATTTCACAGTGTGTTCTCCAGCAACCCAGGACGTCACTGTCCCCCTGACAGCACCATGCAAGCCGGCACATGTGTCCTATGCAGGAGTTCTGAGCCAGGGTTCGAGAAATAAGAGAGGCTTTGCAGAGCCTTAGCAGCGGGGGGGGGGGGGGTTGGGCATCCTGGAAATCCCGTTAGGAGGTGAGGCTCTCTGGGAAGGGCTTTGTGGTTGCAGAGGTCAGGGGAGGCTCATGCCAAAGCTGGCTGGGATTGGAGTTTTGCAGGAGCCAGCAGGAGGGAGGGTGGGTGTGTGGTGTCCTAGGAGCCTGCAGCCTGGGGCCTTGCTAGATGTTGGACGTCCACAGCCCAGTCTGTAAAGCCCTGGTGTGTGGCAGCTGCTGGCTCCTGTGGTGCAGAGATTCCCAGCCTGCAGGCCTGCGAGCCTGGAACCCGAGTGCAGACTTGGGGAGAGCAGTGCACACATGCATGGCTGTCCCTGGTGTCTCCGGCCACCCCTGGAGATGGACAATGAGAGGGCGGAGCAGAAGACACAGAGTGAGGCGCACGGTGGGTCTTGGGCACATAGAGTCTGGGGGGGCCAGGGGCAGATGGGGGGCATGAGGCCTTGGCTGGCGTGGAAGCGTGGGCACTGCTGGCAACAAGGCTGTGTTCAAAGTGGGCTGGTGACCATCCAGGGAGCACACGTGAGAAGAGAAGAAGGGTGGCCTAGAGTCCAGGGAAGCAACCTGTCCAGTGGTCCTCGGCTCGCCGATCTCCTGCAGCCCATGAGGATGGAGTCTTGCTCCTGGCTGGAGCCCGAACACGTCTTCAAGGGGCTGGAAACTCCTGCTTTGAGCTGTGATTCGGGAGCTCTTCGGGCCTCTGACCACACCTGTGGTGCTGTGGTCTAGGTTTACAAGGGAAAAGATTTAATACAGGACACACAATTTATAGGATTATTTTATGGTATTCATCCAGAGAGTCAAATGCTCAAGAGTCCAGGAAATCTGTCCATATACCAGAGACTCAAAGACTCCAGCGGAGGGCCTGGATCCCACGGCAAAGTCCTCCATGAGTCCAGCTGGAGGCCTGGCGCTCACAACAATGACGCATGCAAGTCTGTTCATGGATCTGTGCTGGGAAGGCCCAAAGGTCAGCGGTAGAAACTACAAAGTCTATGCTAGCGGGATGAAGGATCTGTGCCAGCAGCTGAGGGATCTGCACTGGAGCCAGGAGGCGATGCTCAAAATAAGGAGCAGGGTTCCCCTGAAAAGTACCGCAGCCAGCCTCAGCGACACTGAAGTCCCGAGCTCCACCGATGATGACAGCTGAGTGCATATCAGGACAGCCAGCGGACGAGCTCCACCAGGAGGATCACAGCACCCTCTTCCCCTCCAGTTCTGCTTTACGCTGTTGGCTGTTGGCGACGACCCTCAGGTGGGCCCTCCGCGCCCAGCACTGCGCTCAGTTCAGCTGGGCGTCACAAGGTGACATTAGCTAACCCACCACACTTGAGGATCTTCCAAAGCAGCGGAGAAGGGTGCTGCCGGTTCAGGGCCGGGGGACAGGGTGGCCTGGGAAGGAAGAGGGGGCTGAATGGCCAGGGTCCATGAGGCAGAGTGAACAGATCGGGCCATTAGAAAGCGAAGGCTGCGGCCATCACATCCTAATCAAGGCCAGGACGCTGGGGAAGGGGCAGCCCTTTGCCTGTGGTTAATCTTCACGTCACTCCAGAGGAGGGCACTGCCAGCTGCATTCAGACAGGCAACCTGGGACAGTGGGGCCCGGCCAGGCAGCTTGATGGACGGCAGTGCCTGGCTGCAGCCTGGCTCACCTGACCAGCTTCACACGGTTCCTCCCCAAATTCAACCTGGGACCTCCTCCTTCCTATCGCCCTGAGTAGATGAGACCACACTGCACCCTGCATTGCTTCTGGCTATTGTCACTGTTATCTCCATCATCGTCACCATCCGACCGTGTTCCATGCCAGCTCCATCATCACCATCGTCTTCATCACCCAATCACCCCCTTTCCCGCCAGCTTCCCCGGGAGTGACACGGATCAGTGCTGAGGTGTATTGGCAAGCTTTCTGCAGGGACCAAGCAGGGCTCAGCCATTGAGTGGGGGCAATTCGAGCTGGAGCCTGGGCACTGTGCTGACCACAGGACAGGGGCCAGGGGCCCCTCTGCATGCAGGGCCGAGCCTGACAGGGCCCGACAGGCCTGGCTCCAGGGCTGACTTCCTTCCTGCCTTTGACTTTGCCTGCTGCCGCCTTCTGAGGGATTGGGGTGCTGCCAGTTGGCGTGGTCAGGTCTGGGCATGCCTGGGGCTGGGCACGCTGGGTGTCTGATAGAGGACAGGGAGCAGCCTGGCTCTCTGGTTGGAGGCAGGAGCTGGGAGTCTGTGCTGCACTGGAGGTGCACACGCCATCCTCATCTGTGGGCAACATCTGAATTTGGGGCCTTGATGCCTGATGGAGGGACCCAGGCATGGGGCACAAACTCCACCAGGCCGGGCCTGGCTCTGCCCACTCAGCCACCTGTGGCCTCACAGGCCCGGGCAAGGATGGGCTGTTGCCATCGCAGATTCTGGGCCTGCCTCCAGGCCATTCTGCTCTCGGCTTCCTCCCCTGCAAGCTTGCCCTCTGCTCTCCACTGACCAGATCCTGCTCTCCCTGGGCAGATCCTGCCTCCCCACTGGCCTTGGGGTCCCATGTGCTCTGTGCCCTCCTCACCCCAGGGTCTCTGTGCTCAGGTCTAGACTGCTTCTGCTTACGGTCAGGCCCTAGGCTGGCAGGAGCGAGGGGCTGTCTCATATGCTGTCCCAGGAGCCGACATCTTTATAGGTCAAAGAAGCTCTTCCCCTTCTCCAGGCTGGAGCCCGGGATGCTGTATCACCTCAGGATGGAACACACACACGGGGCTCCCTGTTCTACAGTTTTAGGCTTCAAAATGGTGACAGCAGAGCTTCACCCAGGTGGCCTGTTCTGAGGGCCATGTGCTCATGAAGTGGGACCCTGCCAGGATCTGTTTAGAGGCTGCAGGACTGGGGCTCTGACAGCCAGCCAGTCATCTACCCATCCATCCATCCATCCTTCCTTCCATCTATCCTTCCTTCCTTCTATCCATCCATCCATCCTTTCATCCATCCATCCATCCATCCATTGATCCATCCTTCCTTCCTTCCTTCCTTCCTTCCTTCCTTCCTTCCTTCCTTCCTTCTATCTATCCATCCTTCCATCCATCCATCTATCCATTCATCCATCCTTCCTTCCTTCCATCTATCCTTCCTTCCTTCCTTCCATCCTTTCATCCATCCATCCATTGATCCATCATCCATCCATCCCTCCATCCTTCCATCCATCCATCCATCCATCTTTCTATCCATACATACATCCATCCATCCTTCCATCCATCCTTCCTTCCATCTATCCATCCATCTATCCATCCTTCCATCCATCCATCCATCCATTCATCCATCCTTCCTTCCTTCCATCTATCCTTCCTTCCTTCCTTCCATCCTTCCATCCATCCATCCATTCATCCATCCATCCATCCCTCCATCCTTCCTTCCATCCATCCATCCATCTTTCTATCCATCCATCCATCCATCCATCCCTCTTTCTATCCATACATCCATCCATCCATCCTTCCATCCATCCTTCCTCCCATCTATCCATCCATCCATCCATCCATCCATCCATCCTTCCATCTATCTGGCCATCCTTCCTTCCATCCATCCATACATCCATTTATTGTTTTTTTGAGACCGAGTCTCACTATGTAGTCCAGGTTGGCCTTAAATGCCTTATAAAGGCTAGCATGGCATTGAACTGAGTGCTGGGATTACAAGTGTGTGCCACCAAGCATGGCTGATCATTCATTTTGCCCCACAGCAAAATAACTTCCCCGAGGTCTGGCCTGACCGTCTCCTCTCGTAATTCATTCATACTGCAGGCAGGTGCTGAGCTCCCGCAATGCTCACGCACCAAGCTGGCAGGCCAGTGGCTCCTCAGCTAGGAGATGAAGTTGGTCTCACCTCCGTGCAGGCTTGGGCGAGCATTCCACAGCCATAGTTCCCAAGGCCCCCCAATCATGTCCAGCCCAGAACTCTGGTGGCCCCCAGACCGGGAATCCACCTGGTGGGCTTCTCCCCTGCTCTATCAGGGTGCCGAGGATGTGATGGCTCTGCTTGCCAGTGGCGCCCTCCCTCACCAGAAGAGTGGGCCATAAGGCTCTGTTTCTGATCCTCCTCCATGTCCCTCTGTCTGTCCTGGACCCAGGACCCCTTCATCCCTTCATCTCCTGCCTGCTTTATCCTCATTAAAAAGCGAGGCACAGCCTGGCTCGCAGAGAGCACCCGCATCTTAGTGCACAGCCTTGCGATCCTGGGCTCTGTGCCCACGTGACACCCGGCAGCCTCCTTCCAGCCCCCTCAGCCCCCCTGACTTGTGAGCAGTCGCTCAGTCTTGCCAGTTCTCTGTGCGGACGTAGGTGGGCTCACGTGTGCCTGGCTTCTGAGTGTCACCAGTCTCTGAGGCTCCCAGGTGACACATGGACCTACATTTTCCTCCTGCGGCTGAGCACTGCTCTGCTTGTCTGCAGAGCCCAGGAAGTGCCATCCTGGCCCGGCTGCACCCCACCCCCCGGGCTCCTGGCACCTTCTCCGAAATTTCTTGGGCAGTCACCAAAAGCCCCAGGCCCTGGGCACTGTCACTTATGTCCCATACACAGTGTCCTTTCCACCTGAACACAGCTCTGCCCTCACGCCCCTGGGGACAGCCTCCCCCAGGGCGCGGTCTCTGGAGCACATCCGCTGCTGACTTCTGTGAGACTCTGAGCAGCCTCCTTCGGCCACCTCCTTCCAGGTTGGCGCTGTCTACGGTCCGGGCAGGCATGGAGACTTTCCCTCCCCAGTCCCTGGAGCCTATCTGTGTGCTGGTGTGCGGGAGGCTCAGACGGCACACGCTGAGGTCTGGGCGCCACATGGCGAGGTGCACACGTTGTACGTGTGTGTGGCTCCACATTCTGCAGGTGCGCATGTCCGTGCGACCACCATGCCGTGGGTGTGGGGCACGTGCAGGCCCTGGCAAGGCTTCCTAAGGCCCCAGTGGTGGTTTTAAACCTGTTCTCTGGGGTGTGAGCCCCTCGCTCATTTGACCTCCCCCCGGGATGCTCTCCTCGCAGTCTGGCTTCTCCTCCAGACATGGATCCTCCTGCTTGGCGCGCAGCGCCCTGGCCGGACCCCTCTGCCCTGAGCTCCGCGGGTCCTTAGCCTGTGCCTGGCTGTCCCTGCCCTACCTCTCTTCGGTTCCGTGTCCCCCGCCAGCCCTGGTGGGGACTTTGCTTGTAAAGTCCTGGTCCCTGAGCACACAAGGTCCTCTCTTCTTGTCATCAGCGAGGTGGTCTTGACATTCAGGACACGTGACCTCCTTGGAAAATGTGAGCCCTGGTCTGGCCCAGCGGCTCTCAGAGGACCCCAGGCAGTGTGACTGGTACTTCAACCTTCTGGGCCTTACTGTGTCCGCTGGCCTTTGGCTCATGTGTGTCTCCCTGAGCCATGGCGAGGCCGCCTGGCCACTCCTCCACGCTTGGTGCTATGACAACACAGACACTACATTTTAGCACACTCCTGGCTGTGAATTCTCATGTGGGGTCCCCAGCCTAGCAGGACCAGCACCCCAGGCTCGAGGGTCAGAAACTCTGGGGTAGGGCCCCTACCTGTGTTCTACGACCCCTAGGGGTTTTGACAGGTCACAGCTTGCTCCTGGCCTATGCCTGTGTGGGGGTGAGCAGATGGGGGACGAGCAGGCCTGTGCCATCCTGAGTGAGTCTAAGCTGTGGGAGGCTGGGGCCAGAGGTCCAAGGGCTGGCGGAGAGAGTACAAAGGGCAGCGAGGTGCTAGGTGCCTGGCTCTAACCCCTGCTTGGGGAAGGACAGGGCAGGGGGGTTGCCCTTGAACCTGTGTCCACACCATGCCCACCAGGTAGGAAGCAGGGAAGCCAGGGCTCTGGTTCCCCAGGTACACAGTGCTCCGGTGTCCCCAGCTCAGTGTGTGCTTGAGGCGGGAGTGACTGGCCGCTGGACAGGACCTAGGGTAATCATCCACCTCTCCCGAGTTTGTCTGCACAAGAAGCCTGGTCTGGCGGCATCTGGATGTCTGCACTTGCTGCCCTCCCCCTGCCCCTTCCCCTGCGGTGACCTAGGACAAGGAGATGGTGTCACAGTAGCATTTCCAAAACCCACTGACCACCACCCTTCTTCTCAGGCATCTGGCACAGCTGGTGTCCCCAGGGACACACTTTGGGGACTGTGGGTTATGCATGTATATAAATGCTGACTGTCACCCTTAAAGGCCTGGAGACCTGCAACTCAGCAAGTTAGCGACCACAGCTGAGGCTGAAGAGGCAACAGCATCTTGGTCTTTTGGCCCTGATCACCCACTGTAGTCACTGGGCCGCCTCCTAACCTGTGATCTAATGGGGATGGGGGGACCGCCGCTGCACAGGCAGGGTGGGAACTGCCCTCTAGAGCCAGGGATGGTGGACGGGGCTGCAAAGGGGCAGTCTTTCTACGCTGCCACCTTGGGTCATGTTAGTAAGGGTACAGGCTGCAGAATGCGGGCAGGGATGTCCTGCTCCATCTGGCACTGACCGGTGCTGGGTTCCGAGCCCCACAGCTTAGCAGAAACTGTTCCCGGAAAATGTCACAGAAGAGGATCAGGTGCATGAAGAAAGGGTCAAACCAAGGCTGTCCTCTCTGGAAATGGCAGGTGTTGCGTGGAAACGGAGGCACTGGGCCTGCCTTTGGCTCTCCCAGTGTGGACTTCGGCTTTGAAGCCACTCTGGGTTTCTGCCTGACCTGCCTGGGATATGGGGGAGCAGGATAGGGGGAGCAGGGATGGACGTGACATGGGACCCTGGGATGAGCAGCGAGATGAACTCGCTTAAAGGCGATGACTCTCCCGGGCTGGGTGGGGAACTGGTGAACCCACGAGTCCATCCACTGCACGATTCAGTGAGCACATGAATTCTCAGGAGCAGGACAGCGGGGCCTGAGTCAGGGTGAGGGGACGAGCTCTCCAGGTAGCACAGAAAGCATGTGCAAAGGGCTGGGGGCTGAAAGGGCTTGCTGGGTCTGAGAGCCGCCGGGGGGCCTGATGTGAACAGTGGCAGAGAATAATGAGGTTGGAGAGGTGGTGCAGGAGGGTGCTTTGGGCTTTGCGAGGCAGCAGGATTGGAAACCTGGCCTCAGCGGCCTTCCTGGCTGCGTGATCAGTGCAAGTACATGCCTCTGATGTCCTGAGGGGAGAGGGAGACCGAGACAGCCAGCCCTCGCCTCTCTGGGCTGGGGACCACGCCAGGCCTGCAGGAAGCCGTGCACAGGGTCCTGCACTATCCCGGCCGCTCTCGACTCCGAAGAAGCCCAGGGCAGCCTGGGCTGAGCTCCTGGCCCGCTGGCCGGGGTGGGCTCTTTTCCACTCCGGCTGCTCCTTCCCTGGCCTTGGATGCCACCAGCTAGCCCCGCTCCCGGGTCCTATCTGGGCCGTTCTCTGTGGTCCATGTTTTCCACGGCTAACCACAGCCTGGAAGCAGCGGGCCATCGCCTGCACTGAAGATGGCGCAGGTGAGTGGGCGAGGCCTTGTGGGGTGCCTGTGTGTCCCAGAGATAGTGTCTCTCTGGTCCGCCTGGTTCCTGCCAGGGCCAGGTGGGGCCACGTGCTAGGCGGGCAGCTGACCCTGGGGTACAGGGTGACTCGCTTTGGAAAGAAGGTGCGATGCGGGCAGTGGAGCAGGGTGGGGCCTGAGGAGGAAGAGGCCCGGCCACCTCCTCCTTGTGGGAGCACGGCTTGCACTGCTCCCCACTGGGGAAGCCCATCCCTGCCCAGGCACCAAGGTTGCTCCTGCCCTCCCAGCACCCTCTGCCTCACTGTTCGGGCCGAACCCTCAGAATCAACCTCGACCTTCACTTGCACCCCAAACCCTAGCAAACCCCAGCAAACCCCAGCACCCCACATGCCCTGCTGGCTGGTAGAGAACAACAGCACCTGATGGGGAGCTGAAGGCTGGAGCCAGAGAGGACCTAGGGTAGTCAGTGCCAAGACCCCAAGGGTTAGAGCGTGGAGGTGTCCCCTGGTGAATGCTGCTTGGGGGCTGGCCTTGAAGCCCACGGGCTACCTGTGGGTCCTGGCCAAGCCCAGAGAGTTTTAGCTGAAGGAGCAGCCAAGGCCACCACTACCACCCCAAGGTGCGCCCGGGGCCTGGGGCAGGGAGGGCGAGAGGGACTGATGGTCAGGGCACATGATGGGGGCTGGGGCACAGAAAAGTGCAGGGCTGGAGGTGAGCCGGACCTGGGGTGCCCGCTCCTCAGTGGAGGGGTCCCGCTTTGCACTGAGGCCCGTTCTTCCTCCCCAGCACACTGGCCACGTACCCCATGGAGATCCTCTCCTCCCACACGACCCCTCAGTGTGGGGACGGGACCGTGTCAGGTCCAGGGCCAGGTTAAGGCCAGGAAGCCATCAAAGCCAAGGGTCACAACAGAAACCCTGAGCGTAGAGATGCAGGTGTCCTGGGTAGAGTGGTGACCCCAGAAAGCACATCTGTGGGTGTGGCCCCGTGGAAGGATCTGTGCAGAGGTAACGAGCCCAGGGATCTCGAGGGAGGCCCCCCCATCTAGTGCTCTGAGGGTCAGGGAGGTCTGCTGGACAGGCGCCTTGTGAACCCGGCTACCCGGAACAGTGCCAGGGAAGGCGGAGCCGCAGGCCTGGAGGAGCCTGGAGGAGCCAAGAGAACCTTGGGGCTTGTGGGGACGCAGCCCCAGAGCCTCCAGCCCTGTGGAGGTCATTCCTGTGGTTCAAGTCCCCAGCATGAGGTCAGCAGCAGGGCAGTCACATGGGAGTGGCAGGGGATTAAAGCCGGCAGAGGGGATTTTGTGTGGGATTTCTTTTCTTTCAAGTTCCAGGTCTGGGCTTTGGGTGCGGTTCCAGCCACAGCCTGGCTGTCCCTGCAGGAGTGGGGCAGTGTGGCACAGTGGGGACAAAGGACAAGGTGGGGCAGCTGACACTGTTTCTGCTGGCAGGGCATCCTGGGCTTCCTGTGCTCGCTGGCTGACGGCCCGCAGGGCTCTGGGGACAGCGCTGCTGAGGACGGCTCTGCTTGGCCTTGCCTCCCCGAGGCTGTGAACGCGAACGGGGGTCCTGCTGCCTTCCCAGGGTGTTTCTGGTGGGACACACGAGACATCGGGGCACTGGCTGGGGTCCTGGGGTGCCCTTCAGGACACAGCCTAGGTAAAGGCCCACGTGTGCACAGGAAGTGTGGCATCAGCAAGGGCTGGGGGTTCCTGGGGAATGCCACCAGCAGGAAGGACCTAGAAGATCAAGGGTCACTCCTTGGTTACCAGCTGGGGAAGAGGGGCCAGGGGTCAAGGGCCAGGGAGCAGAGCTGGCGCAGGGACAAGAACACAGTGTCCAGTTGCCACCCACATGCTGCCCGGGCTCCGCAGTGGGCGTGGGTGGCCCGGCCCCTGGAGCTCCCATGGACTCTGATGGGCAATGGGCCAGGGCACAGGAGGGAGGCGCAGCAGGGGTGGGGGTGGTGCTGGCTGCACAGAGGGAGGAGCGAGGGCACCTGGGAACCGACGGGACGCAGTGGTGTTGCTGTGTGTGCTGTCGCAGGTGGACTTGGGACAGTGAGGGAGGCCCGGGGCATCTCTGCTGAGGTTCAGTCCATGGCGGGAGCCATGTACAGGGCCAGCTTGCCCACGGTGCCAAGTTGAAGCCTCAGGCCTCCAGCTGACTTGGGGTCCAGCTGTGGAGGAGAGGTGACACAGGCAGTCAGAGGCCTGTCCCTGCCCACCGTGTGGCGGGAGAGCACAGTGTGGAGGGACTTACAGGGCCTGGCTAAGATGGGCATGCGCAGTGCCCAGTGCTAGGGCTGGCAGCCATACCAAGGTGCCCAGAGTGCCCTGCGTGTGCGGCGTGTGAGTGCCTCCTGTAGCCCGCAGCAACACCGCACCCTCCAGGGCCCCTGCGGGGACCTCCTCCCCAAGCCCAGCAGTCAGGGCACAGGATAGGTGCAGGGCTGGGCTCCCATCGCGGTGCCCCTCCCCCCAGAGCCAGGCAGGACATCTTGTCATCTGCGGGGTGCATCACTGGCCAGCGCCACCACCTGCTTGCTCTAGGCCTGACAGCCACATCTGCAGTGAGGCGGCAGTGACAGGTGCTAAGGCCACAAGACAGGACAAAATCAGCCAGGAGAAAAGGAAGCAGGGGAGAGGCACGGGGGAGGCAGAGGTGCGCCTGGCGTCTGGATACTACAGGAGGCTCCGCGGCTCTTTCCTCCCTGGACCAGCTCGCTGTGCAGCTCAGGCTGGGTTCTGTGCAAGTATGACCAGGATCTCATCCACCTGTCACTGCACCCAGGCCTCCAGGGGCCTGTCCTTGCGGACTCCGCACCGCCCAGGCAGGACACCCATTATCTCCGCACTGGGGATGCTCCCGAGGGACCCACAATTCTCTGCTCCCCTGCCAAGCCTTGGAACAGCGAGCTGCAGCTGTGGCCTCCAGGAGGCTGCCAGCCTGTAGGGCTCAGCGGGACCCACCTGAGGCGGGTGAGGACTCCCTGGCAGCACTGTGGCTGTTGCTTCTGAGAGCTGCCCTGGTGCACATGCCGTGGCACGAAGCGAGTCTCGGCCTGGTGCCCAGGAGCAAGGCGGGATAGAAAGAATGAAAGACAGGCAAAAGGGAGACACGGGGAACTAACTAAACACTGTCCTTGCGCACAGACCGCAACTTCTGGAAGCAGCTGCAGCCCCCCGAGGTGTCCGAGCACTCCTCTGGGTACAGCAGACGCTGGGTCCCAGGACCATCACGCCCCAAATTCTCCAGGAACACTGCAAGCCCCTAAACTGTTTTCACGGAGAAAGGAAGGTGCAGGTTGAGCAAACCAAAGAATGCTTAAATTACCCATTTCAAAAAAGGAAGATAGAGACAGAGGCAGAGAAACCGCAGGATGGGCTAGTGGCCTTTGGGGTGGGGGGGGGACGACATCTCTTCCTGGCTTTTCCACCCTTCAAGTGACGTATAAACGTCCAGTTCCACACTGTGATGTACCTACTTTCTGAACACTGCACCCCGCACTCGAGTGCACCCTGAATCCCTAACACGCCCTTCCCGTGCATCTTCCTGATCGTCCTGAAAATTTCTTCCACAACAGCGGTCAGGGCAGCTGCTATAGAAGCATGACTTAAACGCCTGATTTCAGCTTCCAGACTTTCGCAGGCCAGCCGGGTATTGGGGTGGGAGTGGAGCGGGGCCAGTGTCCCCGGGAACCGTAAGGACACTGTGAGAGGACAAACAGGGTCAGTGTTGGGGTTCACGGAGCCTGGTGGAGCCTAGAAACCCAACCCCCTCCCGAGTGCAGCAGTGAGCCGGGACAGGGCCTGGGGAGGTCCCCTGCGGCCACTAGGAAGGCCACATTTGCTACTGAGCAGCTGCAGAAGCCTTTGACTCAAAACAACCGCACTTGGAATGTAAACACGAAACATTTTAAGTGAGGAAAAAATGCCTTCACTGGTTTGCTTTGCACATTAAAACTGAGATGCTCACTTACTGGGAATTCAGGAATGGCCGTGCAGCTCACAGGTCCCACATTGGGGTTCTAATAAACCGAATCCTAGCTGCTCTCCTATTGTGTAATGACCGGGCTGGGGATGCTGGGCAAGGCTGAGGGTTGTTTTTGTTGTTGTTGTTTTCTTTTATTGGGACAGGTTCTTGCTAGGTAGTTCAAACTGGCCTTGAACTCAGTATATATCCCAGGCTGCCCTTAAACTTCTAGCGACCCTCCTGCCTCAGCTTCCTGAGTGCTGAGATTACAGGTGTGCATCACCGTGTCCAGCTCAACACTGTTTTCTGTGAGGCTGTGCAGAACATCCAGCAGGCATGGAAAAATCACAAATGCCCATGGACCCTGGGTGCTCGCAGGTCCCGTTGTGCAAGGCTGCCATCTCTCTTGAGGCTTCTGCCACCGCTTTTGTCCCCCACTCTGAAGCAGCATGGCCCAGTGACCTTCACAGTGGCCTTTTGTACCCAGGGCACAGGGCAGGAGTCGAGGGTGCTCTGTGGGGCTCACCGGCGTTAGCGTGTACAGAATGTGCTTTCACCACACCCTGGCATTCATTAACCTCCTTCTTCTCCTCTGCCTTTTTTTTTTGAGAGAAAGCAACAATATGTAACTAAAATTTGATACTGTTTTGTTTTTATCATGTAGTTTTTACCCCTACATTCTATTCAGTGACAAATACTAAGTGACAAAGTTCTTATTTTATTCATGATATAAAAAATCACAATGATGGCCAGGTGCAGTGGCACATTCCTGTAGTCCCAGCTGCTTAGGAGGCTGAGGCAGGGGGATGGCAAGTTTGAGGCAAGCTTGGGCAACTTAGTAAGGCTGTGTCTCAAAATAAACTTTAAAATAGGAGATGGAGCCAGGGATATAGCTCAGCAGCACAGCGCCTGCCTGGCAAGTGCAAGGTCATGAGTTCGATTCCCAATACAAAAAAAAAAGAAAAAGAGGGAGGAATATAGTTCAGTGGTAGAGCACTTGGCATGTGTGAACCCCTGGCTCTAATCCCCAGTGTGTGCATATGCACATGCGCGTGCACACACACACACACACACACACACAGACGCAATTACAATGGTCAGCAAAGGACTAATGTTTGGGAACCATGGCTCCTGGATTGACCAGGGTTTGGGCTGTGACCTGGGCTTCAGGCCTGAACCAGAGAGAGGCCCTGTTGGCCTGAGTCAAGACCCATGCAGGGCCGGGTGTGTGTGTGTGTGTGTGTGTGTGTCCCCTAGGACCCTTGTGAAGCCCACATTCCTCCTGCAGTAAATTATCTGGAAAGGTGGAGCTGAGAGTAGGTTCCGGTGGGGGCAGGAGAGCTCGTGAGTCCTGAGAGCAGGGGAAGTGCTGGCTCAGGCAGCCCTCTGAGAGAGAGAGAGAGAGAGAGAGAGAGAGAACGAGCCAGCTGCGCTGCTCCTCACAGGTCTAAGGTGGAATTCAGCGCTGGGGCTCTGACATAGCTCTGGCAGTGGAGCACTTCCCTAGTGCACGCAAGGCTCTGGGTCGCACCAGTACCGCAAAAAGTAAACGCAGTTAACCGAATCAAAACCCCCATCTCCAGGGTCCAGGCTCCTGGAGGAGGCGGGAGATCTGAGCAGTGCCATCTAGTGGCAACAGGGTGGATGGTGCCTGGGATGACAGCTGATGGGTCAGTGGAGAGCCACCGTCCCCGTAGGAGGACAGGTGCCTAGCTACCCACCATTACGTTAGGAGCTCACCACACTCAGCAGCCGGCCCACTTGCCCTTGAGTGGGGTCTGAGTGAGTCAGATGACTCCCAGCACAAACGGCATGATGAACAAATGGCACAGGGGGCTGTGCAAGCGTGGCCTGGACAAGATAAACCAGGACACTTGGGTGCCAGGGCTGTGTATACAGTTACACCATGAGCTGGGGTGGGACCCTGTATGCCAACATGCAGGGAGCCAGTGAAGTCTGGGATGGAGGAGTCCCCCAGGAGGTAAAAGAAGCCCACCATGCTGTGCTTCAGGGAGGTGCCCAGGGACACAGGACAGCAGTGGCCCACACTCCTGGGAGGGCACCTGGCTGGGGCAGGCAAGGAGAGGTGGCATCATGAGCCACGTTAGGTGGCCTTTCCGGGGCGGGGAGGAGATGGACAGTGTGCAGGAGCCTGGAGCGCTTCCCCAGCTCTGGCCACCTGGAGGCTGCCCTTGGGTCTCCCCCAGCCCGGCAGTTAGCACACAGGGACCCAGTCATGCCCAGCCCCACCCCCACCCCATGCCCATGCTGCAGACTGACAGTGATGGGCTAGAACAAGGCAGGGTCCGGCCTGTTACAGATGCTCACCAGGGACACACGCCACGCAATTCACAGCCCTCCTTCCTAGGGACGGCCTCACCCCCCTTCACGCAGAGGGGGACTGCGATCGCTGCTCGGGAGATGCTGAGCTCTGGCCCATGCACCAGAACCGACTGCTCATCTGTAGACCTGGCCAGCCACTGTGCCCGCCTAAGCCAGGAGTGACCCTGGGGAAGGAGTCGGGGCAGCCCGGAAGGCAGCCCTTCCATGAGGTGGGGCCGAGCCATGACCCGGTTCCTGTACCGCCCGAGGGTCGGCTGTGTCAGGGCTTGGGCCTCACACCTGTCTGCTCCGCCTTCCTTGGATTTTCTGTGCTCGCTCCTTGTCTGCCCTGAACCAGCTGGAGTTAGGGTCCCTCTCCGGCAGGCGGAGGTTCCGACCAGGACAGCAACCACTGTCTGCTTAGGACTTAAGAGCCTAAGATTTAACCCCTGGGTCGGTGCTGCTGAGGCCACAGTGCAGTGCCCTCAATGTCCCCAATGCTGGTGGTGCTGGCCCAGCCAGGCTGCCTTTCTGCCTCAGTCCCCTTTGTGCTCCCCGAAGTGGGTGGCTGCAGCAGCCCCCTCCGGGTCGGAGCCCAGAGGTGGATTGGAGCAGGAGGAAGCCGGGCACTGGTGGCTGTGGGGTGAATCCAGCTCTGCCTCGCCAGCCGTGTAGCCTCTCAGTGCCCGTCTCCTTGCTGGCTTCAGGATGGACACAGAGGGAGACAGGAGCCTCCCTGGAGGGAGGGGAAGCCTGGCCCAGGAGCATGTGGGGAGGGCGCCTGGTAGAAGCACAGCCGGTGCCTGGTGGGCAGGGCACAGCCCTGCCATGCTGATTGGGAGCTGGTGAGGTGAGGAAGGGAAATGGTAAACCATGGAGACAGAGACCTGTGGTCACCTTTGTCCACTCTACTAAACTGCAAATACGGCAGGAACTTTCTGTAGTGAAAGGAAATTCCCAGGTAGTTTGTTTCCAAATGGACTTCAGATTCTAGTATCTCAAAATCCCACTCCAAATCAGAAAGAGATGTTTGCTCAATTTAAATCTTAGTATACCTTCCCCTGAATTTCAAATGAAGCCTAGAACAAGTTAACGCTTCACTTGCAGAAGTGTTGAGGGGTTCCAACCCTTTTCCTCTGAAGACACACACGGCACAAAGAAGGCAGTACCCTGTTTTGGGACACTCAGGTCCCCAAGCCACAGAGGGCAGAGCTAGCAACTCTTTCTTGAGCAAAACTCCTGGAGGGAAGGAGAGGAGAGACACAGAGACCGCAGACAGTGGAGCGTGGGAGGGACTCCTGCTAAGCAGGTCGGGGCTTGGGCAGGAGGTGCCTGGGAGGGTGAGCTGCGGCCTGGCCTGGGCCGCTCCACAGAGTGGGCTGCTTAGCTATCAGGGCTTGGGGGGCTCTCTCAAGCCCCTGGGCCACACAGGAACCCAGAAGAGACCGGAAATGAGTTAGTCACTGTCAACTGAGGCCAGAGAACCATAAACAGTCCAGTAACCAAATAAGGGATGGCAGATCCGAGCGTCTTCATTCAGGCGACTGAGCCCGAGTCCGCATGTGTGAGACTTTATGCTAATCAGAAGTACGGTTTTGCCAGCCAAGCACCAGGAAATGTTTTACACGTGTCCCCTTGAGCAGAGGGAGATGCCCGAGGTACCCCGAGGTACAGTTAAAGACGAGTAAACTGTGTCCAAGGTGGGAAGTGGTAAGGCTGGGGTTTGAACAGGGCATGGACTGCAGCTGAGGCCTATGAACGAGTTAGGGCACACACACGCCAAGTTTACCTGCACCCCCTGGACCTGGAGTCCTTGCGGGGCAAAGGCCGAGCTCTGGGGCAGCCCTTGTGGATGGGAATGAGGGAGCCTGGGTCCCTCTACGACAGAGTCTGCAGCAGAGACAGGCTCTGGGGTGCAGGGTGCAGGCTGTGGCCTTAGCCTTGAACTTGGGACACAATGGGAACTAAGTCCTGATGACAGTGACCTGTTGTGCACCTTCTGGGAGCCACCAGCACCCCAGAGGACAGGCAGGTGGAAACCAGGTCTGGCAGGCTGAAGGCCTCGCAGGAGGTCCCCTGGATACTGGGTAGCACTGGACAATATGATGCAGACTGAATGCTGGAGCCTAGGGAACAATTTCATCGTCCCAGGTCCTGGCCACTGCTGTCTGCTCTGGAGTTCTGCTCTGCTGGGGTGCCTGTGGTGCAGTCACTGAGCGGTGCGGTCACTACTTGGGTTGGTCATGGAGCCAGAAGCTGCCTCCTGTCCTTCGGGGGCTCTCAGACACGTGCAGGAGGAGGTAAAGAGCCAGCGGGGGGCTTTGGGGCACATGTACGACGGGGGTGGCTTGTCATCACACCCTCTTCCTGATGCAGGAGAAGGGCGTTAGCATGTCCCGATGGTCCAGCCAGCCAACCCTCGCTGGGCATCGGCTAAATGCCCTGCGGGAAGAGCCACTCAGGACTATGGGAGCCGAGTGACAGGTTCCTGCCTTTGCCACACCCGCCTTCCCTAGGCTCTTCCATTTTTCCTTAGTAAGAGGTGGAAGTGGGAGTGAGCTGAGCCCAGAGTGCACCTGCCAGATAGGGGCGCAGACGCGGAGCTCCCCGAGCCCAGCAATGCAGAGAGGGGAGGCGGAGCCCCGGGTGTCAGGTGGGGCTGCCCTGAGACCTCTGCTCTGCAGGCTCAGAAGAGCCAGGCTTCTAGTAACCACCACCGCAGTGACACAGGCCACCAAGTCACAGCAAAGAGGACAGCGAAGGACCAGCCCAGATGTGGAAGATGAGCGAGGAAGATGAGGGTCCGCTGTGCCCCACGGAGAACAGCAACACATGCAGAGACACAGCGGGCGCACACGTGCAAAGACACATGCAGACACACCGACATGCCCCTCCTCCTGCTCCACACCCCAGCACCCCTGCACGAGCCCCCCGTGTCCCCATAGACTGCCCACGGCTCAGCGGGCACCTCAGAGCTGATTCCAGCTCCCCCAGACTCTAATCATAAGAACAACCACCGTTAATAATGTTTATTGCTTTACAGAACAAACTTGTTCTTCACTACGCAGTTCATTATGAACTTGAATCACTGTAAGTTTTTTTTTTTTGTCTTTTTGTCTTTCTGAGACAAGGTCTCATTATGCAGTTCAGGCTGGCCTTGAGCTTACTTTGTAAACCCAGGCTGGTCTTGAAGTTGCAATGATTCTCCTGCCTCAGCCTCCCAAGTGCTGGGATTACAGGTGTGCACCACCACACCCTGCTGATCACTGTAATTTTAAAGCTTAGAACTCAGCTCAGGCCTCTAGCAGCAACATCTGTGTTCGGTACCTGAACTCACCAGGCTCTGGGAAGTCACGCACTTGCTAAGAGTCAGGAGCTTTGCGTTTCCTGTGCACTGTGGAGACAGAGGCCCAGGCTGCCCCACCAGCTTGAGGCTGAATGTGATTTGTCTGGGCTGCCCGCCCCGTCCTAGGCCCAGTCACCCCTGGGTGGCAAGACACAGAGGCCACAGGGCTTCCTGGCACTTTGGGGGGGCACACAGTGACCCTCAGGGTGTGGGCACCAGCACCCGCCACCTCCTTCCGGTGGCACGTCTTTGCCAGTGCAGCAATGGCTGCGTCCTAGCCTCACGGAGGGCCCTGCGGCAGCAGGGGACACAGCACAGCTGTGGCTTTCCTCACCCTCCCAGTGATGACCCTTTGGGGATGGGGCCCCAGCTGCAGGGCTGCACCTAGAGCTTGCTGTTCTTCTGGAACTGGGCCACCAGGCTGAGGACCTGCTCGGAAGCTTTGATGCTCTTGCTGCCCAGGTAGGCGGTGCTGTTGGGGCCCGTCTCCTCCGGGTAGTAGCGGTAGTTGGCCATGAGGCCGCACGAGCTGGTGAGGCCCCGATGGCTGCTGTCGCCCATCCAGTTGATGCGCCACATCACGGCCCCGTTCTGCAGGTGGAAGTTGGCCACGGGGTTGAGGGCGTAGCCTCGGTGCTTCTCGCCATACAGGTACCAAGCGCAGAGCCGCATCAGCGGCACCCGGAGCGCCTGCACCAGCTTCTCCGACTGCGCCCACTCGCTGCTGCCCAGGAGGACCTTGAGGGTCTCGGGGACGGGGCCGCCCACAACTTCGGCAAGCTCTTTACATTCTGAATCCGTGAACAGGTCATTCCGCCCGTGCTCCTTTGTCTGCGAGCCCAGACGCCCTAGGAGCCACTTGGTGAATCCAGGTATGGGCGACAGACTAGAAAAGGCTGCCAGGTGAGGAAACTCTTTCTGCACAGCAGGTGGAAGGAGAGAGGGAGGCAGAGAAAACACAGATTCAGCAGACCTGAACCCATACAGGACACCTCTCAACTCACTCTAGCTGACAGTGACATGTGACACCAATTACTGTACTTTTCTTCTTTCAAGGCACATGCATTAGGAACCTGGGTGTTCCAGGGCCTGGAGGCACCCGAGTCCCCAGGGCAGGCCATTAGGGTGCTGTCTCCATCTGTACCCATTGTCACCAGCAAATCAGAGGCCAGGAGTTGCCTACAATCAATCAGAGCCCTGGTCCTGTGCCTCGGTCATTTCTGACCACAGGCTGCACCCTCCAGGGAGGCCTCTGCGGGCCAGTCTGGGCTGAGCCTTGATACTCAGGGCCCAGGGACTGGTGAGGAGATAAGTGACGCCCAGCTGCAGGGGACAGTGGGGGCATGGGAGGGGCAGGTGGGCCACAAGCTGAGCCACACAATCTGTTCATTCCTGTTCAAACTGTACAGAGATCTTGAGTGTTTAAAAGCCCAGAATTTTATCATTATAAATGTCGTGCGTGCTCATTGTAGGTTCTTTTAATCTATGAAGGAAGAAGAGGAAACCACCATACTCCAGCACTGGGAAACCTGCTGCTGAGAGTCTGCTAAGTGTGAAGCCTCGGTCTCTGCAGCTACCGGCTGGGCACCCCCGGTACAGCCCACACCACGCATTTACACCAGAGGCCTTTAAAACTACAGCTTTAATGACAGTAACACTGAACTCTGCCATGGCTCCCCATGGCTCTGCCATGGCTCCCCAACCACGTCCTTCTGGCTGGATGTCTGAACGTTTCTAAAGCCCAGCAAACCCTCTCGTGCAGGCGGGCGACCTTCCTTCACGTTCTTGGAGGGCTCAGGCTCACCGCTGAGCACAGGGCAGCGGCCCTGCAGGGCAGCTCCTCGGTCAGGGGCAGTCTGGTGGGGGTCGCCCAGTGCCCAGGGTCCTGCTCGCCCCTTCACTGCCTCTCTTACCCTCACGGTCCATGCCCAACACCACGAACGCAGCAAAGGACTAAGCAGGTGCGGCCACCTCCGGGGAAAAGCAGCACAATGGCGACGGAGCAACTGCAGGGCAAGCTCTCGGGTGAGAGCTGATTCTGAGTGGAAGATGACGCAGGAAGCATGGACGCCACTCTGCTGTCCTCCTTCGCAGTGCCCATGCTGATGTGGCCCAGTGGTCAGTGCCCTGGTCACCCTGCCTGAGCTGACCCATGCACGGGAGCTCTAAATCTAGGCCCAGAGCAGCCATGCACTGCTGTCGTAGGGCAGGGCAAGTGTCCCTTGGAGGCAACAAGAAAGGGTGAAGCCAATAGCGAGCCGAGCGCTCGGCTGGTCTCAGCAGGCCTCGAGAAAGCCCTGTGCGGTGTGGGCAGCCAGGGACGGCCGGGAGGCACTCGGGCCAGACAGCAGCAGCAATGCGAGCAGGCCGGCTCGGCAGGTGCGAGGTCGGCCCGGGCTCACGTCGTCAGCCCACAGCTGCACTTGTGGGTGCTCAGTGACAAGCTGGGCTCTGGGTGGCCCTCAGCAGTCTCGTGGTGTCCAAGGCAGGCGCTGCTCTAGTCTCTCTTCCTCCTGTACACCCCCACCCCCATCCCGTGCCCAGGAGTGGGCCAGACCCATCACCCACCACGAACCCTGATGGTGGGCGTGGCCGTGGCACCGAGCTTCTGTAAGTGGGGCCACCAGGCAGCTGCACTCACCTGCAGTTCCCTGAGGACACGCTTTACGAGGAAAGTGCCCAGCTCGACGCCCTGCAGTCCCTGCTGGGCGAGGCTGATGGAGTAAAAGACAGCAGCGGCGATCCTGCTCCTCTCCTCGGTCTCCGACGGGGGCTGCTCCTTCACGATGGCCTGGAACACACGGCCCAGGGGCCCCTGGTGGGCAGGATGCTCTCCCGCTCACCCTAGCCTGCCGCTGGCCACCGTACAGCTCTCGGAGTCCAGTGCCTCAGGCTGCAGTGCTCTCTGCCCTCCTGAAACTCTTGTGCAGGCTCTGCTGAGGGGCACCTTAGTCCCTTTTTGCCCCTTCCAGGCCTTTGTGCGAGCTGGCGCTCACTTCCCAAGCACCTCTGCACCGACCCTGCGGCAGGGCCAAGGCAGCCACCGGAGCTCAGTTTCTGCCCCTTTCCGTCCAAGGCCTGCTCTTCTACACTTCAGTTTTGCTCCTTTCTCTGCATTAGTTTCTCAGATTTCTCAGTAGGCCAATGTAACTTTTTTTTCAAAATTTGCCCTATGAGGACTCTTCTGTATCACTTGTTTTATTTTTGTGCCGGCATCCTTGGTTTTCCTGACTGAAAGCACACATTCGCAGACACACACAAAGCAGTGTATGAAGCGGCGTCCACTGTGCAGCGCTTGTGGAAGCCTGGCTCTCGGCCTGTCCTGCCGCAGGTGTGTGGGGCCCCAGCACCGTCGGTGCTCGAGCGGGCGGCTCCCTCCCAGCCTGCTCTGATGGGGGGGGGCTCCCCGATGCAGGGCTGCCCCGCCCGGCTGACAGAAAGCACTCTCTGCCTGGGGTCACGGACACAGGCTGGGTACGAGTTCTGTCCCATCTTTATTTGCTCTATGACCATGGGCAAGTTACAGACACTCCTGAGCTTGGGTTTTCCTATGTCTAAAATGAGGTCACGATATAACTACTACCGAGCTCATCCGCGCTGAGCACCTTTGCACAGACTAACGGACACAGAGTATGCTCAACAGATATCACACACTGCCACTAAGGCCACGCACTGCACGCTCCCCTGCAGTCTGGCTGGACTGTCCCTCCACATAAGGCAAGGCCGGCCTGCTGTGTCAAACATAAACCCACGCCACTATTTAGATACACGGAGACTCTGCACATGCGTGTGTGGGTGCAGGTGGCAGGCGTGCACAGCACTGCCCAAGCACCCTCCACTGAGGGACAGTGAGGAAGGACCCGGGAGCGAGTTTCTGGGCCAGGCAGAGGACAGCATCCTGCACTGGATCATGCTCCAGCTCCCTCGCAGGGGCTCTGATGACCTCCAGTCCCACACACTTCACACTGCACATCTTGGGGGGTGTCCCCTGGTGGCTGAGGGCACCCACATACTTTCCCTACTCAATGACTGAGGTCTCAGGGGCAGACTCTCTGCCTGGGGTGCCTCGTAGGCTAGCCAGGTCCAGTCCTCTGGGGCGGAGCAGACTTGCTCGGGCCCGAGGTCCCATGCTTGAACCCACAGCTGTGGTCTCCATGGAGACCTGCTCTCCCGTGTGTGCTGCCCTGGAGCCCTGCGGGCCTCCTCCTGTCCCTTACCTACCCTATTTGTTGTTACAGAAATGTCCCAAAGCGCCAAGTCAGCGCCACCAGGCGGATGCTCCCCTGTGTCTGTCCCACTTACCTCCACCTTCTGTATTCTGTGGCTGGAGGTTTTACCAGCCCAAGTACAAAGTCTATGAAAATTCCAAGCAGCTATTTTTAAAAAAGAAGGTAAGCCAGGCACAGGCCTCTAATCCTGGTACTCAGGAGACTGAGCCAGGAGGATCACTGTGAGTTCAAGGCCAGCCTGAATAACTGAGCAAGACCCTGCCTCAAGAACAAACAACAAATAAGAGGAAACCAAACTAAAAAACGAAACAAAACAAAAACCTTAAGGGACTCTGTGAGACGCCTGTCTTGTCCTGAAAGGCCCGTGCAGAGGTACCTGGATGTTGCTGGAGATGTCACTCGTGAGCGCCACATACAAAATGACAAGGGGGTCCCCGGGGGTTGAACAGTGAGAAAAGAAGTAGCATCGCCTGTAGGGCCCGACGCGTTGCTTCATATCCATCCAGTTCTTTATGGGGTGCACAGCCTCAGACCTGACGAGGAAGTACACAGAGAAGAGCAACAGGCAGCTTGCTTGTGAAGTTAAGTAACAACTGCAGATTTCCAGGCCTGCAACCTGCAGAGGCCAAATATATCCATTCAGTGCAGCTCTAGGTGACTCTCAGAAAATCACTCTCACGTGAAGCAGCACTGAGAGAACTGCAATTCATGACCACTTTGCAAACAACACTGTTCTCACACCAGTCTGCAGAGAGGCTTGTGAGGCTCCCGGGTTCAACGCAAAGCTGAACTGCGGGCCTCAGTGTGGCTCCTGTCTTTATTGCGGAGCCCTGCGTTTGAAGTGGCTGCCCACACCACCCCTGGGGCCCCTCTGTTTCCCATCCTCGCCCCCCACAACTTTGCTTCTGCACAAGAGATGAGAGCAGGCACCATGGTCACCGATGCTCCAGAGCGGGAATGCAGACAGGAGGCCGCAAGGTACAGCCCGTGTGAGGCTGCCCCAGACATGCTGCAGGGATCACAATCACACACGACACAGTTCACTTAGATCCTCACCTGGGAGGCACAAGAACTAGATGAGGTAAATGCTTATGCTCTTTTTTTTTGCTTTTTGAAACAGGGTCTCACTATGCAGTCCAGGCTGGCCTTGAACTCACTGTGTAGCCCAGGCTGGCTTCGAGCTCAGTGAGCCTCCTGCCTCAGCACCAGTATTACAGGTGTGCACTAGAATTAGAATGCCCAGGGATAAATGCTCCCTTGGTTACTAATGCAAACACCTGGTCAGTGAGTTCCTACCACTCTGCTGGTCTGGCTTGGGGAACCTATACCTGGGCCTGTTTGCTTCAGAATGACGCACAGGAGGCCTGGGCACTGGTGGACAGGTGAGCTCTCGGGGGCCCCATCTCAGAGGCAGGCGAGATGGCAGCCACCACGCTAGTGAATGCTGGCTTTGGGACTTGTTAGTTCACAATAAAATGTACATGTGGACGGATGCTGGCTCTCAGCTACAACAGAGGAGAGAGACCCCTTATACTTACTCACTGATTTTCTGAAGCACCTCACACGGCGAATGCCAGGTGACTCTTTCCAGGTTCAGGAACCCTGAAGAGAACCATTCTGAGAGCATGCTTTTCAGCACCCCATTCATCTCCTGCAGGGAGAAAGTGCAGGGTCAGCTTTCTGGGTACATCACCCCAAGACCATCTCTACAGCAATGCGAGTACAGCAGGATGCAATGCGTAGCTGTGCTACAAAAGACTGCGTGAAGGCCCTCTGGCAGCCGGCTGACGCCTCCGGGGAGCTCACGCTTCCAGCCGGCCTTACCCAGCTCTCTGCTTAGACTTCACTGCGTTAGTGTATAATACATTTGAATGGGAAAGTTAATGTTGCTGCCCAAATCACATAGTGTACCTCTAAGTGAACAGTAGGCTAGCTGGGTGTGGTGTACTACTGCTGTGATCCCAGCACTCAGGGAGGCTGAGGAGCGAGGACTACCGTGCAGGTGAAGCCAGCCTGGCTGCCTAGTGAGACCCTGTCTCAGAACACACACACACACACACACACGAGACGAAGAGAGATGCAAGACACATCTTTCAGGAAGCACTAGCGCAGGCTGCACTGGCTTATGAGGCTTCCCCCATGCTGGGACACCCCTTGATAGGGCACATTACACCTGCGCTTCCCAGGAGAAACAAGGACTCATCCAGGAGCTCTGTTTTATCAACTTGAAGATGCCACATCTTCGTATTTTAACATCTCTGAAGTCAGGGCACATCTCATAAAGAGAGCGATCATAGCTTAATTGATGATATCTTACATCTGCTTTAAGAGGGCATAAAATTACAGTGCATTTCGCAAACAGGGAACTTCAATTTGATGAAATTATTCTAACTTTGCTTTATTTTCAAAAATGCATGCGTTGACATCAAAGACCCATTTGCACTCAAACTTTTCGGGCAAGAGTCAAACAAAATGCACAGAAGCCGGAGCAGAATCTATGCTCAGCGCAGCTTTGCACTGCTGAGCACGGAACTGGGGAAGGGCTGCCGCCGCCCACAGAGCGAGGACGCTGAGGCCAGCACGCCGGTGCTGTCCAACAGCTGCTTTCCTCTCCGAAGTGAACAGCCAGGCACATGGCCTTCTGGAAGACTGCACTGCCGCTCGGGGAGGTCATGTGACTAACATCTGGCCGATGAAACAGAAGCAGGGGTAGCCCTCAGCAGCTCCCAGGACCCTGAAAAGACTGCAGAAGTATGCCCTTTGCAGGCTTTTTCGTCCTCTTTTCCATTGTAGCTGCTGTATGCTGTAATGGCTAGCGCGGCAACAGCCACAGGGCACCAAGAGGTGACTTTGAAGACTGTTTTACGGGCAGAATAATACTGAAGTCTGAGTCACTGAGTATACTACAGGGCCGCCTACCCTTAGCCTTTGACCTGAGACAAATCTGTATTTTTCAAACCACTGTTCACTGTTGGTTTCCTGTTACTCGAAGGTGAACTACATGCTACCACATACACTGAGTATTATTAACTGATGGTTAACATCTTAGTGCATCTGGTTCTGAATTGACCTTCTGAATCTTTGTGTAAGGTTCACAGAAGATGAGATGGATGTCACCTATAAAGTCTGGTTTAACGACAGCTGTAAACCTTTTATAGCACTGACTTACACGGTGATCCCTGTTACATGATGAGAAACTTCAGACCTGCGCCACCGAACAAAAGGTGCCAGGTGCAGTCTGGTGCCTTGCAAAGGTTTTCACAAGAACATGAGGTCTGTCTTAAAATCCCTAAGCACTGGGGCTCAGAGAAGGCCACGTCTTTGTTTCAAGTGACCTCGTGAGGGCAGGGGAGGACAAGTTTAGAACCAACTGTGGAAGGTGCAGGCACTCAAGGACTCAATTTAACGTCAGAAGGGAGCTCCATGGGCCAGCTGCTGCCCACAGACATCACTGTGGGAGCAGGTGCAGCTCGCGCCCATGTGACGTGCACAGGACAGATACAAGCTCAGGACGAGCTGCCTGAGAAAGGCTCCGTCCTGGATCGGGAGTTGGGCTGGAAAATTCCTCCCTTCAACTCTGGATTCCCTGTTTAATCTCCTTTACTCAGCTCTGAACTCTGTAAAGGCAAAGTCCACTTCTGATTCGTTTCTCATTTCCAAAGCATTCATCAATGGGCTGATATCACATGGAAATAATAATAAAGGCCTGGTGATTGGGAACAGCAGGCCGGGAGGGTGAGGGTCATTATTTGCTAGGGAATATGGAATGGCTCTTTAGAAAACTGTGTTCTGCAGACCACAATGGTTCACTGGGACTCTTACACTCATTTTAAACTTGTGCTAAAAAATCACCAATTCCCCCCTACTGAATGCCAGCACATTAGGAAAGTGCTGCTTATGATTTCCTGGTGCTTATGGAGGCCAAGTGAAGAACCTCTGCACCGAAAGGTTGGGAACAGGCTAGCTCAGTTCCAGTGCAGAAGATGCACTGAAGCCCTATTACATTCACAAGAAAATGCTGGAAACATCTGGTTTTGGTGTGAACTGAGTGTGAATTATGAAGAAACGGGCTGATGAGGAATTCTAAGTCTCCTTCTATTCTGGGCTGCTGACAGCTAGGGCATGTGATGCTGGACCCAACAGCCAGGAATCTAGGTGAAGGGTCAGAATCCCACTGCCAGTTCTAGCACTGGATGATGGCTGTCCAGGCTGGCACGCACCACAGCATGTGACATCACCGCATTGCAAGCATCGGGTGAGAAAGAAGTCTCTGCTTTTCACTCATTGATTCAGCAATCACTGATCACCAAGGCAAGGCTGGAAGGTGCAACTGCGGGGAATATTCAGGTGCTGCTGAAGTTGGCTTTTGCGCTCAGCGTGTTCTGCGCTGCCAACTGCAGTTTTCCTGGATGACACTGTTTAAACCAACAGCCAACGAGCTCTTGGCTCTCACGGTGTGCTGAGCTTCGGGGTCTTGGGGGGCGAGAAGAGAAGGTTCTCAGGAGCCCTGAGCAGGGAGGGAAGGAGGGAGAGAGGAGGGAGCTGCTGCTAAGGCGAGTGGAGCAGGAAACTCACCTGAAGCCATCAACCAAATGGAAGTGTATACAGAGAAAAACAAAAATCCTACAAGCCTCACCCTGCAGTGCACACCTGCCACACCCCTGCAGATCACCCCCGAAGGAAGACAGGTCGGCCTCCACAGCAGCCGCCTCTGGCTGACACCAGCTGTCACCTTACACTACTCTCTGTGCACCTCCAAGGGCATTTTGAAGATGAGCAAAGTGGAACTGGCTGTGGATTTGAATTTGCACCCATCTAAGGATAAAGGGAACCCTGCAAAAGAAAAGGCAAAACCACTAGTTTCTGCAGAAATAACATGCATACTAACAAGCCCCTAAACCCACCAGAACCTTGCCTGAAGACAAGAACATCTTCTAACCAAAAGAAGTGTTTCTGGTGTGATGAAGCTGCTTTATGGTCTTCAGAGCACGCTCTGCACTTTTCCACAAATTCCTTAATTATTAAAACAAGTAGAATTCTTTTGCTGGGACACACCACAAAGATCGGTTCACTACAAATCCACCCCGTAGCAACAGAAATGGTACTCACGCGAATCAAGAAGCCCCGTGCCTCTCACACCAAAAACAAAAACAAAAACAAAACGCCAGGCAAGGTTCACTTTTTCCTTCTTCACCTATTGATTTTCTATCTTGACAAACTCAACCCAGACATTTGATCTTTATACTGTAAAAACTTTCAAAGCAGCACTTGCATCTTCCAGCAAGATTTGCTACTGACTCTGAACTTTGTATCCAAAGGATTAAGCATCCCTAAGGGAGAGAAAAGAAACCTTATCTGATTTAAAATATCCAAGGAAAGAGATAATCTGCAGCTTGACCACTTGCCTGAAGTTCTCTAGCTTAGCTGCTCAGGCAGTGGAAATGTCTGTCTTATGGATTCTCTTATTTTCCATCCTCACAACCCCTGTTTAGAGAGCAGGATAGTGACAGACTGTGCCGCCTCTGTTTACCGTATTTTTTAGCAAAGCTCCAATAAATCCCTCAGGGTCTCCTTTAGGAAAGAACCAGGCTGACCTTGAGCTCAGACCAGCAACTGAATCTCTTTTCTCAGCACTGACCCTACACGTCCAGGGCAGGTTAAGTGACTTGGCTAAGATCACCTAAAGTCACAGCTCTTAATAGATGGCGAGAAGGAAATGGGGACTGGCTCACTTCCCATTCTGGGCATCTTCCATTGGATCCACTGCCCCCCAAAACACACAGAACCAGCCCCCTGAGGCGATGTGCTTCCCACTTGTTCCACCACGCAGGGTTCAGTAAAAGGAGGACCTGGACGGGTCGTACCGTGACCTGTATGGGCAGAGGAAAGGCTCAGGATCAAGCCCACAGGAGCTCCAGTGATCAAAGTGCCCTCAATTGACCTCATCTAGCAAGATCAAGTCAGCTGGGGCCAGGCAAACAGCATGCCCCAGACAAAGCACCACGCTCATATGCCAGGGAGGCTGGGATGTGGGGTGATCCAGGAGCGGTCTCCCTTCAGAAAGCCCTTGGGTGTCTAGGATCCTACTCTGAAGCCACGTGTACCAAACTTCTGCAAGATTTTAACATTGAATCCCTAAAAGCAAAATACTGTAGCTGAATCGCTTCTGTAATGTGACACAAAATCCTGAAGTGAAAGGATAAGAACAGACTGTAAACTAAACCAACAGAATGTCCAATGACAACAGTGACGTCTAATGTCCACTATGGACTCCAGGTGACAATGATGTGTGTCACTGGTGGATGTTGGGGAGGGGCACACAATAATGGAGCAGGCTGTGCATATGAGTGTGGGCATATTTGAGATATCTTTTCTGTTTAGTTTTGCTGTGAACCTAAAACTATTCTAAAAACAAATCCATTAAAAAAAAAAGACTGCACTTAAAGAGATTCTGGTGGTAGGTTACAAGATCAAATTCCAAGAAACAATTTTTAGAGATTAAAAAAAAACTTTTTTCAGAATGATTCAAATGATAGACATTTAAAATAATTATGTAGCTATGTAATGTGAAGGAGAAAGGAATTAGCCAACCTTACTAACAGTTACAGGCACTGGACATAGGGCTGGGGTTTCTAGGTGGAGAAACGGAAGGGGTGCAACACAGCCACTAGAAAATTCTGTGGCCAATCAGTCCAAACCACGTGCAGGGTCAAAGGTCAGGGCACTGTATTCATTCTCCCTCTATTCCTTTTTGTGACTTTTGGCCTGACAGCCTGTGATGTGCTGGACAGCCTGGGTGAACAAAACAAGGGTGCTCTGCAAACGTCTAAGACTTGGCATCGCTGGCTTCCCCCAATTTTCCAGAAGCAAGCTCCTCCCCCAAGGTCAAGTCTCAGAGCTGGAGCAGTCAGGAACTGAGATGTTCCTTGTGTACTGTGCAATAACCATGAATTTTCTCCTGTGGGGAAGGGCAAGGGGGTGTGATCTGTACATAATTGGAGAACTCTGATGTGACTGTGAGGAATGATGTGGAACACCAAAGTTCAACCATCCAGACTGTGCTTGAACCTGGAACAGGCAACACAATAAGAATCTGTGATTAAGTCAGTGACACCCAGTGAACTGGGTCTTGTCAGTCTGGAAATCATAGGCCAAAGGTATGTGGTCCTAGGTCATGCCTAGCATTATAAATTAACAAGCTACCGTGAGAAATGAAATCACAGCCACTGTTATCACTCTGATTTGCAACTACACCCAATTTTTATGTACCTGAGGCTAAACAGTTAACAAAGAAGTTTCTGATAAAACCCTGTTAGCTCCCAAAGCACGACGGTGTAAAGGGCGCTGGACTGGAGTGGTAATCCGAAACGCATCTGAGTTCTTGGACGAGTCACACCACCTCAGTTTGGCTCTCCTGGACTGTGTGACAGGATGCGTGTATCACCTCCCTGAGACTGAGGGAACAGAAACGAAAACGTTAATGGCCAGTTCCACAGCTCCTAAATGATTTCAGATGTAATCATTTGGTTGTTAAATTCAAGAGCACATAATAAAGTTCTGAGTGTCAGAAACCTTCTGAAACATTCACAATCATTTTCGCTCAAAGGACACATTAGTATTCCTTCCACATTTCAGATGATTATAAAGGGGCTATATGTAATTCTAGGCTTTTTCAGGTCAAAGTCATTTAAATCTCAAAGAATTTATCTGCCTCTGGCATGAATCCACAGCGTTAAGCACCTGGCTCCTTCAAGAAGACAACTCAGAATCCCTACTTTTAGGGCAGAGACAAGGAGTTAAAATAACCCGTGCAAAATTTCGACGCAGAAAAAGGCCGGAGGGCAATGAGACTCAAGCGGTAGTGACCTTACATTCTAGTCACCTGTGGGCACGTCATGGGACTTCTTACGACATTTTAAACACAGTGGCTGCCCAATAAACAGACTGACACCAGCCAGATTTTTAAAGATTGCCTTTGTTCGCACCTGCACAGGTATACCTCAGTTAAAATAACAACAATAACAACAACAACAACAACAACAATACTTTCTAGAGCACGCTAACAGTCCTGACAGTCACTTTAGGGCTAGAGAGCTGCCGGCCACTATTTAGTAAAGACTGTAAGCGCAGGTCTTGCAAGGTGAGGCTGGAGGGCGACAGGGGCGCGCTGGGCCTAGGAAAGGACTGAGGGAGCGGGGAGGAAGGGGCAGAGTTCAGGGGCTGTCACGCGGCGTGGCCGGGCTTGGGGGCGGGTGAGCACTGCGTGGGGAGGCCCGTCCTTACCCGGACGTGTGGCCCCTCCACCAGCTTGAGAGCCTGCACCTCGAGCAGGTCGGCCCGCAGCCGCACCAGGAAACGCACGCCGCCGTCCAGCTTGCTGATGTGGTGGAAGAGGCCGCGGTAGCGCGGCACCAGCGCATAGCGCAGCCGGTCCTCAGCCTGCAGTAACACGGCCGCCTCCCGCGGCTGCTCTCGCAGCTGGAGCACGCCGGCGCTCTGCTCGGCCACCTGGCCGTGGTCCACGCCGAAGCCCTTCGCCAGGCGGCCCAGGAGCTCGGCGCGCTGGGTCGCCTCGGTCAGCCCGCCGTAGAAGCTCACGAAGTCGGCGCACTGGCCCTCGGCTGGCGCAGGGGTCTTCTCGCGCAGCTCGTAGGCCGGCGTCGCCGGCACGGCGCGGCGAAGCAGCTCGTCCATGGCCCGCGTCAGGGAGCTCGCCCCCGCTGCCGCCGCTGGCCTGCTCGGCAGCAGGGGCCCTGGAGGCCGCGGCGGCCGCGGGGTAAACCGCAGCGGGAGGAGATTCCGCGTGGTCAGGCCTGGCCCGAAGCCCCGCATGACGCCGGGACACAGCAGCCCAGGGAGAAAGCCTGCCGTACCGCCGCTGCTGAGCTTCCGGTTCCGGCTTCCGGAGCGCGCCGATCCCATTGGCCAAACCTGGAGGCTGGTGGGGCGGCAGCCAATCGGAGGGTGGGGTGGGTCCCGCGGGCCCGAGGCCAAGTGCGACCAAAGGTCGCGGAGGCTGGGGCGTGGATGCCAGTCTCTGAGGTGCAACCTCGCTGCATCTTTGGCTTTGTGCCTTTACCCAGGCGGCTGGAGTCCTTTTCTCAGCCCTTCTCCGCCCCACGGTGCACGCGGTTCAGTTATTTAAATTCAAGCCCCTCTGAGCAGTCGAGGTAGCTCAGTGGCAGAGCTGTCTGGCAAGTGCCAGGTTGTGAGTTCAATCCCCAGTACTAACTAAATTTATTTCATTCAGGGTCCTCCTGTCTCCCGGTGCTTGAGTCGCCTGAGGACATTTTCAATTCTCTGGCAAGGCAGTCTAGTTTGACCATGCCAGATCCTTTTCAGGATCTTAAACAGAGAGGTCGAGAACTCCTGTAGGGGAGCTTCTTGTGGACGCTACTTCTCCTTCCTCGGTCCTCATTCACTCAACGGAAAGTTTCTTAACCACCCAGTATAGTATAGACCAGGCCCTGTACTAGGCTGGCAATAAATATGAGTCTGATCTTACCCTCACGAAGTAGGGACAGGCAGTGAAAGTAATTGCAAAGCAAAATAACTGAAATAAAGGAAATTAACAGAGAAGTAGTGTTAAACAGCAGAATAAGGGTGACTTCTGTATGAATTCACCTTGACATGATGACGAGACTGCTATGCTGGTAGCAGGGTGACCCTGGCCTGTTTTTCCTGCACTTTCCCAGCAAACCACAAATAGACAGGACCAGGTATGTGGAGCTTTACAACTGAACCCTAGAACCAGGAATGTGCCTAACTTCTGTGCTAAGATAAACCAGGTACATTCCAGCCAGGATGAAGTCATTTTTATCTTAAGTGTTAGAGTATTCTGGCGCAATAGAGAAGCAAAAAGTACAAAATGAACAGGTTTATTGAGGACATGGAAAGGAGCAAACAACCCATGGTGGTTGAGCTGTCTGCTTTGACCAGATACAGAGAGGGAGAGAGTTATATGACCTCTGATTGGAAGTGGGGCATGGGGCAGATATTGATGATGTGTGAGGAACTGATTGGAATTCTCTGTGCATGCAAACAGGAAGGGAAGTTGCAATTATGGCTGAAGAAGAAACAAGAAGTGGTAAGTGTTCCCGCTTTGGCCTTCTGCCATATTAGACCACCACCATAATTGTACAGTAATTTATACTAGGGCAAGAATTTTTCACTAAGCCATATACATATGCCTCTCCTTCAACCCAACTTGCAGTAATCCACCTGGACCTGCCTGTCCTTCTTTCTAAGGATAAAGTGATTTCTTTTCCATCGGTACCAGGGATAGAACTCATGACTGCACGCTTGCAAAGCAGGCGTCTATGAGGTTGAGCTAAATACCCAGCCCCTGTCCTTCTTTCTTGGTCTCATAGCATTTCAAAGCCAGTCATCTCCTACTAAGTAGTCATCTCCTACTAAGTTGTTTCAGAATAATAAACATGATGTTTGGGAAAGGCCAATCTAAAGATGTGATATTTAAACTGAAACCAGAAATTAGTTACAAGATTGTGTGTGTGTGTGTGTGTGTGTGTGTGATCTACTTGCCCAAAGTCAAATGCATAGCATTTATAACCTGTACTTTGCCCTTCATTTTAACATCCAAGTTTCATAAATTTCTATTTTAAAGGCGCTCAGAAAACTGTAGTTGGAGAATTTTCCAAGATGACAGAAATTCTGAAGTTTTCTTTTGAAATCATTTTCAATAATCACGAGAGAGATTTTGTCCTTGTTATGTCCAGCGGGGGTGGAGGCCTCTGAAGAGGTGGGTCTAGGCGTCCCTTGTAATGACCCTCTGACTCCCTTTGGATCCTTGTCCTCACTCCAGTGAAGAATGGAGAATTGGGGCTCTCAGAAATGGGGGCATCAAGACTGGTACAGTGTAAAGCAAATCGTGGCAAATGCAGAAAGGCAGCTATCTGGGTGGCAGAGTGGTGCAGCGAGATAGGGAGAATCCCCTGTGAGGATGAGATGTGTTTATCCTTACAGGAGCAAACCGTTTTGTTGGCTGGTGTGGGCTAGGCCAATCTGGGTCTCATCCTTTGTTTCTGGGAAGGGGACACAGTCAGCAGACAGTAAACGTTAGTAACACTTTCATAAAGGAGACAGTACATTTTTCAAGCACATGGTACAATAAGCATGTGATGATGTTGTAATCATCTGCCACAGATAAGCATGTGATCATTTTACAGTGTTACTCATTTGTGTTTTGTCCTTGGTTTTTTTTTAAAATATCCCTCTAATCTGCCCCTACATCCGATAGGAAGTGCGGCCTCAAGTGACCTTCAGTTTCCTTCCCCTGCCCCCTTTGTTCAGCCCTTTACATGGGTGGAAGAGGATGTCTACACTGTCTCAGTCTATTTTCTACTACAGACTGAGAGTTCATGGGGAATAAAGGTTTATTCAGCTCAGGGTTCTGAAGGCTGGTAATTCCAAATTTGGGCAACTGAAGTGGGTGAGGTTCTTCTTGCTAGTTGGGGTTCTCTGCAGAGCCCCACAGATGCACATGGTATCACATGATGAGACAGCATCCTAGCTCAGGTCTCTCCTCTTTTTTGAACCCAAGACCTTGCACTTTCTGGGCAGGCACTGTGTCACTGAGCTATATCCCCAGCCCTCTCCTCTTTTTATAAAGCTACAGTCCCACTGGATTAGGGCTGAATGCCCTCATTTAACCTTAATTACATCCCAGAGCATCATCTGCAAATAATACTAACTTGTGACTTTGGGGTCAGTGTTTCCAGTACACGAATTCCTAGGACCCACGTCCACACTGTTTCCCGTGTCAACCAGGTCTCCCACACAAGAAACTGCAGGTGGCACTAGGAACACGTCATGGGCATACGTCACGGAAATACGACATCTTTCACCGGAGCGTGAAGCAGCAGTGTGCCTGGCTGAGTGTGTCTAGGTGCCACTATGTCCACAGGCAGAGCCCTTGGCACAGGTACTGGAGCACAGAGAGCCTGGGACGCGCTCTTCACGAGGGCAGTCTCTGTGGGGCATGTCTGACCTCACAGAGTGCAAGCCAGCTACACCTGGCTCATTCTGGGGACACACAAAGCATTGTGAAGGCTTCCTGAGTGCACCATCCCCTAGGAAGGGAGCTGTGAAAACACAACACCCTCTGGCTCTGGGAGTCTCCCGGTTCTGATGGGCTGCTTAGTGCCTCCTTGTATTGTCTTCTCCCCCATGCTGTCGTCTGTCCTCGGGTACTCCTGTCGCACCCCAGGAACCTTGACGTCAACATCAAATTCAAGAGAAGCTCAATTTAGTTTCTAATTTTTGTGAGCATTTACTTGAGATACAGTCCTCAATTTCTCCCTTCCTCTTTCCTTCTCCTCCTCCCCTTACGACTTCCTTCTTAGAAGCTGTCGATTCTGCTTTCTCTGTGTTCAAACTGGTTCTTCTGCAGATGTCAAATGCTTATTTCTGCTTCTCCTCACTCAGATCATTGGTTCTAAGCCTGCCCCAACCCAAAGTGAAATTAAAATAATAATTTGATTTATGGTAGACTGAAAAAGAATAAAAAATGTGACACAGGTAGATGGAAAGCTACAAAACAATGCTATGCAAATTAAAGAAAATTTAGACAAATGGGATGATCCATTGGGAGATTTTATTGTTTATTTTTATTCTTTTTTTGGTACGGGGGATTGAACTCACAACCATGTGCTTGCAAGCCAGGTGCTTATGCCACTGAGCTAAATCCCCAGCCCGGGAAATTTTATTGTTCAAGGGCAATAACTCCCAAATTCATGTGCAAATTCAATGCAATACCAATGAGAATTCAACTGCTTTTTTTTTTTTGAAATGGATAAGCTGATCCTAGAATTCATACAGAAGTACTAGGGGAACAGAAAGATTTAGGTCAGCTTACCATAGAGATGCTACATACCTACATTTATCATAGCACAGTTTACAATAGTCAAGTTACACGATCAACCTATTTTATCTCAATGCATGAATGGATCAAGAAAATAGATATTTACACAATGGAGTACTGTTTGACTATAAAGAAGAACCCAAATCATGTCATTTCCAGGAAATTAGATGGAACTAAAAATCATCATGTTTAGCAAAATAAGCCAGACTCAGAAAGATGAGTCTTTTTTATTTTTATTTATTTATATATTTATTTATTTGGTACCAGGGATCAAACTCATGACTTTGTGCTTGCCAGGCAGGCACTTACACCACTGAGCTAAATCCCCAGCTTCCCCCTTTTTTATTTTAAAGAGAAAAGTAGAAATAATAAAATGGAGTTTCAAAACAGACTGGTGGGACAGTAACAATAGTTAGTACATTGTGTATTGTTGTCTACGTAGTAATTATTCAGAATACAAGATATACCCATGAAATATCATCCAAACAATATTAGCATGGACCTTCCTCAGTGATCTAAAAGAAACTAGCTGTGTAACTATTTTAACTGTCTTGCATGTATATATATTGTTTTCTTTTCACTTCCTTCCTTTCCCTTTCCCCTATTACAGTTTCTCTCTTTCTCTCTCTCCCTGTCTCTTTTTCTCTTTCTCTCTTTAAAGAGAAGAAGAAAAATAGAAACAAAATGAAACAGTTTCAAATCCGGCTAATGGGAAAGTAACAGTAATTAATACATTGCACATTGTTATCTTCATAGTAGTTACTCACTGTACAAGATGCAAGCCTGAAATAATTTCCAGACAATATTAGCACAATCTTTCTTTTCAATAAACAAAGAGAAACTAGTTGTTTAACTATCTTAACTACCTTGGGTATACATATATATATTTTTCTCCCCTTACAATAAGATAAGAATTGCGTATGTCCTATCACACATGGAATCTAGGACTAGAAAAAGGTAACATGGAAGCAGCAGGAAGACTGTTGGAGAAGAGGAAGAGGATGGTGGAGGGGAGGGCAAAGGGGGTTGAATATGACCAAAGTATGTGATGTGCATGTATGAAAATGCCACAGAATCCCATTATTCTGTGTAATTAATAGGTACCAATTAAAAAAATACACCAAAAATACTAGGGGAGCTGAAGGGCCAAAACAACTTTTAAAAAGAACAAACTGAGAACTCACATTGCCTGGTTTTATAACTTACTACAATGCCACAATAATCAAAACCGTAAGGCACTGGAAAAATGGTAGATACATCAATCAATGGAATAAAATGGAGCATCTATAAATAAACCCATACACTTATGATTGCTTGATTTTTTTTTTTTTTTGGCTTTTTGAGACAGGGCTTTACTGTATATTCAAGGCCTTGTAGCCCAGGCTGGCCTGGAACTTGCGTTGATCCTCCTGCCTCAGCCTTCTGAGTGCTGGGATCACAGGCACGCACCACTATGCCCATCTTGATTTTTGACAAAGATTCTAAAACCATTTAATGTGGAAAGAGGAGTCTTTTAAACAAATGGTACCAGGACTGGTAGACTTCCACAAGCAAAAGAATGAGCTGGACCTCTACCTTACATCCTAAGCATTATGAATCAAAGATCAAATGTAAGAGCTAAAACTCCAGAACTCTTAGAAGGGAAGATAGGTGTATGGCTTGTGTCTAGACATCCCTTCAAAGCCTCGGTTGGTCATAGGTGAGGCTCTTCCAAGATGGCTGGATCTAGAGTGTGTGATGCTGGGATTAAGTATGTGATTCGGGGTTCAAGGATGAGGCTGTATAGTTACTAAATTAGCCTACTGATTGGTTTGGCATTTTTTTTTTTTGTACTAGGAATCAAACTCAGGACCTTGTGCTTGCCAGGCAGGTGCTGTGCCCCTGAGCTATATCTCCAAGCTTGGTTTGGCATAGTTCTGGGTGTGGATAAGGGAAGGTCCTCCCTGGGTGTGGGTGCTACCCACCCTAAGACGTGCAGCCTGGATAGAACCTAAGGGACAAAGAGGACTATTTAGTCCCTTGCTGCTTCTTCACTACATTGCTGCTTTGCTGCCTTCTGCCAGCCACAAACTGTTTCTCTGCCGTACCAGCCTGCCGTGGAGCCAGCCGACTGTGAACAAAAACCTCTCCAAACTGTGAGCTACATAAACCTTTCCTCCTCTAACTTTGGGTGTTGGGTTCTTTGTCTCAGCAACAAGAAAAGTAACTAAGACAATAGGTACAAACTTTCATGACCACAATCAAGTAATCATTTCCTAAATATGACACGAAAGGGACAAATAACAAAGAAGAAAAAAGGATGAATTAGATCTTATCAAAACCCAAAACTTTTATGCATTGAGGACACCATCAAGACAGCACAAAAACAACACTGAGAAGAGCAGAAATATTTACAAATCATTGGAGCGCAGTGGTGTAATCAGTTAGCACACGGTACTTACACGACAAATCGTGTACCCAATATGGATTTAGCATCTGGAATAAGGAATCCTTATGACTCAACTATAAAAAGACAAACAGCCTAATTAAAAACAGACAAGGAATTTAAATAGTAAAGAAGGAATGACCAATCAACACGTGAAAATATTAGCCAGTGGGAAAGTGCAAATCAAAACCACAATGACACATAACTTCACATCTTCTAGATGGCTACAATAATGATAGGAAAATAAATGTTGGTGCAGGGTAGAGATATTAAAACCCATTTTTTTTGCTTTTTTGTTTGTTTTTCGAGGCAAGGCCTTGCTGTGTAGTTCACACTAGACTTGAATTCACTGTGTAGCCCAGGTTGACTTGTGTCAATCCTCATGCCTCAGCCTCCCAAATGCTGGCATTACAAGTATGTGCCACCATGACCAGTTCAGAGAGACCAATATTCTTGTACACAGTTGGTAGGAATGTTAAAGGATGTAGTCACTGTGGAGATCATTCTGGCGCTGTTGCTAAAAGTTAACCATACACCTCCATGTGGCTCAGCAATTCTTCTAGATACTCAAAAGAGTTATGAAAGGGTGTTTGCAAAACACTTGTGTATGAACATTTAGAGTACCATTATTCTTAGCAGCCAGAGCCCACCAATAGATGAAATGGATAGATCAAATGTGGCCCAGTCACACAATGGAATGTTATTTGGCCATAAAACCAATGAAGCAATGATGATTTTACCTTGAAAAATGATGCTATGTGAAAGAGGATAGTCACAAAAGACTACATCCTTAGTTAACTTTCTACTATAGGCAAATCTGCAGACAGGAAATAGATCAGGGGCTGGGTGGGAGGGGGAAGTGACTGCTAATAGACAGGGGATTTCTGGTTGGGGTAATTAAAGTATTTGGGAATTGGAGAGTGGTAATGATTGTAGGTCATTGTGACTATCCTAAAATCCACTGAATTGAAAACTTTAAAATGGTGAATTTTATGTTACATTAGTTTTCTCTTTAGAAAGATGACCTTGGAGGTTGTTAGCATGTCTCCAGTGCAATCCCAAAGACTCAGGAGAGAGAATCTGGTTAGTCCAGCTTGGATGGGGTGCCCAGGGGCCAGGCTGGGACATGGGTCACACTGAGCCAAGCCCCTGGGATTGCCGCAGATCCCCCTTTTGGGTGGGGACCCGGGATTCAAGCAAGAGGGGCTGGGCAAAGTGCTAAAAGATGTTGAAGTACAAAAAATGGCATTAAAGAAAAAACTAAGAAAAGAGAAAAAAATGAATCACCCATGATCTTAGAATTTTAATCCCTACAGCATTTATTTCTGTAAATCCCTCCAGTGATTGCCCCCAGGCCAACACATTTCTGGAAGTTGTAATCAGTGTTTATGCTGTTTATTTCCTGGGCCCTTCCCTTGCTGTCAGACCAATTTCCACATTTCTAGGTCACCCTGCTAATTACCCTCTCTCCTAGCTGTGTAACATTCAATGGAGTTGATGCCCCGTAATTTCTTAATCACTTGGCCATGCTGGAGTATTTACAGTTTCTAATTTTTTCTCACTTTTCTCATATACTGTTGGAAATACTTCCTGTGAACCATTTTTTTCTCTTTGCTTGAATTGCCCAAATTACTTCAAACCACCAAATAGCATCAACTTTCCCCTGAAACTGGAGCTGTTTTCCCGGGGCTTGTGGTCCTAGCGTCTGTCCTCCCTGGTCCTCAGCATGCCCCCCCCCCTCAGTGCCCTGATTCCTGTTGCTCTGGGAGCCCGGGGTGGAGGGAAGTGGGGTGCAGATGGGGGTGAAGGGGTTCCCAGGCGCCATTCATGGTGAGCAGAGCAATGTCCCCTGGACGCCCACGCCCGAGTCCTCGGAATCTAAGAATGTGCCAGGCGATGTGGCAAAGGGCAGCTAATGAAGGCTGGGTCTGGGGGACATCCTAGATGACCCGGTGTGAGAAGGAAACGGAAAACGGAGAGAGAACTAAGGCTCTGCAGAGAACCAACCTCCAACCAGGCCCGCGGGCGGCCTCTAGAGGCCAGGACAGGCCAGGACACACGCTCGCCCGGAACTCCCAGGAGCTTCCTGTGAGCCGGTCCCTTAACCTCGTGGCCCGCTCAAGTGACTCCAGTGACGGAGTGACGCAGGCATTGCTCTCACCTGCGGTCTTACACCTGTCAGGCAGCTGTGGTACAGAGAGACCGGGCGCCTCGTCCAGGGCTGCAGAGTGCGTGCCTGTGCAGCTACTGGCAAGACCTGCAGCCCTTCCGGTTGCAAAGTTGGCCCCACCGTGTGGACAAGCTGGCACGGGGCACACAGCACCTCAGCAGTGAGGGTCCAAAGGCTGGCACAGCAGCGTTTCAGCTGTGTGTCTCCGGACAGATTACCTAACTTCTCTGAGCTTTAGTGTCCTCATCAGAAAGCAAAAACTCCTTCATGTAAGGTTGGCGTTTTAGAGACACGTGGAAAAGCTCGAGAAGGCCCTGTCTGGCTCTGACTCACATTTGATTCTGTCCTAGGGGGCAGAGTTCAGGGGTCAAGGCAGAGACACGAAGTCTTCCTCCCTCCCTGTGTTCAGTCTGGACACTGTCCTGTAACTGCAGACAAGCCAGGTGTCCTCTCCAGCCTCGACATCCTCATCTGTAAGTGCGCATCGTGGTGACAAGTGGCCCCTCAGAGAGCAGTTGTGGGAGCTGACTGGGATTCTCCTCCTGCTCTGTCTTGGATGGATTTGGGCCGTTCTCGAAAGGCCCATGTGTGGGAGGCTTGGTCCCCAGCCTACAGCACTGCTGGGAGGCGTGGGAGGCGACAGTACCTTTAGGAGGCCGTGCCTAGGGGCAGAAGACTAGGTCACTGGGAGTGTGTTTTTTTGTTGTTGTTCATTTGTTTGTTTTGTCTTTTTGAGACAGGGTCTCACTGTGCAGTTCAGGCTGGCCTCGGTTTCACTTTGTAGCCCAGGCTGGTCTCGAGCTCTCAATGATCCTCCTGCTTCAGCCTCCCAAGTGCTGACATTACAAGCGTGTGCCACCATGCCTAGCTTTGGAGCATGCTCTTCACAGGAATGCTGGGACCCTGGTCTCCTCTCCTCTCTTTTTGTTTCCTTGTTGCCAGGAAGTGAACGTTTTTTCTACCAGGTACTTCTGCCCCACCACAGGCCAAAGTCACAAGGTTGAGTACCATGCACCGAGCCCTGGGAAGCCATGAGCCAACATAAGTGTGTTCTTTTTGTAAGTTGATTTCCTCAGGTCGTTGTCACAGTGGCGCAAAGGGGACATGACGTGTAGAGTGCTGGGGGCTCTGCATGTGAATCTGTCTCACGGGGAGGCAGGGGGGCTGCAGCACCCATCAACTGAGGAGGAGGAGGAGAAAGGAGGAAGAGTAGGCAGAAGAGGGTTGTGAGGCAGGAGGGTGCAGAAGGCCAAGGAGAGACCTGGGAGAGGCCATGCTGACTGAGCAGAGAGGGACAGGATGGCCAGGGTGGACCTGGAGGTCAGGGCCACAGAGCCAGGAATTTCCAGGTACGCAGCCACCTGGACTTTCAGCCACCCACCCAAGGACAGCAGAGGCTCATTCCCAGGGCAAGGAGGGCAGCACCCAGTGTCCCTCGGATTCCAGGTCCCACATCAACACCCCAGGGTGCGGCAGCAGCTGCCACACAGCTGGCAACCAGATGTCACTGTGGGAAAAAATATCTGGTTACCAAACCAGGACCAAACATGATCCTATTTTTTACTCAAATAAAACAGTCTTAAAAATTCCCCCAAAATGTTAATAGCAGTCATTTTGGGGATGATGCCTTTAAAAAAAATTGTCTCTTGAATATATTCTTGAATTGCTTGGACTGCTTTTAAATTACAATGAGTTAGAACTTTTAACAAGAACAAGTTGTATCCCCTCCCCCCATTTCTATTTTGGAGGAATAAAAAGAGCCTGTATTTATCAAGTACCATAAGAGGGTTTGAATTTCTGCATCTTCCAGGAAGCCAAGCTCTCCCCTTTCTTGGACGTGGTCCAGGCCCAGGACCTCTGGGGAGCTTTCGGGCCAGGCGTTAGGAGAAGGAACACAGCTCGATCCTGCTCTGGGCAGTTCGGAGCGCTGGAACGTGGTTCTACAAACCAAGTGGTTGGGAACTTGCTTGCTGGGGCTCAATCCTTATCCTAGGGGACCCACTCCCTCAGGGTGGGGGCTTCCGAGCTGGGGCAGAGGGTCACCTGCTCCTCCCGCTGAGCAGCCTTGGGTGGGTCTGATTTTCCCTCGGTCCAGCACTAACAGCGGTGTTGTGGGAGCCCTCTGAGCGCTCACTACCCGCCAGGCAAGGCACCAGACCTTCTCCGTTACCATCTCATGTAGGGCTCGGAATAACCCCACAGAGGATGGGCTTTAGTCTTTCCAGTGTATCAATGAGAAAACCAGGTTCCGTGAGGTCATGTAACATACCCAAAGCCACGCAGGGGGTCACCGGAAGTGCCAGGTTTTGAACCCATCTCAGCCCAACTCCAAAGCCTAAGATACTCGTCTCTAAGTCTGCCACCTCTTCATGCTCAGCCCCTGTTCTTAGAGTTGCCGTAATAATTCAGATCCCTCCTGTCCTCCCAGGACTTTGCTAAGCCCCATTGTGGTAGAATCTCATTCCCCTACCTCGGAACCCGAGTGGGTTGTGCTGTGGCCATCGCGTTTGCTGCCTGATGTCCCTCAAGAAAGCGCCGACTGTTAGCGGCTGGAGAACCCCTCCCCGCAGCTGATGACTGAGCAGAGGAGGGCCCAGGCCTGGACTCCTCCGTCAGGCACGGGGCACAGCAGAGGACAGTCTTTGTTCTCGAGTGTGCTGCGGGTTCAGGACTGGGTTATTCAGCATAGCCCGAGGCTCTAGGCCCAGCCCGCTTCCCTGCCTCTCCTCTGCAGGGGTCAGTGCCCCCCAGTGTGATGAGCCCTGTCCCCCAGTCTGCTTCCTCCCTGTCCTATTTCCCATGCATTACCTCCAGTGACACTCCTGTACCCTCAGTTCCACCCCAGTGTCCTGCAAGAATTCCTGCAAGAGCTCTTTGAAGTCTCTGGGCTTCAGCTGACATGGTACCCAGCAGTAGGTAAGGGACACAGGTGCCAGGCGGGCAGTGTGTGGGAGCCTGCTGGGGTCTCCTCTTTCACAGGGGCAGGCAGGTTGGCTGCTCTGTGAGTGCTGGGCACGCAGGAGGCGCTCAGCCCACGCTGTAACTGCCCTGATGTCCACTGGGGGTGTAGATTTGGGTCAGCGCTGAACTACCTGGGAAGATGTGTGTAGCGATCAAAATCTTTTCTAATTAAACTGTGATGAAAATCCATTCTAACACATGCTCTGTATATATTTTGATCAGAGAAATGGAGGTGATTCAGAGGCCTGGAATTCAAACCATGAGACTCAAAATTATTACTGGGCAAGGTGGCACACACCAGTAATCCCAGCTGCTCAGGAGGCTGAGGCAGGAGGATCACAATTTCAAGAACAACCCGGGCAACTCAGTGAGACTCTATCTCAGAATATAAAAACATGAACTGAGGAGGGCTGAGGGCATAGCTCAGAGCACTCCTGGGTTCCATCCCAGCACCGAAAAAACCTTTCAGATGAAATAAAACGACAGGACTGACATGAGGTACTGGCTCCTAGCCAGAGTCTACATAATTCTTGAGATGTACAAAATGAGTCCAAGGACGAAGAAGTCACTCTTGCTTCTCCTTGGCCCACCTGGCATCCTGACAGGGGCCACAGTGTTGATTGGGAGCTCACCTGTGTGTGAGGCCCATGTTTACTCTGTAGCTGTAACTCAGTTTTAGGTGCAGAGTCCCTGAAGCTGGACATAAGTGACCCTTATGACCGAGCAGTTCCCCGAGGTGTGGACTGAACAGAAGCATGAGCATACTGTCCCCAGGTGACATGCACCCAGAACTCATGGTGGCCCAGGCTTTCCAGGGCCTGGAGCTGGCTACCAGCTTGCTGTGTAATGCCACAGAGCAGCAGCTGAGGACACATGTGTTTTGTCCTCTCTGTTCCTGCCTGTCTGGAGTCGGGACCTGGACTTAGATTCAGAATCCCACAGAGCAGCCCACTAGGGCTGCCTCTGGAGCCCTCTGCATTCAGGACAAACTGTTGGTCCTTCTGGACTTTTGGGGAACTTCTGGTACCCCAAGAGGAGGAGCTTGGGGATGAAGGTCCTAGGCCTGCTGCTGGCCTCTCCACCTCCAGTTATTGCGTCTGCACAAAGTGACCGGGCACAGTGCTCCTTCTGGGGTGGGCGTGCGGCTCAGCAAGCGGGCTCGGGAGGCCGAGGCCTGTGCACTGCGCAATTCTCATCAGCACCTGAGGCCTGGTACCTGGAGGGCACGTCGGGAGAGAGACGTGGTCCATGCCAACTCTGCTGTTACCACGCCAGGCTGAAGAATGAGTCCCCCCAAACCCAGCTCCTAACTCCTGGAACCCTGGAAATGTCTTAACACAAAGAAAGAACTCTGCGGATGTGACCTGGGGATGAGCAGATTATTCTGGGCTGTGTAGAGTGGGGAGGGGGAGCAGCACGATCACACAGGTCCTCGTGATGGGGAAGGTGGGGGTCAGAGGAGATGGGGTGATGGAAGCAGAGTGAAGGCAGCCACAGGCTGGGGAGGTGGAGAAATCTGGAGAAGCTGGAAGAGGTAAGTAAAGAACAAGTTCCGAGGCCTCCAGGGACTCCAGGCTTCTGGGCTTAAGAGACCTCAGGAAATGGGCGCAGATTATGGTTGTCTCCACTGGAGAAAGAAACCCACATCGTCTTCCAAGATTCTTACACACAGGGATGTGAAGAACCACCAGTTCAGATGTCAAAGGTATCTTGGGCTTAATTTTTACTGGTTCTTTGCAAAGCTTCGTAGCAAGATGCTAAAGTTCCAGCAGAGGGGGATATTGCTGCATGGAAGAAAAAAAATGAAAACAAAAACCAAGAACCAAAATCCCGTTGGCAAAATAAGTGGGCCTTGACTGGCCTTTCCAGAGCAGGAAAGCGAGGCTGGCCCTCTGCGAAGATTTCCCCCCGGGACGGGGGAGGGGAGAGTGCCTCTTTGGGGGCTCTCTGATGAGAATCGAGGTACTGGGCACACAAAATCCGGGCTGCTTCAGCGCACACACGCTGGGTATGGGAAGCGCCACGGTCAGCGGTGTTAAATGACTAGGATCTTTGTTTTGAAAGGAGCGGAGGAGTTAACTTTGACACCTCCTGCGGCATGGAGCATGCTTGCCACTCTGCACTGGTTCGCTTTGCTCCTTTGAGGACACTTTGGACGAGGCTGTATGTTTCTTAATCTCCAGGGAAAGTGAGAAATTGTTGCAAAGCAGTGCTCACTCTTGGACTCCATCTGCTCTCTCATCTCTGCGTCGTTAAGGATGAGGCTCAGAGGATCCAGGAGCTGGGGCTTTAACAGGAAGAGGGATGGAACTGATGCCCTCCAGCAGTCTCCTCGTAAATGACTTCTGTGTTAGCCCCTTGGATTCTCAGCCACCCCGCAAAATCTGGCCAGGTGTCTCTGTTTTGGAGAAGGGGTAATGCAGGATCAGAGGAGGTAGGGAGCTGGCTCAGATCACACAGGGTTAGGTAAGTGCTCGGCAAGGTCAGGACACTGTTCCAGCTGGCTCGACAGAAAACAAAGGAAATAACCTTCCTGCTGTCACATAACCAGTGGAGTTTTACACCTTTTAGCCGAAAGGATGGAAACATGGCAAAGGAAACGCCGCAGGCATTAGCTAAAGTTGAGGTCCAACAGGCCTTCAGGGCACAGGCCAGGACGGGAACTCTTCAGGATTTAGGGGGTCCACACATCCACTCTAACCCTGGCCAACACAGGCTGGTTTTCTTCCTTGGGTCAGTTTTATGGTGTTTGCCCATGATCTTTGTGGCAGGGAGCACCAGGGTCCCCTGAAGATGCCAATTCCCTAGGACCTGTGAATGTGCTGCCTTAGGTGGCAAAAGTGACTTGCAGATGTGACTGAGTTAAAGACCTTTTGAGGTTATTCTGGTTTATCCAGATGGTTGATGTAACCACGAGGGGCCTCAGTGAGGAGCCAGGGGCCATCAGTGTGGAGGAGGTGTGGGACCTGTAGCCAAGGAATGTGAGCGGCTTCAGAAGCCAAAAAGACAAGAAAGTCATCCTGCCCTGGAGATTCTAGAAACAGTGCAACCCTGCTCACCCCTGGATTTTAGCCTGGTGAAACACTTTCAGATTTCTGAGCTCTTAAACACCACGCATCATTTTAAGCCACAAAGGTTACGGCAACCTGTTACAGCAGTGATAGAAAATTGATACGATTGCCAAACAATTGATCATACCACACCTATCAGTTAAAAGATTTTCACTGCGCAGATATATCAGGAACAACATAAGACAAACAAATTAATAAGGATAAAATAAAGAGCACATGTAGTAAACGCTTCAAAATGCATTTTTTTTTTGTCTTTTTGAGACAGGGTCTCACTATGTGGTTCAGGCTGGCCTTGGGCTCACTTTGTAGCCCAGGCTGGTCTCTAACTGCCATAATCTGCCTGCCTCAGCCTCCCAAGTCAAAATGCATTTTTAAGTATGCTGTTATAAAACTTTTATCATTAACATATTATTTCTATATAGTAATACTTTTAATCATAGTGAAGGATTGACTATACTTCCTTCTGTTTCACAGCCTTTAATGTTATTGGTAGCACAACTCAAGATCTGATCAGAAGGTTCGGTAGGTTTTAACGTGTGGGCTGAAAAGCTATCCTAATCGAACAATATGCCATCCAAAGCTTTATGGCTGTGTGAGGAAGAAGCCAGCGCTGTCTGATTTCCAGTCTTGATGGCCATGTCCGCTGTGATCTTTGTCGACATCTGGCTGGTAAATTTCCACGCTTCCTGATCTAGAGACTGTTCTTGCAAATGATTTGGAAGGTGCTTCCTTTTGATATATTTAACAAGTGGGTTGGAAGCCCGCTGCAAGTTTTTACTAGAAAGATTTTGTAAGTGGTTGACGTGGTTTATTGCCAAGATCTCAGACATGAAGCTACGAGCACTTTTAAAGGTAACACATTTAAATGTGATTTGTGGGGGAGGGAAGTGATATAATCATGAAAAATGTTCCAAAAATGCTCCAGTAGGAGTTTCTCCAGAACAGTGGCTCCTTTCTCATTTGTATTAAACGTGGGATCTTTGCGAGACAGATTGATATGTTGTGTCTTTTGAAATTGTCTGCTGGATTATACATTCCTCAGAGCTGCTTGTCATTACAGAACATATCAGCAAGTTTGAACCACTTGTCACATTCTTAAAAAAAGAAACAAAGAAAGACAATATTACAGGTGTGGTGATGGTGCATGCCTAAAATCCCTGCACTTGGGAGGCTGAGGCAGGAGGGGTGCTATGAGTTCAAGGCCAGCCTAGACTACATGGTGCCACCCTGTCTACCCACTGTGCTCCCCCCAATAGTATAATTTAAGCTCAGCAGCTTGTAGTCAATGGCCGTGGCTCCGAGTCACCCAATGTGCCTGTGACCATCCTGCCCTCCCCCCAGTGCCGGATTTCACAAGGCCAAAGCCATCAACAGCACCAGCAATGCTGATGAATGGGCTACTTCTGACCTCAGCAGCACTTTTTCCTCTCACTTCTTCTTCCTCTCTCTTTCCCTTTCCTGTTCTTGTCCTTTTCTGACCTCAGGTGGGGTTGTGCTCACTTTTCAGTTTTTACACAACATCATCATTGCTATACCCAAGTTCTTGTGCTTAAAAAATTATTCCTTTTAAAATCCCTACAGATCATTCTCATTTCTCCAGTTCCCCAGGTAATTCTTCTAAGGTGCTTAGTATTTTGTCTCATATGCGTTTTTGCAGAATACAGTGTTATTTTTCAATAGACCAGATGACTTCATGAGTGAATGCTATAAAATAGTCAAAGAAGAATTAATATTGATTCTCAAACACTTCCCGGAAAAAAAAAAACAGGGAACATTCCAAATTCATTTTATAAGGCTCTGATCACCCTGGAAGAGAGTACATAGCACAAGAAAAGCACAGCCAATATCACTCACAAACACAGAGATAAGTATTTTTCAATAAAATACTTGTGAACTGATTTCAACAGTGCATTAAAAGGATAATGCACCATGGCTGAGGAGAATTTATCCCTGGGTGTAAGGATAGTTCTGCAGACACAGATCCATCCGCATGATGTAACACACTAACTGAGAGATCAACACCATCATCATTTGATGAAATTTAGCATCTATCCATGATGAAGAATCTCAATAAAATATGTATAGGAAGAACTTACTAGATTACACGAAAAGTTCACAGCTAAAATCATAAATCGATGAGGGTAAACTGAAAACCTCCCCTCTGGTCCACTCTTGCTACTCTATTTGACACAGTACCGGCAGTGGTGGCCAGCCCATTAGACAAGGAAACGGAAAGTCATTTAAATTAGAATGGAAGAAAAGACACTCTTGAGAGACGATTTCCAGAACTTCAGGAAGAGGAAAGATGATGGGTTAAGTATGTTCAAAGTGAGAGGGGTAAATTTTATACTCTAATAGATTTTTTAAAATGTTAACATTTAATGTATGTTTTGATCACATTTCACATTAGTATAACCATTATGAAAAATTATATGGAGGTGCCCCCCAAAATTAAACAGAATTACCTTATGGTCCAGCAATTTCACTTCTAGATGTTTATTCAAAGGAAATAAAATCAGTATGTCAAAGAGAAATCTGCACTGCTAAGTTTATTACAGCATTATTCTCAGAATCCAAGATGCAGAAACAACCCATGTATCCACCATTGATGGATAAAAGCATGAAAAAATTATAATATTCACGGGAACCCAGAAAGGGATACAATTCAGTGCTAAAAATGAAGAAACCCTGCAATCTGCAAAAACAGGGACGAACATAAAGGACATTCGTTATGCTAAGTAAGAATCACACACACAGTAATATGACATAACTTCAGTTATACAGAGAACTTAACAACGTGCAGCTCACTGAAGCAGAGCATAGAATGAATGGCAGCTGCCAGTGGTCGCAGGGAGAGGAGTGGGAAGGTTTGGTGAGGGGTGCAAAGCGCCAGAGGTGCGGCTTGAGGAACTCTAGGAGCTCTAACACGTACCCTGGGACTCTGGGAAACATCGTACTGCACCCCTGGAACATGCTTGGAGAATAAGCTGTGTGTGTTCTCACCACACGTGCACACGCACACAGGGCAACTGTGTGGGGTGACAGTCAGTTCAAGTGAGGTAACCACTTCATGACGTCTACCAGATCACCAAGGTGCACACCTTAATACCAGGGATCGAACTGATGGCCTCGCGCTTGCCAGGCAGGCGCTTACGCCACTGAGCTAAATCTCAGCCCAGATTTTTGTATAGTCAGTTACCCCTCCATAAAGCTCAACTCCTGAAATGGGAATCATGGGAATCATGGATGTGTCACCAGGGCTACATGACCAGTGCCCTCGTCTCCCCGAGAACAGCTATGCCTTCCTGTCCCCCTCCTACAATCCATGAGGACTCCCTACCCATGTCTTTGCCACCAAGCGGCATTAATCCAAGTGCTTATTTTTGTCAGTTTAATGGGTATAGACCACTTACCTCACTGTTGCTGTTATAATTTCCGTGATTACTGCAGCATTGGAGCGCCTTTCTAGATGTTTTCAAGCTTCTGGGTTTCCTCTACTAACGTCTTCTGTCCATTTTCCTGTGGGGTGACTCCCTTTTTGTTTCTTACTGATTTTCAGGAGTTCTGGGCTTTTCTTTATGATCGAGCTGCTCAATAAACCACTTTTTTTTTTTTTTTTTAAAACAGGGCTACCAAACCGGGGATTTAGCTCAGTGGCTTAAGCGCCTGACTGGCAAAGGCGAGGCTGTGAATTTGATCCCCGGTGACAAAAAACAAAAACAAAAACAAAGAAACAAAAAACAGGGCTACCAGAAAATTTAAACTTAGGTAAGTGGCTCATGTTACATTTCTAGTGAAGAGCACTGGATCAGGCAGTAAGGCCTTGTGCTTCAGACGTCATAAACGTCTGCCATTCCATCCCCTTCTTTATTCATGTGTCTTTATTCATATAGTCACATTTGCTGATTTCTTTTGCTTATAGTTTATGCTTCCAAAGAGACGCTCTTACTGTTTTTCCTGGCTCACAAAGATAGTTTCCTGTCTTTTCTATTAGCTTTATCCTACCCTTTTCTCTCTCACTTTTAATTTTTTTTCTTTTTTCTGGGTCTGGGAATCAAACTCATGACCTTGTGCATGCCATGCAGGCGCTTATGCTGCTGAGCTAAAGCCCCAGACCTCACTTTTAACTCTTTAATTCATTAGAGGCCATTTTTCTGTAAATTGGTTGTGTAAGAAACTCGTCTCGAACCAGCCTGCCTCCCTGGTAAGCGGCTGAGGCTTGGGCAAGCAGCGGCCACCCCATGGGGAGAACCAGCCAGCTTCTCCTAAGACCCTCGCCATGTTGGAACTTAGGGCACTGGGAAACCAAGAAACTTGTCTCAGTGAGTTAGTTTTCCAGTACCATTTATTAATCAGTTTATCTTTTATCTACCAACTGGTGGTGCTAGCTTTGCAGTGTATTAGGTTCACACACACACACACACACACCCCGAGTTCTGAGCTCCCCATTGGAGTCCATCACTAGCTACACTTGCTAAACTTTTCTGTAAGAGTGTTCTTATTAAAGAAATAATATCTTATTGAGAATATGTATTCCCTGATACATCTTTCATTTAATGGCTCATGAAAAGTGGTCTTTAGTGTATTTCCTTATTGAAACAAAATCTAGCAAATACCATTAGCTATGACATGGTTTTTAAAAGGAAAAAAAAATCTGTACTCCCTTCCAGTTGTATAGAAAACCTCCCACACAGTGTGATTTTTTTTTCCAATTCTAGTTTCTTCATGGGTTGGATGGTTTCTATGCTGTTTCCAATGGCAATGCTGGCCAGGGAATAGATTTTGTTTCTTGTATTGTTTATGTTCTTTACTCACTTTTTACTATAGCAGTAATAAGAAGCATTTCCCCAAGGACATAAGTCTCTTTTGTCTTTGACTAAGAAATCTCCAGAGATTTCTGTATATTTTTAATCATTTCAGTAGAATTTTGTAGAACATTTTACTAAATGTTGTCTGATTTTACATATTATTCAAACAATTATGCATGCTTTGATTCATGTCTTGGGTGTTTATCTTTACAAGATCTTGCTAGTCATGGGTTGTGACCCTCGTTAATTAACAAGTCCCAGCGGAGTTATCCAGTGGGAAAATGACTTCAGGAATATAGGACACTTGGGTGGCCCAGCTTCCGTTTCCCTCTCTTCCTACCGACACCATTTGACCTAGTATAATCACCATGTATTACTCTCAGCCCCTCAAGTTTTTGTATCATTGGTCCCAGCCAGCCCATGTGACCCACAGATGAGCACATGACTCTTCCCAGCCAATCAGCTGGCTCCTCCAACCTGTTCCTGATTGATTCAAGGATGGACTCATGACCCAGGCCTGACCAATGAGATGCAATCCCAGAGTTCTGTAGGGATGTTATTAAAGTGACACTCTGTTTTCACAGAGGTTGCTAACCCCGAAAGTAAAAACCTGCACCACTAAGAGAAGTCTGTTTGGGGACAGTGGGAAGAAGGCAAGTCAGTAGAAAGCCCGAGGCTGCTGTCTGAGTTCCTATTCAGCTTTCCTGTTTTGCATGACATGAGCCAAAAGTGCACAGCTCCTTTTTCGTTATGACCATTTGGGCTACTTCCGGTCTTTGTCAAACTAAAGAGAATCTGGAGACCCACTGTCCTCTTGTTTATTATGTCTGCAGTCTCTCTCGGTGGTCCTGGGCCTTAGGCTGTTTTCCTGTTTATTCGGTCTACAGTCAAGGCCTGGGCAGAATGACAGGACCGTGCCAGGCTCTCCTGGGACTGTAGGTCCTCATCCTGCTCACCATAAGCTGCTGGTTGGGCCCCTCCCCTGCACCCTCTCCATGCTGGGGCCCATGAGTGTCAGGAATTTCCTAGCTTCCATCTCCCAAGCTTTGTTAATTAAATACATTCATATAACCCTGCGCTGGAAAGACTCTTCTTTCTGATCTTTGCAGAAGCTCTGAGAAGAGGCAGATTTGCCCACTCAGTCACTCTCTGCACACCTGATTACCTCGGGAGTTTGGCATCTGGGCACACTGACAGGTGTTACAAGGGAAGCGAGGGATCTTGGAAAGGATCTTGGAGAATCTGATTCGTAACCCCATCAGAAGCCATTAGAGAAATGCAGTGCTTGTGGTGATACTCTTTAGGAGAAGACCAGAAAGATTTACAAAAATAAAAACTACACATTCACCAACTCTATGAGCAAACAGTTTCAGTCCTAGATACCCGAGAGAAGTGTAGTAGATACAAAGACAGGTGTAAGCAAGAATTCTTCTTTTACTTATCAGAATTCCGAACTGGAAACAACTCAAATGCCTATCAGAAAAATGATTTTTTCCTTCAAAAATGATATATTCAGATAATAGACTACTTGGCACAGATAAGGCATAAATTATTAATAAAGCAAGAACACGAATAGATCTTTAAAACACGATGTAGAATGACAGAGGCCAGACACCAGGAAACCAGAAAGCAAGATTTCATTTACACAGGGAGAGCCTAATCAGATCTGACCCAGTATGAACAGTCAGCACACAAACCTCCGAGTCTGCCAACAGGGGGCGCTGTCCAGGATGAACGTGGAGAAAGAAGGACCCAGAAAGGCCCTGCTTTCTCCCTGCCTCTTCCAGCCACTGCCAGTAGCGCCTCGGACCACCAGACCAGACTCTGAGGCAGTCTGGGATCTGGAGGTCACACGATGACAGTGACAGTGAGACGGAAATCCATGTCTTAAGCTCCAGTCACCAAATTTAGTGATTAAAAATACAGGCTGTACACGTATTGGCCTTTTCAGGTGGACTGTGTGAGTTTTTAGGATAAATAGGTTCCATGCAAAACTTGGGACATACATGGCCTAATAATTATCCACTACTGGAATTTTATCCAAGATCTCCCAGCTAAACTCTTGTTCTCCCTACTCCTCTGTCTGTCTTACCACCTGTCCCAGTAAGAAGCCATGGCACTGGCCACCCTGGGTAGCCTCTCTCTGTGTTCACACACTGGAACTCTGGTTTGCACCTCCAGAGTGCTTTTGGTGACAGATAACAGAAATCCAATGCAAAGTGGCTTAGGAAAGAAATGGTAGCTTGTTAGCTGAAGGTGTCAAACTTTGTGAAGGACAGGTGTCAGGGACAGAGCCAAGACGTCCCTTCCACAATGCCTCCATTGCTTCTGCTGCTTGGTCCTCAAGCAGGGCCAGCTTTTAGTGAGAGGCATCTTCCTGTATGCAGACTGGAGAGCAGACCCCATCTTGGGTCACATTTTGACTGTGACCTTCTGCAAGGATCACTTCCCCACCACTCTGATCCTCAGAATCTGGACCAGGAGCACCTGTTCCACTTGAGAGCTTGTTACTCTCCATGGGCCCTGCCTCTGAGGTAGTGAATTAGAATCTGCCTAAGGAGCCCTTGAAGTCCTTCTGATCACTTACCTCATTGCTGAGACACAATACCTGACACCCACATTTAAAGGAGGAAAGGTTTGTTTCGCTCACGGTTTGTAGAGGTTTCAGTCCACTGTCCACTGGCTCCAAAGCAGGACAGCGTAGCAGAGGGGTCTGGTGGAGGAGAGCTGCTCACAGCATGGTGGACAGGAAGCAGAGAGAATAAAAGGAGGAGCCAGGAAGAGAGAAAGACTTTCCAGGCCACACCCACTGTGACCCACCCCTTTTGACCAGACCCCTCTGTAGACAGCAAGTCAACTGGAAGTATCCATAATTTAGTCACCTTCCAAACATCCTGCCTATGAGTGCTTGAGGCTGTAGGGGGATATCTAGATCTAAAACATAACAGTTGCATTGTAGGTGGCCCAATCATGAGTCCTCACCGTGCTTGATACAGTTACATCTCCCCAATCATGAGTCCTCATACTTGATACAGTTACATCTCAGAACTTGCAAGAACTCAGGCACAGAGTGTGGGGATTTCACCAAGATGGGTACTAGGTGGTGTCTCCTGACCTTCCTAGCCAGATGTCTCCCAACTCTTGCCACTTGTCTGAAATCCCACTGCCTTCTGGTCCCCAACCCTCTACTATTACCCATAATCCTCTGGTCATTAGGAGCCCAGTGGGACAAGTAAGAGGCAAAAACAAGGCTTCCAGTTTCAGTGGTCCCTTTTTAAAACATAACAGGAGCTTTTTGCATTTTGCAAAACTATGTAATCAATTAAAGATGCGTAACCCAATAATGGCATCTTTTCCATTTATGACATTAAGGTAGACTTTTTAAACTGTATCTTTGGGCATCTGCAACACTAACAAATTATTAGACACTAATTGCTGTGGGTCTCAGCCACTTCTATAAACAGACAAGGTTTTCCATTTGCAGAATTCAAAGCATACCAGAGCAATTTGTGTTGCTTAATAGCTACAAATTTGTTAGCTTGACTCCAAACCAACAAAACCTGGGAAGCTATTATGTAAATATAGATAATGTCTCTCTGATGATGTTAATTAATGCAGAGATCTCCAGAAAGGCATTTGCTATGATTGGGTCTGTTACAGCAAGAAGTTCAGTCGGGGGGGGGGGGGCTGAACGTTTTTCTGGTCCCTCAGGATCTCTTTCTGAGTAAGAGCTTTCTGAGTAAGTCCTTCACTTTCCTGAGCAGGAAGAAGACACAGAGGATGAGGCCCCCAAAATAACCACACCCAGAGTGGCCACATCAGCTAGTTGTCAGCTTCCCTTCCTCTCAGGGTTGCAAAGGGATGGTTCTATTTTAGGTGGAATGCTGGATCTGATGTTGAAACTGCTCATTTGTATTAAAGTCAGGGTCATTAAGAATTAAATATGGGCTGGGGGCTGCTAGGTGGTGATCTTAGCTTTCCTGTTCCCATAATTTAAAGGAGGACAGGTCTAATGTGGCTCACAGTGTTGGGAGTTTCTGGCCATGGTTGGCTGGGTTCAAGGCAGAACCATCTGGTGGATGAGTATAGGGGAGCAAACCTGCTTAGTTCCTGGTGGCCAGGAAGCAGAGCAGGGAAACAGTGCCAGAGAGGACGGGGTGAGGGCTCAGACATGGACCCCCAAGGTCACACCACTGTGACTCACCCAGACGTATCCAGGAGTACGATCCACTAGTCAGTCCCTAAGCAGTTACCAGGCCAATCGAGCTGACACAGTTAGGCTTAATAACCACAGTGGCAGGGAACATAGGCCCTGGGCTCTGTCCCTAGCATGTGGTTGGGTGGAGAAGGTGGGGACGCTTAGAGTCAGAGTAGGCATTGAGGGTCCATCGGCCATTTAAGAAAAAGCTTCCCAATCAGCCAATCTAACGCTTGATTTTTATAGAAACTGAGACTGAAAGGAAGGAAGTGATTCATCAAACTGAAGAAGGAGTTAGTGATGGACAAGGAACCAGTAGCCGTACCTGCTGCCCCTCCTCGCATGTGGACAGGTCAGTAACAAACCTCTCTTTAATGTGTACTGGGCTCTGGTTACCATACACGGTGCTGGAAGGATACAGTGATGGGGTGACTGGGGCCTTCAAGGAGTTTTCCGTCCAATGTAGGGATCAGAAATGAAGATAATTTAGCAAAATACAGGGAAGAACTGGAAAAACAAATGTCTTTCTAATATATGGTGTTCCACTTGCCACAGGGCATTTACACAGCCTGTTTGCTCTGCCTGGTTCCCTCTGCCTTTCTCCCGGGTCTAGCTGACGCTTACCTAGCCTCCCCTGCTCCGGCATCACTTCCCCAAGGAAGCTTCCAAGGAGGCTCCGAGTCCCTCTTACGCATTCTCATTATACGGTGTATTTCCTAACTAGATCGAAAGTTCCTAAAGGGCTCCATTGCATCTTCCTTTCTCACTTCTGTGCTCATAAATATATAAACCAAGCCAGGTGTGGTGGCACAGGTCTACAATTCCTGGACCTTGGGAGGCTGAGACAAGAGGGTCACAAGCTCACATCTGGCCTGAGTAACTTAGGGAGACCTTATCTCAAAATAAAAAATGAAAAAGGACTGAGGATAAAGCTCAGTGCAAAAGCCCTTAGTTCAATCCCAAGGATCACCAAAAAGGAAAAAGAAAGAAAGAAGAAAGAAAGAAAGAAAGAAAGAATGTGATCTAGTGTATTGTGTCCATACTATGACTGTGTGTAGTGACCAGATATGGCTCTAAGTGTTCCTAGGGGCAGGATGGGGAGAAGATGAGAAAATAAAGAAAAGAGACAAAACCTGAGGTCAGGTGGAGCCCTCTCTCCCAATGGGAGAGAAGGAACTGCTCAACCACTGTAGCACCATTATTTACACACTCAAGAGAAAGGTGTCAGTTTAACCCCACTGCCTGGCAACTTGTTTGCCCTGCTGGCCTGGGCCCTTTGCCTTCTTGGAGCTGGAACAGCTTATGTGGCTTGCATTGGACGCTCTGTGTTTTAAGGGATGCCTTTGCTTTAGCCCCATGCATGTGATCAATCTCCAGCTTCAAGGGCTCCCTACGGCTGTGAACATGCCGATGTCATCTGCAGGTAGACACACCCACCTTCATGGACACCTGTGGAGAGGACCAAAGGTCTCAGGACTGGGGCAGCCCAGTGTTGCTGTTGGTCGTTTCTGTTCCAGGTATTGTAGGACATCTCACAACATTCTGAAAGTCACTGCTCATGTGACAACAGAAAAGTCCCCCCGGGGTGTGTGTGCATGTATGCATACATGTGTGTGCGTGTGCGTGTGTGTGTATGTGTGACAACTCCTCTACTCAAGAACCAGCACTACAAACCCCAACTGCATTGGCTGCATCCAGACACACGAGCTGCAGGGTGTGTGGAGAAGGTAGGGACTGTGGGTGACAGTGGGGACCAGTCCTTCATCCTTTTGATCCCCACACAGGCAGGACAAAGGCGGCCTCTTCTCAGAGAAGCTTATTGGAGGAATCTGCAGGAAGTTTAAGTATTTCCAGACCAGCAATGGAATGGGGTGCCCTTAGAGTAAACAGCCATTGGCCATAGTAAGTATTGGATCCAGGTGTCCAGAGGAGGTCGTGCTGCTGGCCAGGCCGCTGTACTGTCCATGCCGAAGTCACACTACTGAGGAGCCCCACTACCCCACCCTTTATGTGGCCCCTGACTCTCTATCATGCACTATAGAGGCTTTAAGAAAATCTGGAATAACATAGGAAGGCAGTAGCCTGCTTGGCTAGGTGTCCTTTTGAACCTCAGTTCCCCCACATTGGTCGGGTTGGTCCACCTGGCTGAGCCTGGGCTTCCTCGCCTTGGTGGTGGAAGCAGTGGGTGGTGGTGAGGATTCGAGATGGCTTATATATAGCGCGGGGTAAGCCTTCCATTACTCCGAGATCCCGTTCTTAGGGTTTTTAACACAGTTTCAGATTTCTTCATTCTTTCCTTTTCACCTAGATTTTGATGACTGCTTAAAAGATTCCACAGAGTGACAGCAAGGGTTTTGTCACCAAACCCAATTAGATATTACAAAGCCCCTTAAATCTTGGTGAATGCACTCTGGGGAACAGAAAGCAGCAGCTGTGTGGCCAGTGCTTGCAGGAGCACGGCAATCAACCTCCTAAAACTCTCGCGTCATTTCTTCCGTCTGCTTAACAGCGCGTGCTTATCAATAATCGGCTTGTTATTGATTTGCCTAATGCAGCTAATGGCTCCTTTTCTGCAAGGTAGAAGGAAATAAAGAGGCCGGGGAGGCTGAACGACGGCTACTTGGCTTGTTATTTGAGAGCACGTCAATCCAAAATGCCCATGGTGCTATGCAGGATTTGGGTGTCTCTGGCTTTTAAGAAAGGAACTGAGCATTGATTTCTGTACCGCCCTTACCATGTAATTAAACAAACCACAGTGCCCAGGTGTGCCCTGGCCTTGTGGGTTCATAGTCATTAACGAGTTCCCTGGGAGGACTCAGGGGCCACCATACACCTTGTCAGAGCTGCAAAGCGGGGATCAGATGCATCATAACAATTTGGTAGAATTTATAGCCATATCCTTGCCGTATGGAAGCCAGACCCCCTTGGAATCTTCAGTAGGAAACTTTTGTTCCACTTCATCAGAAAAGTGTAGGATTCGCAAATATTGTGAGGCCAATAGATATTTGCTATGTGAAGCTAAACACTTCCAGAGAATGTGTCCTCTAGTACTTGAATTCCATTGCACCACAGGGAAGATAGCTTGTCCTTTAAGACTGACCTGAGGGCCAGGTGTTCAAAGGGGACTCACTAGTGGAGGAGGTCCTCAGTGTTCAGGATGAATGGGACTCTCTCTCTCTCTCTTCGGGAGGCACTTGGGATTGAACTCAGGACCTCCCCACTGACCACATCCCCATGCTTTATTTTTATTTTGATCCAGGGTCTCATTAAGTTGCCAAGGCTGGATTCCCACTTGTGATTCTTAGCAGTGCACACTATGATGCAAGGTGTTTAGCCTAAGGCTCTACGTCCTGAGGTCCTGCCTTGCACCCTATCTGTGTGGTTAACACAGTTGCTCCTCAAGCAGTATAGACCTAGAAGCCTGCAAATATCGGGGTGTTCACTTTGGAGCTGCCCAGGGCTCCCCGTGGTTTCTATCTGTCCTACTCTTCAGGCTGCTCTAAAATCTCATCTCGCTGAGCATCTCAGAATACAGCAGCCCCCTGGATGTGACCTGACCCAGGCCTTCTGATGGTGGCCAGGAGGGTAAGTTCTTCACCGGGTGGTCTGGCTTTCTGCAAAGATTCACGACTGTGCTGGCTTTCATGTTTGGGGGTCTTGTGGGCTCCTTTGGGCCTGTGGAGTGGGATACAGGCAAGGCTGCAAGGTCGTTTGTGTCCTTTGGCTTGGAGCAGCCCTTCTGGCCTGTCTGGTGTGGTGTTGGGGATCAAAGTGGGCTTCCCTGGGGTGGATGAGTCTCAGGGATGAGTGTGCGAAGTTTCTCACACCAAGAGATTTTCCTCTGGAGTTGAACTGGGAAGATCCAGCCTGGGGCTAGTTTGGCCTCTGCGTGTGTGAGCAGTGGAGAAATTTAGAGCCTTAAACTGGCTGTAGCAAAAGGGAATGCATTGAAGCCATGCATGGTGGCACACATCTGTAATCGCAATACTTTGGGAGGCTGAGGTAGACTCCAGTTTTGTCTAGGGAACTTAGAGAGGCTTTGTATCAAAATTTAAAAAAAAGAAAATTAAAAAGAAAAAGAGGGCTGAGGATGTAGCTTAGTGTAAAGGCCCAGGATTCAATACTGAGGTGAAGGCGGGGAGGGGACACTATATATTGCTATAAATGCTGCCATGGGCAGTTTGGGGAAACTCTTTAAAATAAAATATACAAAGGAGCAGCAGCTTAGTGCAAAGATCCTGGGCTCATTTCCCAGTGAAAATGATGAAACAGAGGTGCCCCTTTCTGCTACATGTCCCTCCCCATTATTTCCTTGTGCCTAAGTGCACTCTTGTGACATTGTTACAATAGCTCATCGGGGTTTGGGGGAGGAATAGTAGCACCACTTGTAAAGGGAAACAGTAGCTACAATGTAACCATTCATCAGTAGGAGAAGTATGTGATTGGTCAATGGAACCCAGCTGCATACAGGAAGCCAAGCCAGTTAGAGCCTCTGTTAATTTCTCCTTGATCAGAGGAAATACCTAACACACAAAGTTAGAGGAAAGGCTTTTTTGGCTCACAGTTTATAGAAGTTTCAGTTCATAACTAGCTGGCTCCAAGGCAGGGTGGCACAGCAGAGGGGCGTCAAAGAGGGAAAACAGTTCACAGTGCACAGAAGGTAGTAAAGCACAGCTCTTTTTATTCTTTATATTTTATCCAGGCTGCTTAGGGCAGTAGCATTCACATCCTTAATCCTAGTGCCCTAGCACTGCACCATGAATCAATTCTAGCACCACACAGTCTAGACCCAGCCACCTCTGAAAAAGCCCCACCTATGACAGCATGAGGCTTTGGGGGGACCTCTAGACACAAGACATAACATTCTGCCCTGAGTCTCCCCCAGAGACTCATGCACATCCTTTTGTGCAAAAGGCATTTTAGTCCATCTCTAAGACAGTTGCTAAAGTCTTGACAGTTTCAGCATTGCTGAAAAGTCCAAGTCCACAGTCTTCACTGAGATTTAAGGCAAACTCTTCAGCCATAAGCCCCTATACAAATGAAAACAAAGTTAAACACTTCCAACATTCAATGGTGCAAGACAAACATTTCCATTACCAAAGTTACAAATGGGGATACAAAAGAATAGGACCCTAGCAAGACCCAAATCCAGGAGGGCAAACATTAAATCCCACAATTCCACTTCCAGCAGCTCTGCAGTCTGTGGCAAGCTGTGAATGCCAAGGGTGAGTGGCTCTGCCTCTATGGCACTGCTAGTGGTCTTAGCTCTCGTGGCTTCTCTTGGGCTGGCTCTGCTCCCTCCTCGCAGTTTTCCTCAGGCGATTCACATTCCTGGTTTCTCCAAACTTCTGGGGTCTCCGCTGAACCTTTGGGTTCACACTCCTAGCTTCACACACTGCCCCTCAGGGGCACACTGCATGGCTTTCCAGGCTTCTTTCTGAAAACTGGGTGGAAGCCTTTGCAACCTCGCAACCTTTGCATTCTGCATGCACCTAAAAGCAGCACCACGTGGATGACGCCAAGGTCTGCCACCACATGGCGCAGTAGGCCGGCCTTCCTTCTCGCATAGCCAGTGCCTATGAACCAAATCCAAGGGACAGCTTCCCCAGGCCACCGCCTTGCTGGAACATGGTACTCCAGGGCTCTCTTCTCAAAGCAAAGTCTTTCACTTTTGCAACTCTGAGGCTGCAAAGATGGGAGTCCTGGTGGCTCTTGTGATATCCCCAGGCCCTCTTTTCTGTTGTTTTCTTCTGAAATTCTTGACTTTTTCTTGCTAATCTTTTCAGTGACCAAGTTCTCCTCTGTTCCATCTTTGCAGGCTACAACTTTACTGGAGCTTTCTTTCTGGCCAAACTCAAAATGTTTTAAGTCATTCTGCTGGGATCTTGCTCTCAATTTTCAACATAAATCTGCCTACAAGCTCCCCACAGGAGCTACGCCACCACATCAACATTAGACTGTCTTGAGATTTTTTCCTGCTGGATTAGTCTACCACCCTTAATCTCAGTCTCAGGCAAAGTCTCTAGATGTGAGCAAAACACAAACTTTCTGCCAAGTCCTAACACACGTTGCCTGGAGGCCAACAGTTCTTCCCAGCAGAAACCTCCTGCCTGGTCTTTCCTGGCTTTCTGGTCTTCACAGCTCTGAGCAGAATCTCCCGTTGAGTACACCTAAACTGTTCCAGCTTTACTTTTTCAGTTGGCATCACTGGACATTTCCTAGCTCTCCCCCTTCCCATAAGCCATTTCCAAAGGCTCTTGAGCCACCTGACAGGAAATGTCACAGTGGCAACCATGCTTCTCTGGTACAAATTCTGTGCTATTTTCTCTTAGCTGAGACCAAATACTCAAAGTGAAAGGTGGAAAGATTGATTTGGCTCGCAGTTTGTAGAGGTTTCAGTCTGTGACAGGCTGGCTCCAAGGCAGGGTGGTAAGGGAGGGTGGTGTGGCAGGTAGGCATCACAGAGGAGAAACAGTTCATGTGGGCAGAAGGTGGCAAAGCAACAAAAGGGATGAGCACAGCTCTCTCTATCCTTGATATCTTATCCAGGCTACTTAGGGTGGGTAACACTCGAATGCTCGATCCGCGTGCCCTTGATCCTAGCATCGCACCATGAATCAGTTCTGGCACCACACACTCTAGACCCAGCCCCTCTGAAAAAGCCCCACCTACGACAGCAAGAGGCTCTGGGGGGACCTCTAGACACAAGCCGTAACACAGCCACACATTCCTACCTGAATGAGCGTCTTAAACATCATGGGGCCAGAACAGCAGGTTGGGGAATAATGTATTCTGAGTGACAATATTTATAGAAAGCTTAAAAACCTAAGAAAACAATACCACATATTGTTTATGGATGCATCAATATGAATTAAACGTATAAGCACCTATGCGTGAAGGAGAAGAACTTAATGGGAGACAGAAAGGCTGAGGAGGAGGGATGGGGTGTTAATCAGCAGCAACACCGGGGGCCTCAGCGAATGGCAAGATTTTATTCTTCAGTGGAAATGAAGAGCAGAGGCGGGTGACAGCAGGCCAAGTGGATACAGCTATGAGGGTGCCCAGGGTCCTCAGCACTGTTCTCTCCTAGACTGTATGTTTGAAATGTTTCAGAAGACATTGTTTTCTAGAAAGAAATGTCTTCAGCATGTGAAGTTGGGGAAAGAAGACGGGGTAAGGTGGATGTGCATGTAAGGGCAGAGGTGACAGTCCCATCCCTACCCTGGAAGCCAGCTCTGAGCTGGAGGTGGCATTTGGGTGTTTGTCAGGAGCGGGGGTGCAGGATGGTATTATGGGGAGGGGGTCGAGCTGTAGTGCATCCAGGGCTAAGCTTGTGGGAGCCACGGAGCTGCAGCCAGAGTCCCCTGCTGGGCTGGGCCTTGTGCCCCAGAGTGGATGGGGCCTAGAGCTGGGCGTTCCTAGGAAGGGTGTGACCTTGAGAGGTTGACCCTGATGTTAACAGTTCCGTGCTGTCTGGGGAGGGGTCTGGGCAGCCCCGCAGCATCACCCCAGGTCGTCTGGGACAAATGCATGGGGACCTGGTTCTGCCAGTACAAGTGATTCTTTAACACACTGGGTTGTTAGACCTAGAATTTTACTTAGCACTTTAAAAACGTTTAATTTGATTCCAGGCACAGTGGTGCACACCTGCAGTCCCAGAGAGGAAACTGCACTAGTCCCTGGACCCTGGCCAGGCGCAGGGGGCAATGTGTGTTGACTCAGCACATTACCTCAGCCACGACCCACATCCGACCGCCCCACACGGTGTCGTCCAGCGATTGTCTCCACAGTCAGGATCCAAACTAGGATCATTTATGGCACTTCAGATTCGTGCTAAGGAGCTTTTAAAGAAACAGGATTTGGGGCTGTGTCCCAGCTTCAATGCACAGGGCGTCACTGCTGGGAAGCAGGGGTCTTTCCTGTCCCCACCCTTGCTCAGCCCAGAGCCTCACCCTCCACCCACTCCGCTCCCTCTGCACCAGGGGCCAATTCCTCCTGTGGGACCGGTGGTGACCAGGCGAAGGGGTCACGTGGCTTTGTGGCTCTCAAGTCCTTGATGTCTTGATGCAAGAGAGAAGCCACTAAACATCCAAATTCTTTCTCTCTCTCTCTCATTGGTGAGAGCTTTGCAATAAGCTACATCCCAGCCCTTTATTTCTATTAACTCATTTTTTTGAGACTTAGTCTTGCTGTGTGGTTCAGGCCTTGTGTTCACTATGTAGTTTCGGCTGGCCTTGAACTCGCAGTGAGAGCTGGAATTATAGGTGTACACCATCATACCCAGTCTATTTTTGTTTACTTAGTATTTTTTTTTAAATACTGAGATAAAATCTTGCCAAATTGCCCAAGCTGGGCTTTGGTATCTTCTTGCTTCAATCTCTCAGAGTGCTAGCATTACAGCCATGTACCACACACTTGCCTGAGGAGACATTTTGCTTTGTTTTGTTTTATTTGTTTTGTTTTGTTTGAGACAGGGTCCCAACATGTAGTTCAGGCTGACCTTGAACTCATGGTGATCCTCCTGCCTCGGCCTCCCAAGTGCTGGGACTATCAGTATACCCCACAAGTGTTGTAGCTTGGCATAACTAATGCATTCTTGTGCCCTCTATTTGACCCATGAAAGTGGAAAATTACTCAGGGTATAAGTCCCATGAGAAAAGCAGCATGAGCTGCACCCACAAGAGAAAAATTAACCTGCTCAACAAAGAAGCAGGATACAGGTGTCAACCAAAATTAATGTAAGGTTCTAGCTAAATTGTTTCCAACAGGATATCTTTTTGTGGATTTCTGTTTTAAAAGCTTTGTAACTTTCCAGTTTAGTGCCACTTGGTGGGACTCTGAAATGGGGGTCTCTATGCAAGTGGTCACTGAGCTCAGCTAATTACATCCTAAATTTATCAGTTTGGCTACTTGGATTCCTATATTGTTCACGAATCCAATTCACCAGCCTTAGTAGACTTTTAAAAAAACTGTAAATAAAAAGTTGTTTTTCAGTGGGGTGCAGTGGTGTATCCTTATAACTCCAGCTACTGGGGAGGCTGATGCAGGAGTATCACAAGTTCAAAATTAATCTGTGCAATTTAGATTCTGTCTTAAAAAAACCCAAAAAAACCCCAGGAGCACCAGAGCTTAACTGTAATCCCAGCACTGAGGAGGCTGATTCAGGAGGATCGCTACAAGTTTGAGGCCAGGGTGGGCTACATAGTGAGTTCAAGGCTAGTCTAAACTCCATAGGGAGACCTTGTCTCAAAAAACCAAAATAATAATAAATAATAATAATAACACGGGCTGGCAATGCAGTTGATTTGTCTCCCAAATTCAACCTTTAGTATTTTTTTTTTAAACTTTTCTACTTACTTTGGAATCTTCCAGCCTTCTTCAAAATTTTAAAAGGTTTAGTTACACTCAGTACCCAGTGGCAGTGGTGAGGGCACCGGGTGACTCATAAAGATGTCACTATGCACCCTGGAACAGGGTCCCTGAATCTCGCTGAAGGTTTGACCTTTACTGTGCCGCAAATCCAACTCAAGAAGTCACCCGCCCCTGCAGGCCTACGAAGCTGAATACAGACACTGAAAAATATTCATGCAAATATCTTCATTAGGAAAATCATGCAATTAACCTGAAATATGTGTTAAACGAAGCAGCCAAATTGTTGCGTATTTCCCAGCTCTTAATTATAATTTTGGTAATCAATTTTTCTCCTGATTACCAAAAGGAAAAGCAGGGGAAAGAAAAGCCCACGTGCTCCAGGTTGTGGGGCCGAGCTGCAGCCCGGATCAACCTTGAGCCGGGCGCTGCCCCAGAGGCCGCCAGGAACCTTTCCTGGGTCTCCCTCCAGGGCCGGCACTTCCTGCCCATGCGCACTGCCGAAGACTGTGCCTGAACAGCAGTGTCCGCCCTTCGGGAAAGGCGCAGCACGTCCCTCACCGTCTTCCCGCGGGCTTACTTCTCCAACTGCTTCGGACTGCACCTTGAACATTTATTTTCCCTATGCAAAAGCTGACATCCAGCCCGGTGGCGCGCACGCCTGTCATCCCAGCACCCGGGTAGGCTGAGGCAGGAGGATGGTTGCAAGTTCGAGCCCAGCCTGGGCTACAAAGTGAGCCCAAGGCCAGCCTGAACTGCATGGCGAGACCCTGCCTCAAAAAGGCAAACAACAAAAAGCAAACAACCCCTCCCCCATCCAGGCTTACAACCCCGGGCATTCACTCGGCCACAGAGGCCCTGTGTCCTGTCAGACAGCATCACACTTGGGACTCCTATGCTGAGCAGCTGTGGCCCTGGAAGGCGAGGGGAACCGCGGGGCGTTTGTTAACATGCGCTAGGGGGCGCTGCTGAGCCCGGGCGCCGCCATTGCATCCCTACAACACTGGGCAAGAAGGAATTTCCATGCTGGTGGGGGAGCAGAGGGCGCCCACACCCGGGGCTGGGGTGGATGGCCAGGACTGGAAAGGGCAGGCGCTGGGTGCAGCAGAGATGGCAGGAGCTGCGAGGCATGAAAGGACTGGGGTGTGGCCAGGCGAGCCAGGGCGCCTCCTGGGTCTCAAGCAGCCCATCTTGTCACCCTGGCTGCCGTCTTTCTAAATGAAGGCACTGGGGCGTCTGGCACCCAGGGGGCATCACAGAGCTCACTGCCTGGATCTGAGAAGGGCTCCCCTCTACTTTCACCCCCAGGCCCTCTCCCCACTCGATCAGCAAGCGGAAGTAGGAGAGGTTGGGTGGGTTTGCACCAATGATTGGGTGGGACCTGCTTCCGGTGTCCTCACCCCTCAGCTGGGGCTCGGAGGCACTAGAGAGGTTCTGTGCACAGCTAGGAAGTGTGCTGCCAGGTCCGCATCCCGAGATCCCGCGGGATGTATATATATATATTTGGATCACAGTGTGTGTGTGTGTGTGTGTGTGTGTGTGTGTGTGTAGATGTCAACAGTTAAGCAAACTCTTCTCTATTATTCATCCCCAGGAACTTGGTTAAATGACTATGGGTATCCTCTTAGAATATTCTAGAACCGTGAAAGAAAAGTTCCTACTTCTGAAAAATCCTAACCATCCATAGCTCTCCATAGATGCAGACATCGCTGATAAAATTTTACTGACTCATTAGAGGAAAGTCGCCAAGGCCAGAAGACTTTGTTTGGAAGGTAATTTATCACTAAATGGGAGAAAATGCTTAAAAACATTAATAATTGAAGCAGAAAATTTAAAAAATGAGTCGATACCTTCTTCTTAGAAAAAGTGGAAAAAATCATGGTTAAAGGGCATTTTCTCTTAACACAAGGACGCATTGCATTTGCAATTAAAATCCAGCTGCTGTGTATAGGGGATGTTCTATTCTGTGATTAGTGATATGTAAAATCCCACTTTGGTGAGTCCTGCGCTGGCTCTGTGTTCTCTCTGCAGGTCCAGGAGCAAATCAGTGTCACTTCTGCCACAGGACCTTTGCCCATGCTTTCTTCTGCCTAGACTGCTTCCCCAGACATCTCTAAGTCTGACTCCCCCATTTTTTGAATCTCAGTTCAATTGTCACAGTTAAATTAGAATTTTCATGAGCACCTTTTCCCATCCAAGCACTAACCAGGCCCAACCCTGCTTAGCTTTTGAGATCAGACGAGATCGGGCGCGTTCAGGGTGGTATGGCCGTAGACATGAGCACCGTTTCCAAACAAGCATACAAGTCCACCATGTATGTCTCCTACCCCCAGCTTTCACTCTTTCCCTTGCCTGTCCTGCTCTATAGAGCTCTGAGACAGTCCTGCCACAGAGGCCGAGGGCAGGTCCACTCTTGGACCTGTTACTCTCTAAATCACGATTTGTGTTTTCTTCTGATGCAATCTGGGATTTCAGAGCTGCTTTTTGCTGAAACAAAACAAAACAAAAGTAGCAACTCTTTACTTGGGCCTACAGATGGCCCTGGGTGATGAAAAGCAGGACAGAGCTGGATTTTCATTTGGTTGTATATGTCTTTTTTATCATCTGAGAACTTCGGTCAGTCAGTTCTGAGCTGCCTGTGTAAAGCCGGTGATAGGCAGTTCATCAGACCTAAATTTACATAATAAATTCAAGTCCCTCGTGGGGGGCTTCGAGACGGAGGATACCCAGATAAGACAACCACAGGGGGTGCACAGATAGCAACTGGGACTGGAAAGTGTCCCGCCACTGCCCTAAACCTTCGGAGCTGCACAGAGGAGACTTCTGCCAGCTCTGGGCGCACGCTGGGGAGCCCAGAGCCTCTGTGCAAAGTCCGAAGGGAGACTGCACCGCACCAGACACTGCCCACCCCGGAGCCCCATAAACACAGACCTCCCCCTCTGGTCAGTGGGCCGCCCCGCTCTCCTCCCGTCCAGCCCCAGCTCCTTCCGTTCCCATCTCCCCTTCCTCAGCCATGGCCCTCAGAGACATCTTGATGTTTTTCCTGTCGTCTCACCAGCCGTCGGCGGTCTGTCCTGGCTGAGTTGGGGTCCTCATCTCCTTAGAGACCCTCCTCGGACCCTGTCTAATGACATCACCACCTGCGTGCCACGCATCAACCTGTCTGGTTACTGCATGTCCCGCCCTGCCAGGCTGCAAGGCGGGACACTGTCCTCTTCCAGCCGTGTCCCAGGGCCCGGAACAATCCCAGCTGCAGTACTGGCTCTGTGGACAGGTGCTGTGTGAACCGCCACGCAGACTGCAGGGGAAGCAGCCGTGCCAGCGATGCGCCACGTCGAGCCCCTTTGTTTAGAAATTCTGCTGACATGCATTTAAAAACATTTATTCTTAAAAGGCAAAACATGCGCAAGATACAAAGTTCAAAAGGGCCGGAAGACTCAAGTTTATAGAGTAAACACAGCCTCTTCCACCTCTGCGGGCCAGGCTAGGCCAGTAATTGGTGATTTAATTTGCATTTCTCTTTTCCTAAGTGAGGTCACGCTCCTGCCTTTATGGACATTTGAGGGCGGTAAGGGTTTGTTTCTCGAAGAATTGTGTGTTGATGCCTCTGCCCATTTCCTACTGGGCTTTTTCTTACTGATTCTACATGGTTTATTCTCCTTTTGCCTAAGTCCTTAGCGAGGACTCCTTGGAGCCAAGACATGAAGAAGAGAAAAACAAACAGAAGTTTAAGCAGAGTTATGTGTGTGAGGTACATGAGTGGTGAAAGTTTACATTTAAATCCTAAATGCCCCCATTTGGTGAGATAAAGACAGAGGGGTGCAGGGGGAAAGGCAAGACAAGAGACCAGGAATAGCCCCATAAGAGGCAGAACTCCTGACGGCAGCTTAAAGGAGGAGAGCTTTGCTGTGGCTCACGGTTTGGATGCTTTAGTCCATGGTCAGCGGGTTCCAAAGCAGAGACATCACGGTGGAAGGGTCTGGCGGAGGACAGCAGCTCACCGCATGGCGGCTAGGAAGCAGACAGACAGAGGGGAGGAACAGGGAAGGAGAGAGGCCTTCAAAGCCCGTCCGTAGTGATATAGCTTTTCCAACCAAGCCCCACCTTCTAGCAGCGCTGTTAGCTTGGGTACTGAGACTGGAACTCGGGACCTTGTACTTCCCAAGTAGACACTGTGCTGCTGAGCTGTATCCCTGGCCGTGCCTTTAGCTTGATAAGTTTAGTGCCCCCATGACCCAGTTACTTAGAAAAATCCCTGTGAGACTTTTGAGAGGACATTTTAGATTGAAACCATAACCCCTTAATAGATGTAAATCTCTTACAAAAGGTTACCTTTTTAGAGCCTCTGTGCTGTGGCTTCCCATGATGCTGGCTCGAGGTAATCTTATTGCCGAAGAGAAACGTGGGGTGCAGCCTCCTGTCTCCTACAGTCATAACGTGGGCGGTGCGTCCTGAGCCCCACCAGTTCACAGAAGCTCTTCTCTTATTAAAGAAAGCGGACCTCTGGATATGCAAAACGTCTTTCACAGGTTGTCCTGTGATTTGACATATTTATGGTATACATTTCCAGGCAGAACAGCTTAATTTTCTTGTCAGATGCATCAATCTTTTCTTTTATGGCTTTGAAATTCAGACTTAGAAAAACTTTCACGATGCCAGGATAATTTAAAATTCTCCTGTGCTTTCTGCCAGGCCTCCCATGTGCTTTTTGATCACAAAAACTGCTGTACAGTGGAAGAGTCTGTCCCTTTATAATCCGTGTACTGGGCAAGAAGTTAAAAGGTGTGATCAAAATAGTATCGTGAGTTTTCAAACATGACTTTTAAAAAAGGCCATGATCCTTCTTAAAATGCTCCCCTTTGCTTTGAATGCACCCATCCCATCGTTCCTGCTAATTCCTGAAGTAGTTCTGGAAGTTGTCTTTCATGAGTGTCTTTTGGTGGCTGCCTTCATGTCCTGAATTGACTCAAAATCTTTATGGCCATTTCCATCAGATAAAAATATTCCAGTGTCAGGGCCGAGGGTTTAGCTCAGTGGTGTAAGTGCCTGCTTGGCAAATGTGAGGTTGTGAGTTCGATCCCTGGCACAAAAAAAAAAAAAAAACAAATTCCAGTGTGTCCTTGTCCACCTCGTTCACTGGATTGGGCATCATGCAATGTCCAGCTCTTCCCTAAAGTCAAGGTGACCTTGAATTGATTCAGGTCACTGAGACAGCCGGGCTGGTGCCACTAAAAACACTCATAAAAAAACCTTTCAGAACCAGCCTGCCACCCTGGTAAGTGGCTGTGGTCTGGCAGGCCATGGCCCCCCCAGGGCGAGAACCAGCAGTGTCTCCTGAGATCCTCGCCATGTTGGAACTTAGGGCACTGGGAAACTGAGCAACCAGCTCACTGTCCTGGTAAGCGGCTGTGAGTCTACCAGTGGGCTGAGAATCAAACATCCCCAACCCCCCCCCCCCATTAGCAAGTGGGAGCCAGAGATCTGAGCATCTCTTGGGAGGTTGACCATATGCAGTATTGCAAACAGGGGGGATTTCCTTCTGCCATCTCCTTGAAGGTAAATACTTTTATCATTGTTTTGCTTTGCCCTGATTAATAGTATTGCTCTATTCAATATTCTGTTTTGATAAGTTCTATAATATTCTGTATTTCCTTTGATTTTGCTATACCTGATTGAAAGAACAACTATTGTGAAGATAACGAGATATACTATGGTACCTATTACTGTCATCCCCGTAACCTGCTGTGAAGTTCTGTACCAATTTCACTGCACTGTCTCACTTGGCTTTATTCCATCCTGTTCTGTTGTATTTTACTACCTTCAAATTAATAAAAAATTAAAAAAAACCTTTCAGAGCTGCTTCAGAAAGTGGGGAGAATGATGGGTAAGTGTATTTGGAGCAAGGGAGAGAATCTTGAGGAGAATTAATGGCAGTGTGTTTTGCACTTTAATACGCTTTAAAAAGAAATCTAAACATTCACAGTGTTTTCTGATCACATCTTGTATATTGGGGTTTTCCTGTGATCCCACAAAGTCCACCCTAGCTGTGGGAATGGAGTCCTACCTTGGCTGGCGGGTGTTTTCCTTCCGCTCTGCACGAGTGTGCTGTAGCCTGTGCTGGGAAAGGCCTTCCGTGCCATCCTGGTACCCCAGAGTTCCAGCAGGGAAAGGCAGCGGCTGACCTCAGGCAGCCTGGGCACCCTGGATGTTTCTGGAAGGAGCTGATCAGGAGATGCAGCTCCCCAAAGGGCTGCTGTGGCATGAGGGGTGCTTTGCACTGAGGTCGTGGGGTCCAGTGGACCATGACAGGGTTTCTCTGATCTCCCCGAGTCACCCAAAGGCATCCTCCAAAAGGACTCAGCTGTCACAAATGCCCTGCCCGGATGCCTTGTCAACCGGGGGGAGGCTGGAGGCTGCCTCCTCACCCAGACGTGTCACGGCGGCTGCTCTTTTGCAGGTTGTCCTTGGCAAAGTCACTTTTGCTTCCCTCTCCTTTTCCCTGGGGGTCTAAAGAGAAAGTGCACCTGACTGATTAAGATGCTAACTGCTAAATCATGTCTTCAGGTTTACAGAACCCAGAACAGCTGGGGGCCTTCAGATACCATCAGCGTGTGAGACGTACCCCTTATGCTTTAGTCCTGTATACCAGCTAACACAAAGCATGGAAACTGCTGTGAGATTTAATTTGCAGAAAAGTAATCAAATTGTCTAAGTAAAATACAGGAACTAGCTCCAAGGGGTTGGGGTCAACTGTGATCTTCTGGCCAGGGTGGGAAGAAGACACGACCTGTTATGGTTTGTGTCTGGACGTTCCCCCAAAGCCCTACGTGGTCATGGAGAGGCGGGCCTGTCTAGGGCAGCTGAGTCTAGCGTTTGTGATTGGTTTGCTGTCTAGTGCTGGGATTGGCAGTGTGAGTTCTGCACCCACCCAGGGGTGGGGAGCCAGCATACAATGCAAGGGAGGGAAGGAGGTGTGCTCTTCCCATTTGCTTTTCTGCTTTTGTTGCCTTTGGTACCTGCTGCTTCCTTGAATGGTTGCCCCTGTGCCAAGCTACCCTCCCTTGGAGCCAGCTGAGTGTGGACTGAACTTTCCAAAAACTGTAAGTTAAATAAACCTTTGTTTCCTTCATTTTGGACATCAGGTATGTTGTCTCAGCAAGAGGAAAGTAACCAATGAGAGAAAAGTGAGCTCTGGATGATAAAGACGCTGCCCAACACCTGCCCTTCCTTCCCACATCCTTTTCACATACCTGAGCTTCCCAAGGAAGTCTTCGTTGGGGATGAACCCTCCTCCACCCTCCAAGGTTCTGTCCCTTGAATAAACCTGATTTTCTTCCCACCAACTCTTATCTCCTGAGTATTGGCTTTCAAGCGGTGAGCAGATGGAGTTGATTCCATAACAGACCACCACCTCGTCTTCTGAGGGCTTCTCCCAGGCAACATTTATTCCCTGAGAAAATTCTTCCCATAGCACAGTATTATGGTTTGCATCAAAAATGTCTCCCCAAAGGCTCATGTGTTCAGAAGTGAGGCTTTTGGAGGGCGACTAAACCGGGTGGGTGCTAACCTTATTGATGGAGTTGTCTGTTGATGAGTCCTCAGCTGAACGCGCTGTTAGGCAGTGGGTCTGGCTGGCAGAAGTGTAACTGGGGGTGTAGCCAGATGTGGTCTCTTCTGGTCCCGGTCCCTTCCGCTCTCTTTGACACTTTCCCTCTCCCACTGCTTCCTCGCTGTGATGAGGTGAGCAGCTTTTCCTCTGCTTTCCCTCTGCTTGTTGTTTTTGTCTTAGAACAAACTGACCATGGGCTGAACCACGGCTCTGTAACCGTGCGTCAAAACAAATCTCGCCTTGTCTGAGGGTCTTCCTCAGATACTTGGCTACGGCAGCAGAAAGCTGATCAATGCACACAGCAATGGCTATCATTCATTTCTTCCCCCACGTTCCCATAGCTAATGTCCTGGCCACCCCGCAGAAGTCCCCATGATTACTCCTCCTGCAGCTCGGTTGGTACCCAAGCATCGGTCACTGGAGCCTTGAGTCTCACTCCTATGTTTTGTAGGGCTCTCATGCATATGTACATAGTCAAAATTGTTTTCTTGTGCTAATTTGTCTCAGGTCAATTTAATTTGTAGCACAAAGAATCTAGAAGGACAGAAGGAAGTTGTCTTTGACTCCTCTAGTGGACATTGTGTTTGATTCAGCATATTGGGAATGCAGGTCTCTGGGACAGGTTCCCCCAGCGTGCAGTGCTCTGCAGTTTCTATCTTGTGAGTCTAAGAAATAAACATGAGCAGCTAGAGAGCGCCATGGGGTAGGTGGTGCCCTCGACCCCCCTGCTGGGCCAGCTCCCTGCTCACCCTGGCCTCCAGAGCCCACTTATCTTCTGATAGAGCCGACACCCCCCCACACTGTTCCTCACTCCTTATCTCTGCTCACTGTGCCCCGGGGTAACTTCATCCCAGGGCCGGAGAGGTCCTCTACCTGCTGATAGTCTCCGACACCTTTGCTGTGTGCCTTTAACGCCAGAGAGTTTGAGGTAGCAGTCAAACTTGGAGGAAAATAGGAAAAATGTCTCAGTTATTTGGTTTTTAAAGATATAATGAGCGTGATGTTCATAAAATCATACACAGATGTGATAATGTTGATTTCCAACGTGATTGGCTTGAAGGGGCCCAGATTAGTAAAGCACATTTCTGGGCCTGTGTGGTCGAGTGAAGGGGGTGTGACACTGGGGGCTACACTGGCCTCTGGCCCCTCCCTCTCGGGCTCTTACCCTGCTCTCTGCTTCCCAGCTGCACGAGATGAGCGATTCCCTCCCCTGCACTCTTCTGCCTTCAGGGTTCTGCCGTGGACTGGAAGCTGTGCAACTGTGAGCCGGATTAAGCCCTTCCTCCCTTAAGTTTTCTATGCCAGATATGTTTTCCTCGCTGCAGAAAGCTGACTAACGCACAGGCATTTTCAAAAAGTTGGATGGAGGTGTACACAGTGCCACGGGCCTGAATCCCGGACCCTAGAAGGCTGAGGCAGGAGAACTGCAAATGTGAAGCTAGCATGGGCCAATTTAGTGACTTAGCAAAACCCTGTCTCAAAAAATAAAAAGGGCAGCTGAGTGAGTCCCAAGTATTGAAAAAAATGAACAGTGTATAAAAGTGCAGAGAATAACACCAAAGGAAAGACACTCAACTTCCTACTCATTAGAATCAGCTATTATTACCAACACTTGGTCTCTGTCATTGCGACTAAAAAGACACGCAACATACTTTATGCAAATTGCGTGAATTTAATACCTGTATTGTTTCAAATGACTGAGTGTCTGATTTTACTTAGACTCCACAGTAAAAGAATCTGATATCTGATGAGAAAACATCTGGCGATGTCTTAAATTTGATGACAAGGGTCAGAAGATGGAGGGGAGGAGAGACGGGAAGTTAATCGGGCAGCAAATCCTGCCGAGAACAAGAGAGCGTTCACACTCCTGAATGTGCACGGAGACCTCAGCTCAGATCCCCCCTAACCCCCAATGCCATCTCATCTGGTGAGGACCACAATCAATCCAGAGGCGACAGTCGCTTCTCCTTGGAGGCTGCCCTCCTACCTCCATGCTCGCCTCTTCGTGGAACCCCACCTTTCTTACCTAGAGCCAGCGGTCGGAGCACCGCCGAGCATGCCCTCCTTCCTACCCGCATGGTGGATATAAAGACTCTTAGCTGTGCTCAGGAGGACCTTGCCCACCTGCTCTCTAGCCCGATGCCGGAAGTTGTGGAAACCAGTCCTAGGCCCTGGCCCTGTCCTGGCTGGTGTCTACAAGGGCTCTGTGTCCACATCTACTTCAGAGATCCCTGGATCTCAAGAATTTTGCTCTGAGAAGTTGATTTATGGGAATTTTTGACCTTTGCACACACACACACACACACACACACACACAGGAAGCCATTTGTTCATTCATTCATTCATTCATTCATTTGACACAGGGTCTTGCTATGCAGTTTAGGCTGGCCTTGAACTCACTATGTAGCTCAGGCTGGCTTTGAATTGCTGGCAGCTGTCCTGCCTCAGCCTCCCAAGTGCTGTGATAACAGGTGGGCACCACCATATCTGGCTTATTCCTTTGGAGTTAAGAAAAAAGGTGATAAACCTTTCACTTTTCTTAAACTGCATAGTTTCACTCTGGATGGTACTTATTGACTTTCTGGTATGAAAAATGAGAAAAATGGTCCATTTATTGTTCCTTCCTTTCCTCCCTACCTGCCCCAGGAAATAATTTTTTTTTTAAAGTTTAGTTTTATGGCAGTTGATTATCAAAAGCTTATGCCACATAAATCCTCCAGATTTAACTATTGCCTGAACTTACAATATTGGAAATCTGGCGAGTAAAGCAAATTAGTTAATTACAATTGTGACACTTGAATTAATTAATCCGTTTTGTCTCCCCAGTCTGTCTCAGAGCCGTAACATGAGAAGACATGAACATAATCCCATGGCTTTGGATACGTCTTGCCTTCTAGTTTTGCCTCAGGAGTAAGAAGGGTTTAACACAAGCGGAAAATTAAGATTTCTGTTATAGCCGATAAAGATAAACTAAGGAACCCCATAGAGTTCGAATTATTGTCATTTTCCCAATCGGCAGTTCTATCTGCAGTGGAAGAAAGGCGAAATATCAGCCTTGCTAATCACTCAGATAACCAGCTCCAGTGTGAGCTCCCGCAATGGATTAACCAGTGTTTTAATTTTTACAGCCGTCGGGAAGCTGGGTCTGAGCGGTGGGTGTGCTTTACACGGCACAGAAAAGAGGGGGCGAGTTACCCGGCCCGGAGCGCTGGCTGCAGCTGAGCCCATCTCCCTGGAGCGCAGTGCGTGTACCGGGCCACCGGGCAGAGGTCCGGGACCATGGTCTGTGCTGGAACCAGGCTTCCTCCCTCCTCCTCGCTCCCCGCCTTCCCTCCCCCTTCACCTTGCTCATCTCTCCTCTCTGTCACCATGGACTCACTGGCTCAACAAGTGATGTCAGGGTTTAGACTGAAATGTCCCGGAAAGCCTCGTGTGTGTGCATGTGCGTGTGCATGCAAGTGTGTGGGAGCATACGTGAGTGTGAGTGTGTGTTGTGAGTGTGCGCGAGGTCACCTGTTTAAAACGCATCTTTGCTTCTGTTTGTTTAAATCGTAAAGGATTCTGGGTGTTTAAAAATAATGTTCTCTTCCTGCAGCCAGCGCTATGCGAAGTACCCCCCCCCCCCCGTTGCCACTTCTTTGCAAGAGCCTAAGTCTTTCTGCAGCCTCGTATCTGGAAATAGTCTGTCCCAGCGTCGGTGCCTGCACTGTAGATGTCTATGTAACAGCTTTTCAACAGGGCTGAATCGATTTGCAGCTGCATGCATGTCACGACAGTATCCTCCCCCCTGCCAGGGATTAATTAGCAATCATTAAACATGGAGACCACCCGGAGGGGAGGAAGTAAACGTGAACCGACAGCACCCCTTAAGCCATCCGGCCCTAACGTCCTCATGTCCACTGTAGCCCTCGTCCACTTCATAATGGCCACGCTGCTGAGAGACCATCCCACACGCGTTCCAGGAGGAATCTGCACTGGGAAATTGTTCCGTTTTTCTTCAGTTTGTGGATAAATTGAGGGTTAAATTGCTTCCAAATGAAGTGGAAGGTTTACAGCGAAATGTGAGGCTCTGAAGGGTGTCAAAATCACAGCGAGGAGCACTTTTGAAGTACTTAACAGGGCCCCTAGCGGAATGAACAAGTTCCCGTTACACGTACGGGAGTGGGAGTGGAGAATCTGTGATTTGTGGGGACCTCGTTCCTTCGCTCTGGAATTCCTTTTCGGGTAATATTACAAATCGGCCGCCTCTGCTGCGGAGCTGGCAGCACCTGAACGTGACCAGGCTCTAACTGGAGATGGGGAGTCAGACCCACGCCCAGAACAGGAAGGGTGGCTTTAGCACTTAGGAAAGTTGTTTTTGGAGACACTGCAGAAGTGCTGATGAAAAACCGCTCGAAATCTAAAGGGCGTTTTTGACCTGGAATGGGTTTCATAAACGCTGTGATGCCTTACTTCTCCCTAGACATTTATACTTTAAATTTAATCGCGTCGAAGTCTTAAGTGGCACAATTTTATTACACGTGGGATTGACGGAGTGAAATGTTTGCTCGTTCTTTAAAAATGACTCCCGATTGGGCTGCGCTGATCCTAAGCGCTCAGGGCTGGGGTTCGCTGAAGCCGTCCTTGGTGGATGGAGAGCATCTGTGGTCTACTGGGTCATTATTCTTTTGGGGTTTCCTAGTGTGGGGCTGATAGAGGGCCTGGGCCCCTCTCTGAAGTCCACAATTAGAGCAGTGTTTTCTGGGGAGCTTCTGGGGTGTGGCTATTAGCGAACTGAATTTAGGAAAACAGACACGTAGTTTACTCATCTGAGCAATTAATTTCCTGTGCTAAGCTGTCCAGCCCAGCAGAAGACCCTACTGATTCTGCTGCCTCCTCGATTTCTTGCGGTGTCTGGGGCTACAGCTCGCAGGGGCAGATGGATGGGGCACCCTGACTTCCAATGACATCTCCCAAGCCGCCCTACTGAGACTACTCTGGAGGTCAGGGAAGGTGGCCGTCTCCACCCAGGGGCAGACTGGGGTTTGTCTGAGCCAGCCAAGGGCTCCCCAGCTTCTGGGAAGCCACTGGTTTGGAGTTAGCAAGCTGTCTCATGGTGCCCACGTGGGGGGCTGCTTCTGGAAGTTTCTGGAGTATTCTGCATCCTCTGTCTCAAGAAGCACCACTGCTTCCCCTCAGGTGCCCTCCCGCTGGGGCCCAGCCATGGCTGGGAGCTCTTGGCCTCCTGCCTCCCAGTTGCAGGAGTCTTGCCCTCACAGAACCCCCTGGACTTCCCTTTCCTCCGCCTGGACCCCACAGGCCCTGTCTTGGTTTCTCAGCCTTCTCTGTGTTTGGGGACATTGACAGCTCCGAGGAGCACTGGCTGGCCTTTCTGCACTCTGTTCCCCTGGAGGGCTTCGGGTGACCTTTTTCTGCTAAGATTGGGGTTATTTCAAGAGATGCAAGGTGAGGAGGGTGGGGAGAAGGAAGGAACCTGAAAAGAACCAGACGTTGTGTACATGCAATGACTCCCACGACGAATGTAAGCACTGCGGCCTGCAAATGGGGACTCATGAAAAAAATGAAAGGACAATAAAAAAATAGACTGAGGTTATAGGTTTTGGCACAAAACTCATACCAGAGGGAGGGCTCTTCGTGCTTGGAAACCACCTTCTTTCCCAGCGCTGGGGTGGAGCCCAGGACTCCTGCGGGCCAAGAGGGCAAGTTACTGATGCGCTCCAGCCCCAGCCCTGTTCAAAATTTTAAATTTGATGGCCGATAAATACATTAAAAATGCTCCACATCACTGACCACTAGAGAAACGCAAATTAAAGCAACACTTAAGATTCCATCTTGACTGGGAAAGAATAGACGTCATCAATAAATCAAGTAACAAGTGTGGTGAGACTGGGGGAAAGTGCAGTGCCTCTGCCCTGCTGGTGGGAATACAAACTAGTGTAACACCATGCAGACCAGGATGGAGATTCGTCAGAACATCAAAACTAAAACTTTCATTCACACCAGATGTTCCCCTTCTAGGAATCTTTTCCAAGCAGTTGAAGACGTCCTATCACAGCAATCCATTTACTAGAGCACAGTTCATAACAGCTGTATCTTGGAACTGGCCTACACGACCATCAGTAGATGAACGCATAAAGAAAGTGTGCGATTTACATGCAGTGGAGTATTACTGTGCCATAAAGAAGGCTAGGCTTGAGTCATTTATAGAAAATAGATGCAGCCTGAGACTGTGATGTTAAGTGAAATGAATCAGACACACAAGCCTAAATATCATGTGATTTCTCTTGTGCAAGAAACCCAAAATATAAATAATGAGAAAATACAGGATAGATACTAGGAAGCAGGGAGATAGATCTTTCTCAGAGGAGAAAGGACCAAGAGATGGAGAGGGAGGGGCAGGGAGGGGGTGAACAAGGAATTAGAGGTGCCACGTAGAGGTACTGACTCCCCACAGACAATGGAATCATTATGCACTGCAAGCAGGTACTAGTAAAACTGGCCTTGATTTGTGGCCCTTCTGTTTCAGCCTCCTGAGTAGCTGGATTACAGGTATGTGCCACCAGGCCTGGCTTAATTTTTGATCGATTGATTACACTGCAGGGGATTGAACCCAGGCCTTAGGCCCGCTAACCACGTGGTAAATGCCCTTCCCATGGCGCCAGGGGCAGCTGCAGCCCACCTGACTCATCACCCTTGGTGTGGGCCTTGGCCCCTGCAGCTTTCAGAGCCCCTGCCAGCTGGTGGGGAACCCCCAGCGTCTCCTGAGTGGCGCCTGTTGGAATGGGAGGCCGATACAGTCACACAAAGAAGCTTTGGGCCGGGACTGTGGAGCTGCCGGCTTCTGCTTATAGAGAGAGGAGGAAGCATGATTTCCAGCAAACAAGAATTGCTGATCTGTGACGCATTCCCGTGAGAGTTTATTCTCCGCCTTTGGAAAATCTGAATTTCTGTTTGAACAAAAGATTTTCTTCTCGTAACCTATTGATGACTGAAGTTGCAAAAGGGATTTTATTCTGGGAATCAGAGCCAGAAGTGTGTGTGTGAGGGGGTGGGGGTCAGGGGCAGAAGGGGTGAAAGGAGGTGCACAGGGCCGGAAGAGCGGGGACTGGGTGGGTATTGGTGCCCTGTGCAGTGTGCACTGCCCAGCAGGAGAGGAGGGGGGCAGGGTGAGAGGGGAGCAGAAGGGGAAGGAAGAGGCAAAGGGGGAGGGAGGGGGAGGGTAGAGCGGGAGGATAGAGGGGGAGGGAGGGGAGGCGGGGCTCCTGACTCCCACACCTCCTGCTGCTGCACACAGTGAGGTCATTCCGGCCCCCACCCTGTGCCCCAGCAGCCGCTCCCCCTCACCCCTGCACACAGAGGCCGCCCTCAGTGTGTGTACAGGACCTTGACTCTGTAGTCACATGGCTTGGAATCCTCATCCCTTTGTAGTGTTTTTAAAATTTTATTTTAAAGGGGGTAAAATTAAACACAACAAAACATAACAGAATGGGACATAAGGAAGCATAAATTTCAAAGCTAGACAACCAGAGATCTTCACTATCTGTCATATTGTCTCGTTTTCTTCCAAATGGTTGTCCTTATCTTTGCATATGGAGAGCTCATACTAAATAACATAGCCAATCTTTTCACAAGATGTGCAGTTCACTGGCTCCCACTTGCTAAGGGGAGGGGGACACGGGATGGGGGACAGGACGACATGAGATGTTCGATTCTCAGCTCAAGCCTCACATCCACCCCCCAGAGAGGGGAGGAGTTCCTTGTTCTCCCGGCACCCCGAGTCAACCTCATGGTGCAGGTCCCGACATGCCAGGGTCTCTCTCCTTTGGGCCGCAGAAAGTCTGCCACGCTCACAGCCGCCCCCCCAGAGAGGAGAGGAGCTGCTTAGTTTTTTATTTTGAGACATGGACTTGCTAAGTTGCCCAGGCATGGTGGTCACTGCAAGCGAAGCTGGCCCGGGCCTTTCCACTGCGCTGTGAGCTTGGGCAAGTTTGTTCACCCAGCCAATAGCGATCTGTGGGCCTGTGGCAGGCGAGGCCCAGGGCACTGGGGAGTCAGGGCTGAGCAAAGGCAAACAGCATCTCCTTGCTGCCCGCAGACCAGGAGGGGGGAGGTGTCAATCAGAGGCTCACACAGATCCACACGTGCAGCCTGCGAAAAGCCCTGTGAGATCGGGATGGGCTGTGGGAGGGCACTGAGCCAGGGGACCTGGTCAGGTTGCAGCGTTTCAACAGACCTCCTTGAGGATGCAATGCTGGAGTGGAGACATAGGTGTGTGCCCTATGTGTGTTGGCTACGTGAATATGGAGTGGGGCAGGAGGATGGTGATTCAGAAAACAGAAATGGTACATAAAAAGGCCCTGGGGTAGAATGGAATCCAGCAGGCTCCAGAAATTGCTCTTGGAATATTATTGTTTTATTCAGAAACTAAGTAATATATAAAAATGCCTTCCTCTCCAAGTCTTTTTGACTATCACAGGAAAGTGCCTACCAAGCATTATCTTCCTTCTGGCATGGGAAAACCATTCATGCTTTGAAATTCTTCCTTCTGGGAGGGAATGAGAGGGAAGTTGAACGGTTCTTGGAAAGTGATTTCTTCCTGCTGCCTTTTCATTTGCCCGCAGGCCACAGCCCTTTAGGCATTATTTCTTGGGGAGTTTATTTGCTTGGCTTTGGGAGTTAGGGGCAAACTACAGGCTCCCTGCTGGAACTTCAGTAGAGCAGTTTAAGGCCACTCCTGGTTCCCTGGTGGGTGGGTGGCTCCCGGTGGTTGACACCTGAGAGCAGGCTGGTGATAAAGAACAAAAACATCCTGAGCAAAGTCCGGGTCCGGTCCCTTGGTTCCTGACACATCCTCCAGGGATTAGTGGGGAGCTGAATGCTGCGGGAGGGACATGCATGGGGTGGAGTGGGGCAATGGTACCCAGGTCCCGGGCAACCTGTGCCTGTGTCCGAGCCAGCATCCTTGGACCTCTTTCTCTGCATCCCCAACTGCAGACCGGGGTGGTGGCTGCTGAGGGTCATTTTCTGTGACTGCAGCTTTCCAGGGCCCTGGCACCTCCTTTTCCCAGCAGCCTTTGCAGTCTGCGCCAGGCTGATGAACAGGGAGCCCTGTCCACGTAGCAGAGTGATGCTGTCAGCTCAGTCTACATGCACACTGTTCACTGTGGGAATTGGGCTTTCCCCTGGTGATGGATAGGAGTGTTATGGTTGACACACTGTATCAAGTTGAGAAGTTTAACTAATAGACTCAGCAGGGAGCCAGGGTCCTTACTTTGTAATTATCCTCATCCTGTGCAAGAGGGCACAGAGTTTTTGTGGGTGCTACATCTGCCCTGGGGGGCTGGGAGTGGCCTGCATACAATGTAAGGGAGAAGAGGCTTGCTCTCCCCACCCTTTGCTCTGGCTGCTGCCTTGCAGTGTTGCCCCAGTGTTGCTCCAACACCCTGCCTTGGAGCCAGCTGATTATGGACTGAAACCTCCACAAACAGTGAGCTAAATAAACCTTCCCTTCGTTCATTTTGGGTGTCGGGTATTTTGTGCCAGCAAGGAGAGAAAAGTAACCAAGACAGGCAGGCAGGTGGTCAGCACTGCAGCAGGAAAACATGAGGGAGGATGGATGCCCACGGTGAGCCCAGCCCACACTGGGCTCTCCCGTGCTGTGCAGAAGGGCTCTGCTCTACAAATAGCTCCTGTTGTACCTTCTTGGAAACTCACCTGGGACACCAGCAGGTTCAAATTTCAACAGTCTCGTGTAATATAAATCAGGACATCTGTAGTTAGTGTAACTCATCCCCTGGGCTTCTACCCCCCCCCAACAGACTTTGCTTCTTAGCTGAGAAAAGGAGAAGGGGGAAAGCTGGGTGTGGTGGTTCATACCTGTAAACCCAGTACTCAGGAAGCTGAGGCAGGAGGATCACTGTGCGTTCAAGGCCTGTCTAGGCTACACAGTGAGACCTTGCTTCAAAACAAAAACAAAAAAGCAAAAAAAGAGAGAGCGTGAAGGGGAGAGAAGTTTGCAAATCAGCCTCACCTCTTAGCGTACAGGACAGTGGTCTCTCTTCTGAAACTACTTCCAATTGAACTTGGGTGTCCACATGTGTCCAGTGGAGGAGTGAGACTCATCCCCGCTAATCTTAAACAGGTTTGATCACTGACTGATCGTACCCCTGAGTGACCATCGTTTGTCACCCTCCAGCCCTCAGCCTTAGAATGAAATCAAGCTGCTGAAAATCAGGAGGAACAGGCTTGCTCATAAGGGACACAAAAACGGGAGAACAAGCAAGGCGAAGTGGTGCACACCTGTAATTTGAACTATCCACAGGCCGAGGCAGGAAGATTACAAGGTAAGACCAGCGTGGGCGACTTAGCAATACTCTGCCTCAAAAGAAAAAACAAGACACACCGCTGGACCGGTAGCTCAGCGCTGCCTGGGTCGGAGCCCCAGGATCACACACAAGGAGGTGGGTGACAGGTATGTTTGTCAGCACCTCTAATTATCCCAACTGTTTTCAGTAGAGACGGCTGCAGTTGTCCGTGGAGCCAAGTTGCTTTATCTACAAGCCTATGGGCTCATGTTTAGGACTCTGTTGGGCCTGCTGATATTTATATAAAAATCACAGAGTATGAGGCACGTCCGTAATTGTCTCTGGGCCATGTTCTCTTAAAAAGAAGAGAGATGTTTAATCCTGGAGTAAGAAGAATCATCATAAACCGCAGGGCAGAGCATGAGAAGGGAGACAGCCTGACAGGAAGCCAGGGGAGAGATTCGTGCTTCTCTGTGGGCCCCGGACGCTAAGCACCACCGGTATTTGGTCTGAAAGAGCAACCCATGCCATTTTATGCTGGTTCCTTAGGAAAGATGGGCCTTTACACCGCAGGGATCCAGTGGCCATGCTAGCCTTAAGGGGTTCAGATGTGGATCACACCGGAGGAGGTACCAGGAACCGGCCTCTACGTCAAGTGTTAGCATGTTTCTGACACGCACACACGTGGCGTCTTGACGCTTTGCACTTCCTGCTCCTCTTGCCTTTGTACAGTGACTGTTTCCCCACTCTTTTGAGAATGAGTGCTTGCATATTAGCTTTGTCTTCCTTGGTGCCACCAGGTTATCCTCTGCAGAGCAAAAGTGAGGACTGTGACGTGCGCATTGGCACATGGGACGTGTCGGGCTGCTGTGCTTGGGGGGTGAAAGTCAGAGGGACAGAGGCTGTGCTGCCCAGCGTTTCTGTGGCCTTTTCCTTAACACCAGTGCTCCTGCCACGGGCCCTAGTCCTTGAGGGCCTGCGGGGTGTCTCAGGCAACAGGGAAGACAGATGCGTCCCAGGCCCATGTGCTCATAGTACAATGAAGCAGTCTATTCTTGGAGGCCTTGGGGATGTGGGGGTGTCTTGGGAAGGAAGGGGAAGCAGGGATTCGGGTTGGGGTGACAGCTCCTTCCGGGGATAAGGCCTCAGAAAGCCAGGGCTGGTTTGGCCTGTGCTTGCCCCTCTAGAGCCCTCTGGCCTTCCACTGGCCACCAGATCAAAGCTGCCACCCTAGGGTGGGCAGAGGGCAAGGCCATGGCAGAGAACACCAGGCACCTGTTGGCTGAGGCTGGGGTGCACTCACTGGAGCTGCCTGCAGAAACCTCTCAGCTTTGCTGCATGCTTGGAAACGTTCATCCTAAAATCTTGGGGGAAAATGAGCTCTTAATTCAAATTTATTATTCCCTTCTTTCTTTTGCAATTTCCAGTTTTTCTCAAGTTGCTCTTTGATTACTAAACTTTCCAGCTCCAGAGCAATTACTTTCTGCAAACAAGTTGTCAGGAGCCTCAAATGAATGCTAGACCTAATTTAATTCCCAATTTACTTACTTATGGAAAAAAAGGCTTAATTTCTCCAAACCCAATCAACCCTTGATACACCAGTTATGATTTCTGTGAAAGAGCTGGCTGTCACACACTAAGCCAGTCATCCAGAGATTATCTTAGTCACTCTCCTCCTGCCTCCCACAAAGTCCCCAACACCCACAATTTAAGGAGAGGTTTATTTTGGTTCATAATTTTAGTCTGTCGTTGGCTGACACCAAGGCAGGAAGGCACGGTAGAAGGGTGTGGCGCAGGACAGCTGCTTACATCATGGTGGCCAGGAAGCTGAGACAGACGGAGAAAGCAGGGAGGGAGACAGACCCTCCCAGGTCACAGCCTCCTATGACCCCACCTTCCACGAGCCCTAAATAGAAACCACAGCGTGGTCCAAATGAGCTCCTGGGAAAAGAATGTTGTTCAGAGCTTCAGGACACCCTGCAGGCCAAGGGACAGGGGACAGGCACCATCAGGCGCAGACAGAGGCGAGGGGGGGGCCTGTTCATGACTGAGCCAAGCTCTGGGTCCTGGATGAATGCAAACAAGGAACTGTGACCCAGAACCGCTTCCCCAGACGTGAAACCCCACCAGAAAGCAGTAGACAGATACATCCCAGCGCCACACATGGGAGCTACCAAGTATAATTAATGCTCAGAAAACTTGGGGATGGTTTCTCCCATGATCCTCAATTGTGGTGTCTCCAGGGGGCCTGTAATGGTTGCTACACTGTGTCAGCCTGAGGAGGTCAGAAGCTTAACTGAGCGATTCAGCAGGGCCCAGCACTCACATCTGTCTCTCCTTCTTGGAAATTGCCTATCAGCCGGCTTGGAGCGGGGCAGACACTCAGCCAACGAAAGCCTCTCTCTGTTCTTAATATCTGGGTTTGTAGCCCCAGTCCTGGGAGTTGGGGAAACTGAGGCGGTGTTATAGGTTAAAAATTGTTGCTCCCCAAAGGATACACAGCTCCTCTCACCCCCAGTATCTGTGAGGGTGACCTCACTAGGAAACAGTCTTTCACAGACACAGTGAGTTCAGATGAGATCTTAGCAGACTTAGGGGGTTTAATCCAGTAACTGGGATCCCTGTCAGAAGAGGCGAATTTGGACACAGACCACAGAGCGGAGGACTCTGCATGGAGCCCCACAGAGGGAAGATGGCCAGGTGACAGTGGAGGCCAAGTGGGCAATTCAGCTGTGAGCTGGAGGCCATGGGAAGGGTCCTCCCTGGGGCCTTTGGACCCTGTTGTCATCTTAGGTCCTGACTTCTGTCCCCCAGTGCCTTGGGAGAGTAAGTTACTCCTGCTCCAAGGTAGGCAGTGTGGCAGGGCGTACGGAGGACAGCCACTCCGGAGGGGTGGTGGCAGCCCAGAGAGCTGTCCCCAGAGTCCTGTGCTGTGACACCCACACGGCCTCGTTCTGCCTGGGCTGGTTCCTTTTTCTTCCCCGCACTGAGACAATCACAGCACGTTGTTAAGGCCATGCTATGGGTGCAGAGGCTGAGGCAGCTGTGGGCAGTGCTCCACTTTCAGCACGGACTTCAAAGCCCAGGCTTTTGGAAGTGTCTTCCTCCCCTCCCACTTCGACTTCATGTTTGTCACATCCTGGTTGAAAGGGAGCCCTGAACCCAGTGGGGCGGTGCATGCCTGCAACCCCAGCTGTCTCAGTGACTCTTCTTGCTGCTGAGACAAAATACTGATGCCCGAAATGCAGGGAGGGAAGGTTTATGTGGCTCACGGTTTGTAGAGTTTCAGTCCATAATCACCCGGATCCAAGGCAGGGTAGCTCGGCAGAGGGGCATCACAGAGGAGGGACAGTGCGTGGCAGGCAGTAGGTGGCAAAGCGACAGGAATGACCTCAGCTCGTTCTGTGGCTTATTTCTTATCCGGACTACTTAGGGCAGGTAGCACTCACACCTTGAATCCTAGTGCTCTTGATCCTAGCAGTGCACTGTGAATCAATTTCAGCATCACACACCTTGGAGCCACCCACCTCTGGGAGACTGAGGCAGGAGGATCCCAAATTGAGCCCAGCCTGGGTAACTTAGTGACTTGGGGAGGTCCTGTCTCAAAAACAATTTAAAAAAACCTGAGCAGTGTTCAGTGTTCAGAACTCCAAGGTTCAATCCCCAGAACTGGGGGTAGGGAAGGAAGCAGGAAAAGGCGGCCTCTTACAGCTCCAGGTACTGTCTGTGTTCGGGTGAGGAAAAGCAGTGCCTGCCACGCCCAGCCCACTGCCGGGAGCACCATCCTTCCCTGCGCAGCTCCAGGCTCTGCAGCGGATTCTCAGGAACTGGCACGGAATCACCGGGCTCCACACTGCGAGGGGCTGGGAGGGTGGGGAGCTTCCCAGTCTGCTCACGTGTCAGTGTCCTGCGGCTGCCGCCACTGATCACCACCCCACACGGGCGGCCTCAGACAACCTCCCACTCTCTCATAACCCTGGAGGCTGAAGCCGGAAGCCCAGGCCTCGGGCAGAGCAGAGCTGCTTCCTCTTTCTTGGCTTCGGGGAGACCTGCTCTGGCCCCCAGCTGCCGGCGAATCAGCGATGCCTGGTGTCTGGGACCACGACCTGCCGCACAGCTTGGTGGCCTTCGTGGTGCCGGCCTCGCCTCTCTGACAAGGAGCTCACTGTAACCTGACCACATCTCATTGCTGGATCAGGCCAAACGCACATGTGCCGGGGGTTGGCACTGCCACATGTCACTGTGGGGACCCAGTTCCACCCCTAACCAAGGTGCCCAGAGAGGAAGTGCTGGCAACTGGGTGTCAGGTGGCCCCAGATTCCATGTCACCCAGGAGAGGCCGACCCAGCACCCCAGAACCCCCCATCTCTCTGCTCAGCCCGCTGCCCAATTCCCCTCATCCTGGCCACCTAAAGGCTTCTTAGTTTTTTATTACAGAAATAAAATATTGAACCCTAAGTCCTTGAACTCCTGCCTTGATTTCTGACCGAGCATTAAATGCTCCCTTTCCTGCTGGCAGGAGGGCCGTGAGGTGCTGGCTATTTCTTTTTAGCATAGGAGGCCTGAAAGACAAATGACTGCCTTGTTCTTTTTTCCAAACATCAAACATGATTGTTTTTTAAGTACACAAACCAGCTTCAAACCTTCTGGGATTTCTATTTGAAATGTAACTTCATAGCTATCATTTCCATTATTAGTAATATCTTGCTGTTTTCACAAGTTCAATGGTGTTTAAATACACCTGTGTTCTGGAATGACCGGCCAGGAAAACAGTGCACTCAGGTTAAAAGAACCCGCTTTCATGAAAACAAGGACAGATGAACTAATAAATTACCAGTTTTTCAGCAGTGAGATCTATCTTACAGCGGAAAGAAGGCTGACAGTAACAACAAAGCATCCGATAACTAAGGTCATCGAGGACTCGGGGAAAGAGGAACTCCTCCGCCTTGTCAGTGGGAATGTAAACCAGTACGCCATGACAGGGGTCAGTGTCGGGGCTCCTCAGAAAACTACAACTAGACATTGCATCTGACCCAGCTGTTCTCCTTTGAGGTATTTTCCCAAAAGAGTTGAAGACATCCTATCACAGTGACAAATGCACACCCATGCTTACAGCTGTACCACTCACAGTAACTAAATCTGGGACGCAGCCTACCTGTTGTCCATCAACAGATAAATGAAGAAAATGTGAACGTAGACATGATGGAGTACTACTCTGCTGTAAAGAAGGATACACTTGAGTTATTTGGAGGTAAATGGATCTATCTCAAGACCCTAACGTTAGGTGAAATAAGTCAGACACACAAGTTTAAACATTGCATGGCCGGGGAGTGGGAGGGTCCAACAAGAAGCCAACTAGCCAGGCTTTCTGGTAAGCTGTGCAAGCCAGCGGCTTCCAGGAAGGGAGAAGTCAGTGCCTCCAGTGAGCCTGCCCCAGCGGGGGCTGAGACTCAACCCCACCCCTCCACACTCCCGCTGGTTCAGAGCACCGGCTGGGCTGATAGCAACTAAGGTCCGTAAAGCAACTAAACGCTTGCATTGTCTGGTTGACTCTGCAGGTCTGGGGCCAGCGGTCTGAGCATCTCTTGGGAGGATGACAGTATGCGATACAGCAAATACAGGGGATTTCCTTCTGTCTTGTCTTTGAAGTCCAATATTGTTCTCACTGTTTTGCTTTGTTCTGATTGTTTTGCTTTATTCAATATTCTGTTTTGGTTTTATTCTGTGTTGGTTTTGGTTTGATTTTGCTCTACCTGATGGAATGGACAACTATTGTGAAGAAACAAGACATACTATAGAAGCTGGTGTTGTTTTCCTAGCATCCTGCTCTGAAGTTCTGTACCAATGTTGCTGCACTGTTTTGATTGGCTTTGTTCTGTTTTGTTTTGTTGGATTTTACTATCTTTAATATAAAAAAATTAAGTATTGCATGGCTTCTCTTTATGAGAAACCAAAAATATAAAGCACAAAATAAAAGATGACCGGAAGTAGGGAGATCTTTTCAAATGGGAAGATGAACAAAGATGGAGCGAGGGGAAGAAAGAGGAAGGAAAGGGGGTGGAAAAAACAAGAGCTGAAAGGAGTAAAATGGAAATATCGCTTTTGCACACAGAAAAGGGACAAAGAGATGGAGAGGACACGGAAGGGCTGGAAGCGGAAGAGTGGACACGTGGTGTGCATGTAGACCGGCTGCCCACTGTCTACACCCTCATGCACTGCAAACATGCACTAATAAAAAATAAAAATCCATCTGTTCCTAATGAATACTTTCCTTACTGAAAAGGCATTCTGCTGGTAAAACCACGCTAAAACCTCTCTGATCAGCCGCAGTGCTCGGGAAGCTTTAATGACCGGATGCCCTTTTGCGACCCAGAGTTGAGCCACTGCCCAATGAAAGTGGCTTTTAATAAGAGGCAGACTGATTTAGAGAGATGTGAGCCTTGCAAGCAGGGGCCCCTCTGCCCAGCTTCTTGGGCTGGTGCCCATGCTGGGTTCCAAAGTCCGGAAAGGTCAAACTCCTGCCCAGGTCTGGGATGTTCCGGGTAATTAAGAATCAATTCCTCTCCAATTACCTTAGGCTTAGCCAGGGACTGAAAGCCCATTCCATCCTCATTTCTCTACCATGGGAGAGGGTAATATAAACCGGGAAGTAATATGTTCAAAATAATAAACTGGGGGATTTATTAAAGGTATGATTCCCTGGCCCCGACCCCTGTGTACGGAACCAGGGTCTGTGGACCTGCAGGGTGAAATCCATGCCCCAGAGCTGATGTGTGGACCACTCTCACCTCTGAACTGTTAGATAACCCAGGTCCACCCCCAGACTCTGCTTCTCCCTGGGTTGACACCTGAATCCTCTGGAAGATTCTAGAAGTGTTAAAACCCTGGCTGCCACTGGGTGTGGCAGTATACACTGTGGCTCACATCTGTCATCCCGGCATTTAGGAGGCTGAGGCAGGAGGATCATAAGTTCCAGCCCAGGATGTGCAATTTAGCAACACAGTGAGACCCTGTCTCAAAATAAAACATAGAGAAAGAGCTGGGGATATAGCTCAGCGCCAAGGTCCTGGGTTCAATCTCTGACTCCACAAACAAAACAAAACAAACAAACAAACCAAAACCCATGGTGCTTGCCCTGCTCCCTCAAGACCTGGGAGTCTGCATGTCTAACTCTCAAGCTCTGCTCATGCCGCTGGCCTGGGGACCGTAATGTAAGGACCACTGATACAAGGTAAATGTCTCTAAGGAAATACAGTCTTTCATTGTATGCTTTTGTTTAAAGCATACAATTCTTGATCAAAAGAACAAGTATCCACAGAATGAGTCTCAATGGAGCTCCGGTGCTTTGTGGGCCTCTGGGAGTCCCAAGCCAGGACTCCTGGAGTCCAGGACAGAACAGTTGGGTTGGTTTCCACCAAGACCCACACCCAGCGCACCAGTGGGGTGTCAGTCACCTTGGTGCTGGGGTTTCCACAGATCCTCTGCCGGCTACCGAGAGAGATTCTTTAACTTCTGAGGTTGTCAAGCAGTAACTCGGGCATTACTAACAACCCTGTCCAGAAAGGTTCTGGAATACTGCAAGCTCGAATAAACTCCAGCAATTTCTGGCAGGGTTTATGGTGGGGAAAACGTCCCCAGTCAGTGACTGTGGAAATATTGTGTCAGAGGGACCCTGGCTCTGCTTCTTATTGAGGGGGGCACAATGCAAGGTCACAGAGCCCTGCTAACCCTCCCTGAGATCCTACCACTCGCAGGACTTCAGGTGAAGCTGACGGCAGATGGGTTTTATCTAATCTGACAGAAGGTCTGGTCGAGTGACCAGGGCTCACGGAACCAGTGCCAGCCTGTGTCAGCCACCAACCTCTTTAACACTCTGCTTGCAAAGGACAGCACCCTACGATGGATGGCTCTTCCTGGCCTGGTGAGCTGGGCTCCAAGGCAGATTCTGGCTCCCGGCAGAGCTGTCTGTCCATCCAGGGGAAAGGCCCGTTTCCTGTGAGGACAGTGGTCTGCGGCTTCCCTGCTTTGCCCTCTGTCCACTGGCCCAGGCTCCTGTCCCACAAAGCATTCGGGCCAGTCCTTTGCCTTCGTAAGATTTTGAAGCAGAATCAGCCCAGTGGTTGTATGTTTTCAGGAGAATGTATCATTACAAGAAACATCTGCATTCTGGGATTAACTGTTATCCATCAGCTGTCAAAACTAACTGGGCTTTGAGGTGCGAGGGTTTAGTTTCTGGAAACACTGGATTGTGAATGCAACTTCTAACAACCTACGGAAAGTAAGAGGCCCTGAGGCCATGGCCGGGGGACAGGAATGGGTCTCCTGAGGGCTGGCTGGAAGGAGGAAGCTTCCAGCTGGAAAGCTGGGGAATGCCAGTGACCTTCGAGTGCTTCTGAGGAAGTCCCCAGAGGCTTGCCAGGCACCTGGCCTGGCACAAGGCTGATAGCCCCGTCTGGTTAACAGGTCATCCCTGCTTGCAAGCCAGGCTTGCATTCTAATGGCAGCAGCACCACTGACGAAGGTCACTGACGAAGAAATGACCTGAGTTGGACTGAACATTAGACCACGGACTCCAGAGCCTTGAGTGTCCAAGTCAGGACGTCAGCTGGCCTGACAAGAGTGTGGCAGGATCTCAGCTGACAGTTGGATGATCAGCAGGAAAGGGACTGTCCCAGACGCAGGTCTCGGGCAGCTGCACCTGTGAGCTTACACTAAGCACCATTTGTGGCCCCGCCCTGCCCACCTGTCCCTGGGTCCAGGTGGATGCAGGCTCTGTGGCCCCAGGTGCTTCTACCTTGCATCTGAGGTTGCCAGCTGGGGCACCCCTCCAGGGGGAGCTGGCAGGTGCGAGCCTGTGGGGTCTGAAGCTGAGTCAGTGACAAACACCTGGCGGCTCCTTTCCGGCAGAAACCTGCGTTCCTGCATCCCCTCCTCAGAGGCCTGCCAGGTCTGCGGTGGTGGTGGGGTTCAGCCCAGGCCCAGGGCTGTCACAGTGGGCTACAAGCTCCCCACAGTGACTCTGGGCTGGGCCCTGGAAAGGGGGTGTTTAACCAGCACCCTGCCCCTCCCCCGCCCCAGCAGCCCCTCTCTTGGCCCATTTTCTGTGGCTGATTGCACAGGTAAGGGATGAGGCGAGACATATTTTGATTCACGGTTTTGGAGGTTCAAGGTGGGGGCGCCACTTCTACTGACGTCCTTCTCCTGGGCAGCATCCTGTGGTGACGGGGCGTGTGTGTCCTTGTCCTCCTCTCCCCTCTTCTCAAACTCACTGTGATCTCTATGATCTCTGCGCAAATCACTGCTTAAAGGCCCCACCTGTGAACACCACCGCCCCGTTTCCACCCTCTTGTTATAGGCAGCTGAGCTAGTTAGAAACACAGGCATTCCCCTGGGCCCTCGAGGAGGCCAGGAAGCCCGCAGAGGATCAGATGTCTTGTGACCTTGGAGGAGACTCACATCTCTCACTGTGGGCTAGATCTTAAGACAGAAGGCAAAACAAATACAACCACACCCTAAGTATAAACATTAGGGATTAGATGTGGATCACCTTGAGTCACCACCCCAACCCCCTACAGAAAGTCACTGATCTGTAAGAATGCTCACTGCTGCATGACTTGCTTCCCCTTTGGCCTGATTTGGTCAATTCTACCTGAACTATTAATCTGATTGGTTGACCAAGGTTCTGTCCCACCCATACCCCTGTGCCTAGTGAGTTCCCAGTTTTCCCCACTTTAGACTCGCCTCACCTCATGGTTTTACTCTATAAAAGTCCCTAGAAAAGACAGACTTTGGCAACCCAATCGGGATCCCTTCTGTCTCTCTCAGAAGCTTTCTTTCTCTCAATAAATCTCTCTGCTCTAACCTCAGTTGTTCCTAAATTCATTCTTCAATTTTATCGAACATGAACTTCGGGCCGGGGATTTAGCTCAGTGGCTTAAATGCCTACCTGGCAAGTGCAAGGTCGTGAGTTCGATCCCCGGTACAAAAAAAAAAAAAAAAAAAAAAAGAGAACATGAACTTGTATGGGGCCCTTTCCCCTATGTTGTTCTTACTGTCAGCTGGGGAGGGGCTTGGCAGGGGGTGGTAAATGCCACCTGAATTGGAAGGGGCACCAGCTGTGTTCAGTCACAGCAAACTCCGACATTTCAGGTGTCACAAACAAAACGCAGAGCCACAGGGTCCTGTTTGTCTGGAGTTTTTACATTGTTTATTTGTGGCATGCTGGAGATTGAATCCATGGCCTTCAAACTGAGCTATGTCCCCAGCCCTTGCATTTTTATTTGAGACAGGATCTTGCTACATTGCCCAGGGTGGATTTGAATTTTCAGTCCTCTTGCCTTAGCTTCCCAGGGTCCTAGGATTACACTTTGGTCACCATGCCCAACTTTGCCTGGGATTTTTAAAGGCATGGGCCCACGGGCACAAAGGGGAGGTAGAAATACCTTTTCTTGGTTTTTGTTTTTTTATTTTATTTTATTTTATTTTATTTTTTTTATTTATTTATTTTGTACTGGGTATCAAACTCATGACCTTGCACTTACCAGGCAGGTACCTGTGCTACTGAGCTAAACCTTTGGCCCTGTTTTTGCTTTTTGAGACAGGGCCTTGCTATGTAATTCAACTGGCCTAGAATTTAGGATATAGCTCAGGCTGGCCTTGAGCCTATGATCCTCCTGTCTCAGCCTCCCTAGTGTGGGGATTATAGGTGTATGCCCCCACACCCAGCTAGAAACACTTCAAACATTTTCTTCACTCTCAACCCGGGGATAGCAGGCAGGGAAAGAGGAAGTTTTGTGGGCTGTGGTGAGCCTGGCCTGGTCCCCACACTCTAAGTGTGGACTCTCCTGAGGACCTGCAGCTAGGAGCTGTGGTGACACATGCCCATGACCCTATAATTCTGGGAAGCTGAGTCAGGAAGACTCCAATTTTGTGCCCAACCTAGGCAATTAGGCAAAACCCTGGCACCCCTAAAATATTTTAAAGAAGCCACCATTAACACCTGACACTTTGGGGGCCGGAGCTAAAGCTCAGTGGCATAAGCGCCTGCCTAGCAAGTAAAAGGTCCTGAGTTCAATTCCTGGTACCAAAACAACAACAAAACTTAAAAAACCCACCAGACACTTTGTAATGATGCCAGGTAAGATTTCAGGTCTCAGCTCCCAGAGCACCCCAGGAGAATGTGGGGTGCATTTGTAAGAATCCTATTATTTCTGTATCTCCTTTTTTCCCTGTATTTTCTTTTCTGAGCCGTGACCTGATAAAGTGGTACCTAAATAGGCCATGGTGGCGGCAGGGCTCAAGCCGTAGCTTCTGTGTGTGAGCAAGGGACAGTCCTGCAACAGCTAGCAGTTACTTTTCTCAGCTCTTCTGAGAACCTCTGAGGAACTGGCCCTGTTTGTGGAGTTGTTTTCAAATCACTCAGGAGAAAAAAAAAGCCATCAGTCCAGGAGCACACATTTCCGACCAGTCCCAAATAATTTAAATGCCCAATGAAAGTTCATGTTAAGCAAACACATTAAGTTTTGACCACAGTGAGTTGAATATGCAAATTCAGGGCCTGGGGCTCCATTTGCCCTCAAAGCACTTGCATGGCAGGCCGCAGGCCCTGGGTTCCATCTCCAGCTCTGGAAAAAAAATTTACTGAAAATGCAAAATTAATCTTTTGAAACTAAATTTTCAGGCCCCAAGGTTGTGGAGCCGATTCCCAGATGGCCTGGATGTCAGCTCTCACACGGGGTGACAGCGTCCGAGCGGGGCAGGGTACTGTGACAGCTGTGGTAGACGCCTGGATCAAAGTGTACCAACCATATGACTGCACACAACTGACCCCAGCCTGGGTCCCTTCCTTTGAAAACAGAAGCACACACAGAGAAACCTATGTCCAAGCCGAATGGTGTAAACAAAACGCTTAGCACCGGGCAGCTGAGCTGGGAGCCATGGTTAGAGTCGCCAAGTTAACAGCCAGGGTTAGTTACAAACATTGTGCAAATCCTCTCATTTTAATCTAATTACAATGTAAATACAAGATAAAAGGGAAACAACTCAGTACAGGAAGCCTTCAACCTGCAAATGAGATGTGACAAGTTCATTCAAGCCGGTTGTTTGGAGGATGCCGTTCCCATAGCAACAGAGGGGCAGGCATCCAAGGTCTCAGAGGTGAACCAAGCTTTCCTTACTGAATTGCTGAATGCATGCGTTCTGACGTGGTCTGAAAGTGATTCATCATTTTACTTGTAATGAAACCAAGCAGAAAAACAAAATTGATAAGGAAGTAAGATTGTTTTAAATCCTGTGGCTCAAGGAAGGCAGGATTAACCAGGGGCCAAGTGGGGAGGCTGACTGGGCCTCTGGGTTTTGGACATGAGGGCATTTAATCATAATTTCTTGAGACATGTGCACCATCCTACTACCTATCTATATATACATTTTTAGGACAAGGTCTCACTATGTAGTTCAGGCTGCCAATGAACTCCCTTTGTAGGCCAGACTAACTGAACCTGTAGTGATCCTCCTGCCTCAGCCTCTCAAGAGCTGAGACTACAGCTCGCATCACCACACCAGCTCCCCAGTTTAAATCACCCTCAGCAGGGCATTCATTGGCCTATAAATGAACAAAGACTGCAGGAGAACGTGGGCTATACTTTCTGCACAGAGCATACCTGATGGCAAGGGTGCAGCACGTGTAGCGAGGCTGCATCCTGCAGATGTCTCAGGCTGACCCTAGTTCTGTCAAGAATGCCAAGACCGGCCAGGAGTGCTCCTTGTGTGCTCAGGGTGTGACCTTTGGCTGGAAGGTGCAGACCCCCTTGCACAGACAGGTACCAACCCAAGTGCAGGGCGCTGCCTCTAGCATTGAGGGCTCACAGGGGCTAAGGCTCTGCTATTGAGCCTGGAGCTATCTGTGGGATGAGTAACTGGCACCCCCGGCGCCTCCACATCACCTTACTGAAACAGGACCCAATGTCAGGTAGTGACCCTAGGTCAGGTCACCTAGACGCTCACAGGGGAAAGTTCAGTCCATCCTAGGACTCGGAACCTTTACCATGCTCCCGTGCCAGGTGAATGCTCAGGACTCCACCCAAGTATGGTTTTCTGAACCCAAGTGACCATAAATCCTCCTTCCCTGGGGCCTTTCCAGACAGGCACCATTTGGAAAACGTCTCAAGTGCGGCCACCAAGGCCATTACACCCTGACACCCCCACCCCACTTCCTTCCCTTCTGCCTTTGGCTGTCTGTACTTAATCCTTCCTCGAGCTTCGGTATCTGCAAAGAGCCAGCCAGCCAAACAAATCCAACACACAAGGAAGCGCCAGTAGCAGGATCTCAGGCACCTTTATTTATGGCAGGTGTTTTTGGCGGGGTGGGGTGTGGGGTGCTGCCTCTGAGGCCTGACATTTAAGGCAGCAGCTCCTCCTCAGCCTCCACCGCCCTTCCATCCCGAGCAGCCCTATTACTTCTGCTCTCCGTTCACAAGGTCATGTGGGGCTCTGTGGCCTGGCTGCGGCTCAGGGTCTCATCAATCCACCTGACTGCACCACTGTGCAGCCGGAGAACAACTGTAGCAGCTTTACTACAGGCCAGTCTGACTCTGCTGTGTTCCTCTTACAATTTATAAATAGGAAAAATATTTAATATTAGGCTTGCAATACAAACAGGCCTGGTAACACAGGAAACTTAAAAAAGAAAAATCGTACTGCTTGAATTACGGGTTTCCCTTTAGGAAGGACCACGCCAGCCCTCAGGTGTTTCAACCATCCACATTTCTGTCCTATGAATTGCTCTGTGGTGACAACCACAGGTCCCCTTCCAGGTCACAGGCTCCGGCTCAGCATCCTATGCTGCATTTCTGAGTGTCGAGACTATCTCATCTTCCATCAGCACTGATAAAACTGTTACTCTGCAAGATTTTGGAAAAGAATATTTTTTTAGAAACCTGAGCCTACTCCTGAGCAGTCATCTGTTATATTCTAGCCAAGTGATCGGCAGACTCCACAGTTCTCTTTCTCGTCTCTCTTTTCCAATCAGCAGCTCAAACAAAGGATGAAGTAGTTGTTTCAAAATCCTGCCAGATTTTTTATGGTAAGCACTGTCGATGAACAATGTAAGGTCCTATTGAAGGGTTAGAATCTCATGCAAAACTCCTAACAGATGAAAGCCTCTGAATGTCAGGCTGTCCGGTTATTTCGGCATTTAGAAAACGCTAACACAGCAAAGTGGCAGTGGTTACTTTTCACTAACTTCAGAGTTTGTTCCCACATACCTAAGTCAGAAGTTGTGGTTCAATTCTGAGTTTTGGCAACAGAGTAATGTTGGATGTTACTGAATAAAGAACTTTTAAATGTTTCAGCCACTGGAAAAGTAGGCTATTGCCAACACACTGGTGTTAGCCCAACAGCTGCTTTGCACTGAAAATGAAAGAACCCTAAACTCTACAAATACACTTCACCAGGTCTAACAGCAATTGAAGGACTCAGCCACTTATCTAATAAAAAATTCTACAGCAACTTTTACCAAACAGCAACTACTACAAAAGGAATGGCAGAAAAAAATGACTTCACAAAAATACACTAAAAAAATCTGACAATTTTATGGAGGAACTGCCCAAGATTTAGTGTTTAACAATGAAAAGCACAACTGACCACGTTCCAAGATGTGAAGATACTGTGTGTGAGAAACTGGGGAGATCACTCTATAAACTAACTCTACAAGACGTGGTAAGAATGCACACTTTATAATGTAAAACCTGTCTACACATAGCAGTTAGTTGCGAAAAGCCATTCGGTCTTCTCTTGGCTTGGAACAATGGTATTCCAGATCTCAGTGCAATTTAGCAGCAACCTATTAAAGAATGAAAAACCATCAACATGTTTTTCATCACATGACAAATTAAAACACCACACAAAACTATCAACTAAATATCCTTTCAGAATCAACTATTACTTATTTCCTTTACATAATACTTTTACAAAAGGCAGATTTAATTGGAAATGTAACTAAATTTTTAAAAATGCATCTTCTACACCCACCCCTTTTGTTACTAGCCTTGTTTCTTTAATTCTCGACTGATGGGATTTCCGGCTGCCACAAAATATAGAGACCCCCAAGAAGCTTCATGTAGAGCATTTTCTAAATTATCTCTAGGTAAGAATAAAGATGATATAACACAGAGGAGCTATACTGATTTTTGTCACCAAGTTATTCAACCCCATCTATTGCTAAGTTTTAAGCCAATTTACTCATCTTTACCCCCCCCCCCAACTCTACTCTGTTGGACCTCAGTCACCTCTTTTTCACAGTTTCTGAGACTCTGGTCTAGGAAATGTGCAGAAAATAAAAGGGAATTGGGCCTCTGTCACTGCATATTGTTTGGTACTCTATAGTCACATAAAACTGTCATTAAACATTGTAAGGAATTAAGATGGTACAAATGGGATGTGAGAAAAATGAGCTTAAAAATTATTTTTTGAGTATAATGAGGCCACCTCACTCCCCCAAGTATAAGCAAAGACTTAAAATGAAGAAACCTACTATATGGGGTGATAACTGTGGATTTGACTTGCTGTAGGGGTATGTTAAATTGTTAGTCTTTCCTCTGATATCAGAAACTACTTCAGTAGAAAAAAAGTTTTATTTTGGAAACGGACTCACTATGTAGTTCAGACTGGCCCCGAATTCTCTAAGTAGCCTAGGCTGGCCTCAAACTCAGAGATCTCCCTGCCTCAGCCTCCCCTGTACTAGGATTATAGGTATGCACCACCATGCTGGGCTCACAGTGGAAATTTAATCAGGTCTCCTCCATTAAGGGCTTTATGCAGCCACAACCTAGTTCATGTATCACAGGCTTCCAAGAAAGTGCCTGTGGTCTGGGGAGCCGCGGGCACCCCAGGGCGGGGAAACAAGAAGCAAGAGCGTTTCCTGAGATCCGCACCATGCTGGAACTTAGGGCACCGAGCCAAACAGTAAGCAGCCTTCCGCCCTGGTAAGTGACTGTGGTCTGGCAAGCCGCGGCCACCCCAGGGTGGGGAAACAAGAAGCAAGAGCGTTTCCTGAGATCCGCGCCATGTTGGAACTTAGGGCACCGAGCCAACC